>CM056393.1:2407196-2594990 GCA_029718625.1 Synaphobranchus kaupii
TTCTACCTGTCCCCTCACTCTCACTATTCTACCTGTCCTAAGACTGATTTTCTCTTAAAGCACAACTGAACGTTGGTAGAACTTTGGGTTGTGTAGCTACCTGGCCGTGATATGAGTCCAAATGGTGGCGAAATATGTTCGTTAGTTGCTCTGTGCTCCCCTGGGGTGATAATCCAGAATAGGGCATTTGTCGCTCTCCATTCACTTCTATAGGGCAGCTAAAACGGTCTCAAAATGACACTTCTAGAACGTATACGAATGTGAACGAAGCGGATTCTGTCAATACAAACAATAACCAGTGCTCATATGTATTATTATTATTTATTTTTTTATTAAATGGCCCTTTCCTGGCTTTTTCGTATTTTATTTGGAACGTAGATCCGGTAGGTAATTCTTGCGCCAGAAACAGCGTTAATGCGCCGATGCGCCAGAAACCACTCATTGGTCCAAATTTCCACGGAAGCAAGCGTACCTGATAGTATATATCTGTGGTAAACAAACTGACCTGCCGACATTTTGCTAGTCTTTTCTGGTAGCTTGCTAACAACATTGAAGAAAATAGTACTTTTATAAATTATTTTAATTACACAAAAAAATATGTACGAGGACTGGACGTGCTAGAAGTGTCATTTTGAGACCGTTTTAGCTGCCCCATAGAAGGGAATGGAAAGCGACAAATACCCTATTCTGTATTATCACCCCAGGGGAGCACAGAGCAACTAATTAACATATTTCGCCACCATCATGGCCAGGTAACTACACAACCCAAAGTTCTACCAAAGTTCAGTTGTGCTTTAACTCCCCATTTCCCTCCCTTATACTCACTCATCCCTCCCTTTTTCCTATTCTCTCACTCCTCTCCCATACTCATCCAGCCCCTAAACTCCTCTCTCCCTTCTCCCCCCCCTCCGAATCCCTCTCTCACCCTCCTCTTCCTGCCGTCCGCCGCTGCGTTCTCTCCTCGCTCCTGGATCCCTTCTTCCTCTGTGATGGCGGGAAAAGTCCTGTGTCGCTTGATTGGCAGGTCGGCGGTAGGCGTAGACAGGGCTCTCTTCAGACACGGCCGGTCCCAGCCGCTCCGGCATAGAGGGCGAGCGGAACAGGCGTCGACCCTCCCGTCGGCACACTGACACCTGGTGGCGAGGAGGGCCATTACAACCATAGCTCCCACCCAGATCGTTCATACTACTGTCAATATTTACTGGCCCTTAGTTTTACAATGAATACTCATTTGAATATAATCTGTTCATTAAAGTTTATCAGTGCGCGTTGTGTGGTGTATTGTTGGAGATTCCTGGACTCTGGACCGGAGGGGACGTGATTGCATACATCAGGTGTGGTTGTGCAGTTACACAATAACCAGGCACCTTGTACTTTACAAATCCAGTAAAAATCCTGAGCTTTTACTGAGCCAGAAAATGTATGAGGTGTAATACCGCAGACATTATGAGCTACCCTAGAACAGCCAAGGACATCTGCTCAGCAATGATCCAGTATAGTATTCTACCCATAATATGCACAGCACAATGATCCAGTATTCTACCCATTATATGCACAGCACAATGATCCAGTATTCTACCCATAATATGCACAGCACAATGATTGCTTGCATTGCAGGTCTAGCATGCTGAATAATAAGAGAAACTAAGGAGAGAAAGCATCCTTATTCTCAGACTGTGTGAGTGTGTGTGAGCATGAGAGAGAAAGAATATGCATGTGTGTACATGCGTGTGTGTGCGAGTGTATGCATGTGTGCGCGTGAGTGTGTCTGCACACGCGTGTGTGCATGTCTCTGCATGTGTGCATGCATCCTGGTGACACTCACAGAGGAGAAATCCACTTCCTGGTTCATCAGGGGGTCAGAGAGCAGCTGTGCCATGCTAGAGGACATATGGACAGCAACTGAATTCTGACAAACGAACAAATAAAAATAAAAAAATAACAAAAAAGAGAGAGAGAGAGAGCCTGGTTGGTGGTGGTGGTGGTGGGGGGGGGGGGGGGGGATTAGACAGAACCCACAAAATTACATACAAAAAACCGCACAGGAAGCTGTAGCCATGTTCTGGATGTCCTGTATGGCGATATTAACCAGAAAACTACCCTAGTGCCATAAATCAATTCACTGCTTCCTCCATTATCGAGCAGATAAAGCAGACTGCTTTCATTGTACTCTTTTTTTTTCGGGGATCACCCACGGTTACCTCCACGTCCTGCTCCTCCGGAACCTCCATGAAGCCGTCGGAATCGTCAGCCCCCTGGTGATCGGCCGTCGGGGAGAGGGGCATGGCGGAGATGGGGCTGCCCAGGTTGCTCGGCTCACCGCTGCCCTCTGTCTGCGGGTGTGGGGCCTGCAGCGTGCACCGCGCCTGTGTTCGGCGTTCGCTCCACGTGGCCACCTGACCAGCGCAGAGGCGTTTGTGAGCCGTGAAGCTGTACATTAGCATGATCACAGCTAGCATTTCCACTCAATACATGCCATGTTAAAGTAAGCAGGAGTGCAGGAATTGGTGTTGCATTCTTATTGAATTTGATGCCTGATGCAAGAAAACAATGCGTACCATAAAACATATCGAATCACATAAATTTTCTTATTTCATTCAAAGCACTTACTGTGCAATAACCACCAGACTATGACAGAGGACTTGCCAAACCTTCCTATGAAATGTGCACAACATAATATCCTCCAGAAAAAAAAGTAGAGTCTACACCACCATCTAGTGGTCACGGTAGGAACTGGAACTATAGTTT
This sequence comes from Synaphobranchus kaupii, assembly GCA_029718625.1. NCBI lineage: Eukaryota > Metazoa > Chordata > Actinopteri > Anguilliformes > Synaphobranchidae > Synaphobranchus > Synaphobranchus kaupii. The sequence continues at coordinate 2,409,945 of CM056393.1, forward strand.
TCAAAAAAATGTCTAACCACAGGCACCGATCGGCATTTCAGAATTATTTGAGCTGACAATTACAGAATGATTTCCCTTGAACAAATAACAGATTAACTGACCGGTTTTTCACTTTTTAAACTACTATAGGAGAAACCACCAACTGTTGAACGACAGACCAAGAAAACTCATTACTACATCTGACACATCCACTACACACGTTGGGAAAAACAAACTGCAACTCTGGTCGCAGTCAGGTTCATTAACCCTTTGAGGAGTAGGTTTTTTTTGCAATGTTTTTTTCAAAATCTCTTCTAAGTCAATGTTCTAGAACTCCATTGCTTTCACCCGCGAAATGCTATGAAATCGAACGTGTCGTAAATCCGTAAATGTCTAATGTTTTTTAATGGCAGGTTGCACACCTGAATGTTTTATCTGTGTAGCACCTTTGATCTATTAAGAGTATCTGTACAAATAAGATCAAAAGTCACATCGAAATCAAATAGTTGGCCTCTCTCATAGTGTGTAGCTGCAAACCTGGAATGGATTTGCGTAGGAAGAATTTGTGCCCACGGTTACACTCACATTCTCCTTGTTAGTGTTGAGAGTGTCCTCCTGCCTCTGACTGGCAGAGTTTGGCTTCGGACTGCTACACAACAACCTAGGCTGGGTTCAGACAGACAGACAGACAGACAGGACGGCGTGCATTAGAACTGCGGCGTATGTCCAATGACAGTGTCATGATCTCGTTCCTTCTTTTTTTTTCTTTTTTTACTCTCCATTTCTCCCAATTTGGTAACCAATTGTACTTTAGTACAGTTCAATTCCACATGTACAGCTGAGAATTCTCCGCTACACAACCCCGTGGGCTGGCAGTAGGAAGGAGGTCGCCACGTCTTCTCCAAAGCGTGACTCCTCGTGCCCCTGACCGTGATTCCAGCACAGCACGGAGCCGCTATGTGCGCGACTAATCTCCCCGCCGACTCCCTCCCCCCACCCCGGGAGCAGCCGCCCAATTCGCCGCTCCCTCAAGGCACCGGCAATACCCGGATCTGGCAGGACCCGGGCACGCACCCGGGCCCTCAGTGTGCAATGCTCCATGCTTTTACAGCTGGATCACTTCCCTTCTCATACGACCTTACCAGAAAAGACTTGAACCGCTTCATTCGGCTATTCCTGAAAAAGCAAAAATAAAAAATAAAAATAAATAAAATTACATAAACTCATGCATCTGTTAAATAAAGACCTCACAGACACATGCAAATTCGTAGCAGTGGGGAATCTTGTAAGGTTGCGGGTAACTAAGCTCCTTGAATGTCGAAGGCCCAGGAGTTTGTCCGCTAAAGGCCAAACAGTGTCATGTTTTCACAGAGTTAATTATGTTCATTAAAGTTTTGTGGCGATAAGGCAAATTGTATGGAAGTCAAACTGTGAGTCAACCTAATTATTCCCCTTTCTAATGTTTTCTAATGTCGCGCTTTATCATCTGGTCAGCTCTACAGCATTTCCATTTATCCCCATTTATTTATTTATATATTATTACATTTTCAGTTAATTCTTAAGTCATAGATTTATTATACGAATAATTCATCCATTTATTTGTACTTTTTGTTTTATTTTGGCAAGAAAATCCTCCCAAGAATTGAGGTGGGATATCTTTAAATTAAACACGGCAGTACTCTGAGATTCAAAACAAGATACGCTATACTTTTGACATGGCAGCATAGTTCTAGGATTATTAAGTTTCTAACCGGAATGTTGCTGGGATAATTCTCAAGTAATTCTCCAGTGGGACACTGTTGCTTTAACTCTGGATATGGGACTTGACTCAAGCTGATTTAGCACATATCCTGCTGTATAAGTTGACAATATGCATAGAGAAAGAATACCAAGGAAGCTATTATGTTCTCTTGCGCAAATATGTCTGCAAATCAACCCAATAATGTATTTTTATGATTGATGTAGCAGGTACAGCTGAACAACGGGTTGTGCTTAAAGGTGAAGACCCACGGAACATATTAAAATAAAAATATTTGGTCTTGATCCACAACTTCCTCGGGTTCCATGTAATTTATTGAATCTGGGACTGAGGAAGAGGAAGAGGAGGTTGGGGATGAAGGTGACTGAAGAGTCTCTGCTCCATTCTTTAAAAACAGTTGTTTGGGGGTATCTCGGTGGCGTAGCCTGTAAGAGCACCGTCCACACGCTCATCGCGGGCTGCGACGTTGGCGGTTCGAATCCAGCCGCATGACCTTTGTCACATGTCTCTCCCTCTCTCTCACCCCCCCATCCTTCCTGTCTCTCTAGTCTACACTGTGCTGTCCAATAAAGCTGAAAAGCCCTAAACACATAACTGTAAAAACAGCCGTTCTGTACCAAGTGTCAGGAATTAAATCCCAAGTCACATCAGAGGGGCGGCTGTTTTAAATCAGGTCTAAAGGTTCACCTGTTCTCATGGGCCTGTGCTTCTTAATTTGGATTTTTAACTGATTTATTTTTTTAATTTTTTTATCTTAAATTTTAATTTCTTGCGAAGCACCTGGGATGCTTGCATGAAGAGCACTTTATGAGCACATGTTGTGCTGGAGGATGGAATGTTACCTGGGTGCAGGTGAGTCCTGCTGGGGAGATGGGGCGTGGTCTACAGAAGGGTGACAGGTAGAAGCCCAAAGCCAGGAGAAGAACACAGCAGTTAAAAATCAAGAACAATAGAAGCACAGGAAGTGCAATATGATGCAATATTCTGCAATTTAAACAAATAAATAAATATGGGCCTCAACTTAAAAATGGCTCCTTCTTACCTTGTAATTAATCTCTTCTGAGAATCAATTAAACGTTATTAAATAAAAAAGCCAGTCGGTGCATTTATAAAGTTAAGAACATATTAGTTATGACTGAGCCAGCATCACCAAGACATTTGCAGATCCACATCTAACCGTCTGCAGTAGAAAGCAACGTTTAGTGATTAGCCGGCAGTTATGAATATGAAAAGAGCATTGCTGTTACCTGAGAGAGATGCGCTGCATGGGGATTCTGGTGCTACGGTAACGTCGGGACTTCCGCTACTGAGGTTAGAAAGGTCTAGGCAACGGCGAGGGGTATCGCTAGGAGAGAGGGAGACACAGCGGAAGACATTTTATATCCTTTACGAGGGTTTATCCTAAACATCGGAGCCGGAGGATGGTGCTTCATCCTCATACGCTTTCCATGCATCCTCCTTGTTCCCCATATCAAAATACGGACAGTGAAAAATCAAAATGGCAGAGAGATTTATTTTGTAGATTGGTAATATGCCGTATAACTTCACTCTTTATATCCAGGCTGTTGAGTATGTATATATTATTTTCAGTTTCAATCATTTGAAATGAAGGTTGACTCTGCTTTTGAATAATTCAGATGTAAATACTAGATGGGCAAACAACGTACACTCTCTGAAAAAAATACAAGAAAAGATGCCTAAAAAGGTATGTCTATAAAAATGCTTGTCACTGAGGTAGTACTCTATAGGTACATTAAATCGCACCCTTAGCCAGCAATACATACTTAATATGTACTTTTGCATGTAAAGGGTATTAGAACCAAAATAGAACATTATTGTACATTCAGGGTACAAATTTGGAAACGTGTTCTTTAATGAACAAAAATGTACCTCCACTATACCTTTATTTATGAGAGTGTATTTAGAAATTGAAGGTTAAAAGCTGTCAAGAGATTTAAAAAAACATAAAAAACAATGTCCCCCAACTCCTATCATCTGCATTACTGTTAACCCTCACAATGGGAGTATATTAATGGGTTATGGAGGGTGATCAACTTACCCGATGTGGATCGCACCCAGACCCGTGAAGCAGTGGGCCAATTTGGACATGGGGGACAACAGGGGGTCAGGCGAGTGCGGTCCCCTTGGGGACACGCCTGAACATGCAGCCAGGGGTTCGGCCATAGCTGGAGACCCAAAAAGAGATCAGGGACAGGGCAGTCCCCACACGCTCAATGTAAACACGTATGCTTCCATTTTGAGGAAGAATTCTTACCTGTCGCTCACTCACCCTGGTAATAATCAGTGTTCATCAAAGCGTACAGCGTAAACTGGAATGACCATATAATTCATGGCATGGATATAGCCTACATATTTGGCCACTTCAAACCATTCTGGTGGCCCTTACAGTAGTTTACATACAGTATATGATGAAGGTGTTGTGAATTCATGAAGGCCTGGTTAGTCGATATTAATTACTGCAGTTTCATTGGTTCGTTTCTGACACGATCATTAGTTCATTACAAAGAAAGTAACAGAGCGCCACTATTGTAGCGAGTGCAGCACTTTATTTATTTATTTTTGCAAGGTTTTACAGCAATAGGACAAGTCCGCACTGATGCTTACTATTAGTAGTTAGCTAGCTGGTACCATAACTAGCTACTCAAGGGAAGACAAAAATGATAAATCGTTTCCTCAAATTCCTCTTTGGTGCCCTCAAATTACCAATTTATTAATCAAAATGTTCTCCCCCGATTCCCGGGAGGCTCCCTACGTTGTTACACAGGAAAGTGAAACTGCAGTAAAGTTTCGAAGCATCTCGAAAATATGTAGCGATGATCATAACTGAGTTTTCAACATGGTGATATTTTTTGTTTACGCAAATCTCAAACTCTTCGCTGTAGGTCGCGTTACGAATGTATTCAGAACTAATGTTTCGGGGAAAAAGTTTTACAGACTCACCTTTTAGGAAATCTTCTCTGCCCTTCCTGTAAAAGTAACCATTGAACAATGGAGAGAGATCATTTTAAATGTCTCGCCAAAAAACAGCCAATCGCACATCCCTTAGGGGCTTACGTCACTTCTGCAGCTACGTATCCAGATGCGATCCCTTCGCCGCCTATTGGTCGGTTTGAAAGTCAGTCATTAATCTTTCCAGAAAGAACGTGCCCAGACTCATCCAGTTGTGTCAATAAATTGTTTTCGTTACATTTTTATGAGTGGAGACTAGTAACAACGAACTTCATAAATGATTTCAAATGAACACTTGCAAACATCACCTCTAAAAAAATACGATTCCTGTGTTATACTAATCCCTTTCAGAATTCGCTTTAAAAAGGATTATAATACAACACTTTAAAACTTCTGCCATTGGGATCCATCACAGAGAAATAGAATAGCCATTTCATTTGTAATTATTTATACAACAGCAATTCTTATTCAGTTAAATTAAAATATGGATGGAATGACTCCAAAAATGTATAAACAGAAATGACAGAAGAATACATTCTTTAGTCATACCATAGCCATATTTGAATTTGACTGAAGAACATTAATTACTGTTGTATAAATAAATTAATAAAACATTTAATTAAATGGCTCTTCTCTCTCTCTCTGTGATAGAAGACAGAAGTTTTAAAGTGTTGTTTGAAAATGTAAAATCTTGTATTTTAATCCCTTTTCAGGCAAATAAATGTAAAAAGAGTTGACTTTCTTTAAAGAAAAAAAAAAACTATTAAAAAGTAACTTTAAAGAAGGACAACAAAAAATTCAACAAAGTACTGGGGCCTGTATCACAAAACCGGATTACCGAGTTAGCTGATATCTGCACTGAGTAAAACCCAGATCCAGACTCTCAGCTTTTACTAAAGGGAATTTTTTATACATTGTGGTTTCACCATGTAGAAATTACAGCACTTTTTCATATTCATGTTATGTAAATGAAAGTAGTCATGTTTAGTATTTTTGTTGCATATCCTGTTGCATGCGATGACTGCTTGAAGTCTGTGACCAATAGACATCACCAGGTGCTGAGTATCTTCTCTGCTGATGCTCTGCCCAGCCTGTATTGACAGCCATCTTCAGCTCCTGCTTGTTTCAGGGGCTGGTTGCGTTAAATTCTCTCTTCAGCATATGAAACGCATGTTCAGTTGGATTCAGATCGGGTGACTGACTTGGCTGGTCAAAAAAACTTTCCAGTTTTTGTCTTTGAAAAAGTCCTTTGTTTTAGCAGTACGTTTGGGATCATTGTCGTGCTGTAGGATGAAGAGTCGTCCAATCAGTTTGGAGGCATTTGCTTGAACTTGAGCAGATAGGATGTTTCTGTTCACCTCATAATTAATTCAGCTGCTTCTATCAGCAGTTACATCATCAGTGTAGACAAGTGAGCCAGTACCTGTGGCAGCCATACATGCACAAACCATAACACCCCCACCACCATGTTTCACAGATGAGGTGGTATTCTTTGGATCTTGGGCAGTTCCTTTTGGCCTCCACACCTTGCTTTTGTTAACACTCTGATATGTGAATCCTGGTCTCCTACGTCCACAAGACAGAACTCTGCATGCTCTTCTAGGTACTTCATAGTAAACTGTAACCTGGCAACCCTGTTTTTGCGGCTAACTAGCGGTTTGCATCTTGCAGTGGAGCCTCCGTAGTTCTGTTCTTCAAGTCTTACAGACAGTAGTCACGATCACATCCATGCCTGCCTCCTGAGGAGTGTTTCTGGTCGGTCGGACACTGGTGTTTGGGGTTTTTTTCTTCATTATGGTGAGAATTCTTCCGTCATCAACTGTAGAGGACTTCCTTGGCCTACCAGGCCCTTTTGCGATTACTAATTTCACCAGTGCTTCCTTTCTTCTCAGTGATCTTCCAAACAGTTGATTTTGGTAGGCCTAAGGTTTCTAAAGCAGTGGTCCCCAACTCTGTTCCTCAAGATCTACCGTCATGCAGGTTTTCATTTCAACCCTCGTCTGGCGCACCTGATTCTATTAATTAGCAGCTCAAGGAGATCTCTAGCTGTTGAAGGAGGTGTGCTTTGTTAGGGTTGGAGTGTAAACCTACAGGACGGTAGATCTCTAGCTGTTAAATGAGGTGTGCTTTGTTAGGGTTGGAGTGAAAACCTACAGGGCGGTAGATCTCCCGTAACAGGGTTGGGGCCCACTGTTTTAAACAATCCTTAAATTACATTTTGGGCATACAGCAGATTACCCAGAGTATCTCACACAGTGGACATTATTAACATACCTTCAATTTATACAGATATTAACTGAAGCAATTCAGCTTTAGTACCTTGCTCAATGATACAATGGCAATACCCCCACCTAGGAAAATAATAATAAAAAAACAAAGTGATGAGGTGGTAAACATGCTTGTAATCAGATTTTAAGTAAATAAAAACTTTTTAAAACAAGTTCACCACTTGTGGTTTAGATTTTATACGTGGATGTTGTCGGTTCTCAACACATGAAATTAGGTTTATAGGCCCAGGATGGGATACGTTTTACAAGATATTTTGGAGTGAGTGGAGAACAGTATTAAGTTATTATCGATTCTATGTCTATCCATTTTTAAGCGTGTATACATCTACGCTTGTAATGGCGAAGACTATGACGTAAACAGATGGGTGTCTAGTTATTCTGTGCGGTTGGGTAGCAGTAAAATGGATTGAGCATGTTGTGCCAAATACGTTCTGGACAAAATTGTATAATGTAAAATGAGATATGGCATGGCGTTCAAGTTTTGGACGATTTGTGATCAGTTTCTTCGAGCCAACGAGTAGAAAGCTCGTTATGTTAATGAAGAAACAAAACAAAAACACAATTGCAGCTGCCATGTCAGAAATTCAGCGGTGTAGTCAGTTAAACTGTAGGCCTACATGGATTTTGGATCCATTCCATAATAAATACGAACCTAATTTCAAACGCACGACACCACCGGACCTGCATAATATAGGCCTATTAAATACTGTCAAGGCTACAGAAACAACTTTACCCTGCTTATTTGGGGTTTTTGAAAAAGTTTCATAAATACATCTTCCATATAGTTAATTTCATCTACACTTTTACCTAAAATGTTTGGTGTAGCCTACAGTACACGTCGATATTTTTAAATTGCTTATGCGCTAGCTGCTTGTGTTAGTTTTAAATTCTGATCCGTGAACATTTTGAAACTGCTAAAGAATTTAAGTAAGAAAAAAAAAACTACGAGTGGAGTGCTCCCTAGTTTCCGCCTCAATTAGCACTGACCATCCAATTATCCTTAAGAAAGAAGGTCACGGGGTTGCAACTTGCAGACTGGACTCTGGAGCTAAAATAACAGAAATTTCTACCAAACGCGCGTAGAAAGGAGACTGCAACGACCTCGAAGACACCATGATGGAAGTCCAGCGAAAGCAGGTGCGTAAAAATTAACTGCATCCGATTTTACTGTAAACAACAACAACGTTGGTCAATATTCGCTAATAGCCTATAAATTGGTAGTGTTTTCGGTACAAGTTGTTTCCCTTAGTTCTTGCTTGTAGGCTGTAATCCAAGTTGCTGTTTTCCCTATATCTTTAGCTGTTGGGGAAAAAAAAAAAAACTGTTCAAAACTTTCACGATGGTTGCTAACTTAATATTATTATGCTATAGGTTGTACACAAGAAATCGCTATTTTGCAGACAAGGAAAACGTTGGATTCTGTTTTTGTAACTTTGAGGGACAGCGGTAATTAGACGCACGTGTTTATCTAACGTTAGTTCATTGCTAAACTCTTAAAATGTGTAATTGGGCCAACCTGGTTGAATGTAATTGTTGAATTTAACATTAGTTTACAATAGAATACACCTATTTGTCCCCACTGGGCAGTTGTAGCAGGACATAGACATAGTGATGCAACACAACCAACCACGAAGTGTAATAACAACAGGCTACAACAAAGAAAACAAGACTGTAACAATAACACTTATTAAGAAGTGCTTAAGTGTACGTTTTGAGAAGCGAATGACACCTCAACCATCAAGGCGCCTCCTGTGCAAAGCTTGCGCTCCAGTAATTGACCTAATTATGCGCAGTTTGGAACTGCTGCTCAGCTTTGACGCCTCTGCTTCGTGACAAAACATTTTTTAAATATAAAAATTACTTGGTTCACTATGTGTTAAGACATTAAAAGCCAACGAATTTGAGTTGATTTTTGCAAACGAGTTCAAGTTGGTTTGTCGACTTGCTGCTTCTAGCGTGGCAAAGTTTAATAGTTCTACGCCAAACACTTTGCAGTTGCGCACCTAAACCGCAGAGGACTAACCCTATGTGATATCCACATTGAGTGTAGTTTGGTGCTTTAAACAATCTAACAATTTAAATTGGAAACAGAAAATTGAAGCGTTGCTCAAGCAGAAGACCGTTCAGGAGCTGGTTTCCGTCGTTTCTCAGGACTTTATTGATCGATAAAAGCATTTGATTTTTACTCAGTTTATCTGGGTTATTGGGTCTGAATTGGCAGTGATTTTTTTTTTAAAGCTGAAAACAAAAACAAACACATCCAGCGGCTCTCCAGATCCAGGATTGCAGACCCCTATAATAAACAAATAGTCTTGGGGAGCATTTTAAAACGAAAACAGTAACGTCACAGGCCTGGACATCCAGTTGGGGGAGGGGGGGGGGGGCTTTGCGTTTAGCAACGTATGCGCATGTTATAATATTGGAACTACTTAAGCACTTCGTTTTAGATTTCATTTAAAAAAAAATTACAAAAATTTAACTATAGTAAAACAATGTTAGTAAAATAGGCTAATGTATTTAGTCCATCTATGATAACCGGTCTTCAATGTCCTCGATTGCCGATATGCTAGGGTACATTTCTAAAGTACTAAAAACGCTTAATGGACCTCATGCTGATTACCTTGTAAATTCACCATGCCGCCAATGGAGTGGTCTTAGGGCGGCTGTGTTTTACTGGTTCGAGTCAGTTATCCTACCTGGTATCGGCGTTTCACCAAAGCTGCGACTTATTGTCCAATAATCCATAACCCGGATAATTACGGTAGGCGGTTGTGGACCAGCAGCTCTACTTTTCTGCTCAGACAGGTGATGAGTTTATATGAGGTAATTTAGTTGGGGAAAGAATGTGTACATCAATATGATCAACGTAGTTTTTTTATTTCTTTGCGGGCGTAGACCCTGGTGTCTGCGAGATGTTCGTTTCTTATTCGTTCTTCCCCTCTGAAGGTCCTAGACCAGGAGAGCCTGGCTTCTTTGGAGTCATGGGTGCAAAAGACTGCCACCAAATTAGTCCAAGTCAACGGTCAGCGGAAGTATGGCGGCCCACCTCCAGGTCAGTCAACCACGCGCCTAACTATGAAGCACCGCTAGCCATCTGTTTTTAATAAACCCCATATCACTCGTAGGAGCAAGGTTGGAGAAGCATCTTGTGCTGTGCAGCTGGAAAAGTGCTATGTAAATAAAGTTGTTATAAGTTACTGGTCTTCCAAAAATATTTTAAATGTCCTCTACTGCTGCTACATATGTTGCACAGTGACTACTGTTGCAAAACACTGAAAATACTTAACAACCTGTCCCTAAGCTATAAATTGTAAAGGATCCTTATTCAGCTATTTAACATACAGTATGTTCTTGGATATCACAGAGGCTCCGGTTTTGTTTCTTACTTTTGCACAAGATCCAAGTAAATATTTTGACAAAAAAAAAAGTACAAATTACTTTTACAGCTGAGCTTTAAACTAATTTACTTGCTAATTGGGTTATATCAGATGTAGTTAATTCATGCTGCAGACTGTATACTGTTCTCTCCTCAGTAAATAAGTCTTAAGCCAAGTACACATAATGAGCTCTACATGGACATTACAGTTCAAGCTCATTAAGCTTATAGACTAAGACTGTTGGAAGCCCATTATAGTATACAAAGGTTAGGACCATTATAGCCTACTTTGGGATAGGGCTTGGCAGCTTTGTTGAGCATAAAATTCCCAAAGAGCAAATTGCTAGTGCCTACACGCTGATAGCTTGCTGTTTTGTTAGCAAAAAACAAAGTTTGCTCTGTACCATTGAGCAAGGTGCTTAACTTGAAATGCTTCATTAAATATCCAGCTGTATAAATTAATGTGCATCTTGATGAGAGCATTTGCCAAATGTCTAAAGGGTAAACTTAACAAGTCCAGTGTAATGAAGCGCGATTGGTCATAGCGTGTGGAGTAAGGAGGGGGGGGATTTCATATCTGCACTCCTGAGTATTCAGAGCCCCTCCCTCCCCCCCCAGACTGGACCGGTCCGCCGCCAGGACCCGGATGTGAGGTCTTTATCAGCCAGATCCCGCGGGACGTGTACGAGGACAAGCTCATTCCCCTTTTCCAGAGCGCGGGCAGGCTCTACGAGTTCCGCCTGATGATGAACTTCAGCGGGCAGAACCGGGGCTTCGCCTACGCCAAGTACCGCGACCCCCAGAGCGCGGCCGCCGCCATCCGCTCCCTGCACCAGTACCAGCTCCACCAGGGGGCGCCGTTGGCGGTGCGGAGGAGCACGGAGAAGAGGCAGCTGTGTCTAGGGGACCTGCCAGCCGGGGTTGACCGCGAGAGGCTGTCCCAGGTCCTCAGGAGCCTATCGGAGGGGGTGGAGGGCGTGTCCCTCAAATTCGGAAAGGGCGGGAAAAGGGTTACCGCCATCGTGCACTACTCCACCCACTACAATGCCTCAATGGCCAAGAAGGTTATTTGTGAAGGTAGGCCTATATGCATGGAGGGGTATATACAGTGTCCTTATTTTATAATCCCTCTCCCTGTCTCTCTCTCTCCTTGGAATTCATTTTTTCCCCTCTTGAAAATGTTCTCTACTTATAAGAATTACATTTAAAACCAGGTGAAATCCAATATTTAAAAAGATTTTAGGTTAAAACCTCTGAAAGAGATCCAGTCAACACGGGATGCCAGTAATTATCGGTGGTGAGTTTAATTATACATTTGAAAAACTGGATCAAAGCTGTAATAAGCCTCTTAAAATGAACAATCTACAGGATACTTGGCACTTGCTCTATATAAATAAGAGACTCATATTCACATTCCAAAAAAAGTCACTCAAGAATTTATTATATATTTATATCAAAAGCAGCAATATTCTAATGGCAAAAATGTAATGGCCAATTTAAAATTTATCTCTGCTAAAGGTTGCTATTTGACCTCTAATAAATCAGTAATATCTGGCAATCTTGCCACTGAAACTATTTTATATATATATATATACACTACTCACAAAAAGTTAGGGATATTTGGCTTTCGGGTGAAATTTATGGAAAATGTAAGTTCACGCTACAGTGATATTATACGTATCATGAAAGTAGGGCATTTAAGTAGAAGCATGCAATGGTGATTTCCTCATCTCAAACAATTTATTGAAACAAAAGCCAACAACAGTGGTGGGTATACCACAACAAAAATGTCAATGTCTCAATAACTTGTCATGTGCCCTTGAGCATCAATTACAGCTTGACAACGACGTCTCATGCTGTTCACAAGTCGACTTATTGTCTGCTGAGGCATGGAATCCCACTCTTCTTGAAGGGCGGCCCTCAAGTCATTGAGGTTCTGGGGTACAGAGTTACGAGCCTCTACACGGTGAGTCAGCTGATCCCATAGGTTTTCTATGGGATTCAGGTCTGGAGAAAGTGCAGGCCACTCCATTTGAGGTACCCCAGTCTCCAGCAGCCTTTCCCTAATGATGCAACCTCGATGAGCTGGAGCATTGTCGTCCATGAAGATGAAATTAGGCCTGTGTTGTTCATGCAGGGGCACAATGACTGGATTAATGATGTTATTCAGGTAGTATGGGCTTGTCACTGTACCATTCACAAAGTGTAGGGCAGTTCTGTATTGACTAGACACACCTGCCCACACTGTAACACCGCCACCACCAAAGGGTCGTCTGGTGACAACAGTGGCTGATGCATAGCGCTCTCCTTGACGTCTCCAACATCGTTGGCGGCCATCATTTCTGCTCAACGTGAATCGACTTTCATCAGAGAACAGCACTGAGGCCCACTGGTCCCTCGTCCAGCGTAAATGCTCCCTGGCCCATGCAAGACGATGACGCCTGTGCCTGGTGGTGTGGTCAGGTACCCTTGCAGGTCGTCTAGCACGCAGACCACGCTGATGTAAACGGTTTCGAATGGTCTGACGTGACACTTGGGTGCCTCTCACCTCCCTTAAATGTGCCTGGAGTTGAGTGGCATTCATCATCCGGTTCCGCAGGGCACTGTTCACAATGAAGCGGTCATCAGTGTGGGATGTGGCCAAAGGACGTCCACTTCTATGCCTTTCTGTGACTCTTCCAGTCTCTCTGTATCTCTGTTGCAACCTGCTGATGACACTCTGTGCTCAGTGGCCACTTCCCTCTGAGAACATCCTGTTTGAAGCCTCGCAATGGCGAGGTACTGTTGATCAATTGTTAGGTGTCGTCTTGGTCTCATGATGTCAAAATGTGAACAGCATGATGAAGAGGACTGTTTAAATACCAATTCTAATTGAACCAGGAAATTTATTGGTCGATTCATGGATCAAACACCTGTTGTGAATTTTGCCGTTCAGCTCCTTGTTAGAGAACAGCAAGTTGTGCAAAAAGTACTGAAACATTGAATAGTTGGACGTGCATTCAAAAGTTTAGAGAAGGTCAAATTAATTTCACCTGTAAAGGTTATAGTGCATTTTAGGTTCATCCTGAAATTTCACCCGAAAGCCGAATATCCCTAACTTTTTGTGAGTAGTGTATATATATATATATATATATATATATATATATATATATATATATATACACACAGTGCCAGTCAAAAGTTTGGACACACCTACTCATAGGTTTTTTTTCTGTTTTTACTGTTTTCCACATTTTGGAATAGTAAAGACATCAAAACTATGAGATAAGACTAATTAAATTATGCAAAAACCAAAAAAGTGTTAAACAAATTTAAAAAAAGTCTTATATTTTAGATTCTTCAAAGTAGCCACCCTTTGCCTTGATAACGGCTTTGCACATTCTTGCCATTCTCTCAAACAACTTCTGTGGTAAACAGGTATTCCACAGGTAATGCCATCATGATTCTGTATAAAAGGATATCAAAAGACTCCTGATATCTTATTTCCAGGTACTCTTAGAAACAATACTATAACCTCTCTGCATTTGAATGGATCTCTATGGGAATTGGGGAGTGGGACTAGATTAAGCTGTAAATTACACAGGAATAGTATGGAACCCATGGTTGGCTAAATGGCTGTAAGTCAACAAGGGTCTGAGGTATCAAACGAGCCTCAAACCATCACTCTGCTGCCAGATATGCAGTAGATATGAATGGATCACTTGAAGGGTTGTTTCGCCTGACAAATATTCCTATTGAACTCTATGGAAAAATAAGTCAGGAGAAGAAACCATTCAAGTTATCCATCCATATCTACTGTATTTCTGGCAGCAAAGTGATGGTTTAAGGCTTGTTTGATACGATAGACCTTTGATGACTTAGAGCCATTTAGCCAACCATGTATTCCATACTGTTCGTGTAATTTACAGCTAAATCTAGTCCCACCCCCCAATTCCCATAGAGATCCATTCAAATGCAGAGAGGTTATAGTATCGCTTGTAGGAGTACCAGAAAATAAGATATCTAGAGTCTTTTGATATTGTTGGGTCACAAACATCAGGAAGTCATGGCATGCAAAGGATATGCGACCAAATATAAAAAATGATTAGTTTATTCTACATTATGTTAAACTGTCCAATATTTTTTGATGCCCTGAAAATGGGGGGGGGGTTTATGTACAAAACGTTCTATAATTTCTAAACGGTTCATTCTATATGGATGACAATACCCTCAAATTAAAGCTGACAGTCTGCACTTCAACCTCATTGTCATTGTATCCTTTCAAACTCAGTGCTAGAGTCTAGAGTAGAAAATAACAAAAAATGTGTCACTGTCCAATGAATTATGGTGCTAACTGTATATATACACATACACACACAGTATATATGGTTAGAATCTCTTGGAGTTATAACTTGCCTGATGCATATAAACTCATATTCCATCTGTTGGGGTCTTCTAGAAGAAATCTAGCCTTTAAACTGTAAATTCCCAGCAGTAACAGATGCTTCAGGCCAAGATTCCCATTAGCAGGTGTACATTTTTCTCAGTGAGCTGTGGAAGTTTTGGGAATTGACCACATGTTTTTGCGTAACCTTTTAACGAATAACTCCTCCCTCTCCTCCTCTCAGCATTTAAGAGGAGGTTTGGCATGATCATCACGGTGAAGTGGTTCAGTTTCTCCAGCAAGCCCCGGCAGGACGAGGAGGAGGAGGAGGAGGAAGAAGTGGGGGAGACCTTCCCTGCCACGAAGGGGTTCCCCAAACAGTGTCCCCTGCCGCCCTGCCGTCCCCTGGACCGCGACCGCCCGCCTCACCAGGAGAAATTCCTGAACCTCTTGGCCCCCGGATTCTCCCCGGACACCCGCTGCCCCTCTCCCATGCCCAGGGTGGACCGCACCCCGGCGCCGATGGACGCCGTAGCCATCCTGCTCAGAGTCTGCGAGGTCTTCAAAGTGGGTCCCCCGCTGTACGAGCTGCAGTTCCTCCACACCGGGTCCAACGGCTTCCTCTACTTCGCCTACAGGGTGATGATCCCGGGCTTCCGCTTTCCCTACACCGGTGTGGCTCAGATCCTGCCGGGCACCAGCGCCCCCTTGCTGCGTAGCGAGGTACAGCGGGCGGCCGCCGAACGCATCCTCAAGCACCTCACTCAGCCCTAACCGCTCATTCGCGTCCCTGATTTTTACCGTTTGTGTTGGGATTCGTGCGGTCTATCGGTCTGAGATTTATTTTATTATTTTTAATTTTAAATAACAGATTTTATTTGAAAATTTTGCACTCTTTGTGTTGTGAAGATGATGAAAGTGCTGTTTAGTTGAGACTAATGTACTGTATGGTGGGCAAATATGCAGTGAACGGATGAGGTCAGAGCCTGCAGATGAAAAAGTGCTGGTGTTATTTTATCGTTATCTTTTGCACTTCTGTAAATAGTTACATTTTTTTGTTTGTTTTTTTTGACACAATTACCTTTCGTGACACTGGATTGTTTTAACGATTATGCACTAAATAGATTAGGAAATGTGTTGAGCACCATCCATTGTTTTTGTTTGTTTTTTTTACATGTTCTCATTAAAATGAGAAATTGTTGCCTTTTGTCTCGTAATTGCAACTCCATTTACATCTTGGTCAACAGGAGGATGAAATTAGTTGGGTCAGTAGAAATAGACAACATCCTGCTAAAGGTTAGTTGTAAGTGAAGTAAATAGACTTGTTCACTGTACCCTGTTCAGTTGTCATGGCAACAAACTGCTAATGGGCAAGGCTTTTCACAAAGGCTTATAAATGTAGGGTGCCCATATACTGGGTTTCAAAAAAAGGACCAGGGTGGATGGGCATTATGAACATAATACTAGGCTATTTGTTTGTTTATATATGGTCTATTGAACAAGCATAACTGAACGGGACCTTTTTAGGACTTTAGAAATCCCACCCTGTACGGATATTTTCGGTCCTAAAAAGATGAGATGTCTGGGGAAAAAGTGGACAGCTGGTGGTCAGCCTAATAAATCCCCAAACGGTTTGACAATGACTTAACTTAGTATTCACAAGCACATCAACAATTCAGCCCCATAGCATTGGACCATTGTGGCAACACACAAAACATTCAATAATTCACTTAATCCCTATATTAACACACCTGGTGCTTGACATACTGGTCTCTGGACATACTGTCATACAGGGTAGATGAGTACAGTGGATGAGCATCCACTAGCAAACGCACAAACACTCCACAGTGCACCCAAAGCAAATCAAATACGACGACAGTCTATCAGGGTTATTTTGAGTGTTTATACCATCATTTTTGAAGTCAAACTATCGTTGAATCCTTTACTTTGTGCTGACCTATATTCTCTCTGGAAGTACGGAGGCGGAGCGAACGTGGCCATTGCAACTTGTTGCTGCTCTTTGTTGTTGTAGTCGACCAGTGCCGGCAATACATTCGTAGGTAACAAAGTATCGCTCCCCCGATAGACTGTTGTATTTTATTTGCTTGGGGTGCACTGTGGAGTGTTTAAGTGCGTTTGGTAGTGGATGCTACCGGTTACCTTAGAGTTGCGCTAGCATTAGCAACGTGTGAATGTCCAAAAGAAGGGACAGCATGGAATTAGCTGAAAATGGTTTCCATCAATCAACTACATCATGGGTAAGTCGTAATTGAGACATTATGTCCAAAATTCCAAACTATCCCTTTAAGTTCAGAGCTGTTGCTCCTTCATATTTTCAGAAGTATAACCGGCTACAACTGCCGAGCTTCTGTTAGTCATTAACATTCTGTTCAGCAAACATAATAAAGGACATTTTCAGACCATTTATAATTTTCAGTTGGATAACTGTTCAAAGGGTCACAGAGTAATGGAATCTGCATTTTTTAAATGGAACCTACTTTGACCACTGAGTTGAAAGAAAGCAACTACTGAAGAGCAAATGCACACAGCACTGGTGCAGGGGAGAGGAGAAGGCCGTTATATTTTTTGGCATGTCAACATAAAAGGATTCTCCAAATCTCCTGCACACTACCTCTTGCACACTCTTAATAAACAAACGTTTCAGAAACCATCCTTCTGAGGATGTTTTCCCTCAGAAAACCCTTTTCTCCAAGCAACAGTTATTTATTTTTTTTACTATTACTAGGTGTGCCAACCTTATTCTCTTTTTAGGCACGTCAACATAAAAAACGAGAAATTTGAGTAGAGGCCAAACAGACCTTAAACATGACAAGTGATTTTATTTGTGGAAATCGACAGGACAAGCAAAGTTCCAGTATGCGGGAGTCATGACGACGTGGCTTAATTCAGCTGGAATGGAGAAATGGTGGAGAGTACAGTTTCTGCTTTCTTTGAATGTACATACATACATAATCAGGTGAGAGCCAGAGCTCTGCTGTTTTGTGTACGGATCCATGCTCTGGGTTCCGAACTATACACTGACAGAGCTCTGTCATCTCCTAGGCAACGGGCAGCCGGTACCCTTGGTCTGCTACTGAAGGGTTCTGCTCTTGATTTCGTCCACCAGCTCCGCCCTCGACACGTCCACCTACGAGTCGGGAGAGAAGTTAGACGACCGTAGCTCGACTGCGGTTCATGTCGACTTTAATTTCATTACACGCATACGGCATTCTGAACAGCTATACAATGTTGATACGTGTCCAACATTTGCAGAAAACAGTGCTTTTAAGCTTTATTGGACAGCACATCGTAGAGAGACAGGAAGAATGGCGAGGGAGAGAGAGAGAGGGAAAGACATGCTACAAAGGTGGCGCGGCCGGATTCGAACCCGCCGACGTCTGGGCTCACAATGAGAATGTCGATGGCGCTCGACAGGCTACGCCACCGAGACGGACCCCAGCCCTCACGACAGTTACTAGTGCACATGGCGCGCCTCCGTACCTCCTCTCTAGACGCCACGTTGCGCAGCTTCACCACCCCGTCCTTCAGCTCCTGCTCCCCGAGGATGGCCACCAGGGGGATCCCCGAGTCCTCGCAGTGCTGCAGCTGACTCAGCAGTTTGGGGTTCTTCTTGTACATCACCTCTGCCTGGAGAGGAGCATCATGGGCAAACTCAAAGCTGGAATGCGGCAAGAACGTTCTGTCCCCTACGGAGCGGAGTTCAGGAGCTCGGGCTAGCACGTGAGCGTCCGCTACGGTAGGTGCCGTCACCCCTGGAGGAATGCTAAGAGAGCGATTAGCTCTATAGGCGGTCTTTAGCTCAGCTGGCTAATCGTACCTCTTGCTGGGAGGCACGGCCGCGGTTCCGTTACCCCGGTTACAGAGACTACAGGGACTCAGGTAAAACTTATGAGTTGGCTGAAGTCGCCATTGGCGTTCAGATGGGCTACTTAGCACGTAAACTTAGCATGTCAGTAAGAGCTCAACAAACCCACCCTTAGCTCGCTACTCAAAAGGTTTTGCGAACAGAGCAAACTGATCCAGTGTCAATCATTTTTCAATGTATCACTTGCATTTCAGTTTGTCCTTAAGAGGATCCAACTCCCCCAGCCCTGCTTTGTACCCCATATCCATAAACACACTGTCCGTTCCAGAAGGGGGGTGTCCCGCACTGACCTTGATACCGCTGTCCCATAGCTCAGCGGCCAACTTTAGCCGCTCTTCCAGAAGGTTCTTCTGTGCCGACGCCACCATCACCTGCGTTTCCGTGGTGCGTACCTTCTCTGCCGAGGCCTAAGGTAGAGGGAGGGGGTGTGGTTAACTACGTCACAATGATTCTCACCCAATCAAATCACTGCACTGATTTTCACCCAATCAAAAGCGCTGCACTGGTCCATGTTGTCATTTGTATGGAAGTAGCATGGAAGACCAAAAAAAAATAAAAAAATAAAAAAACAAGAAACATTGAGTTCCACTTGTATAGGACCAGAAAAGCGAAATGTTAATATTTATCCGTTTAAAAATATGCTTTAGTAAGACATTTATTTGCAGACTGGAAGATCCTCTCTCTTAAACTCAACAGTGTGAGGAGAAATTATTCAATTAGTTGTTGAAGTAAAATACCAATTTAAATGTTCAGTTTGACGCCTACACGCTGTGTCCATCAGGGAGAGAAAATGCACCGTCTGCATTTTACGGAAACAACAGCTCGTAATTAGATCTTCACAGCTGTTTAAAAGAAACCTCAAGAACCGCCCGTGACAAACCCAGGCAAGGCTGGCAGAAACCGCAGCCAGAATAATTCGAAAATTAACAGTAATGACTACAGCAGTCAATCTGCCCTCCACCGCAATATAAATGAGTACATACTGGGCTGTCTGAGTACATACTGGGCTGTCTATCAATCAAACAGCCAGAAATAGCCAGGAAGTCTGTGTTTGTGTTCTAGAACCCTCCCCTCTCCCATTAGCAACGCCGATCTCTCAGAGACCAGCCAGGGGGCTGTTCCACAAAGCAGGATTACTGAGTAAAACCCGGAACCCTCCCAAATCTGGAACATGGACTGAAGTAAAGAGACACCCCTTGATCTGTTTTCCATGGTTCAGGCTTGGCCACTTCGTTCTAGTGAAGGCAAGTCTTAACACTACAGCATACAATGAC
Source organism: Synaphobranchus kaupii (assembly GCA_029718625.1). NCBI lineage: Eukaryota > Metazoa > Chordata > Actinopteri > Anguilliformes > Synaphobranchidae > Synaphobranchus > Synaphobranchus kaupii. The sequence continues at coordinate 2,429,840 of CM056393.1, forward strand.
AATCTAGACGATTCTGTGCTTCCAACTTTGTGGCAACAGTTTGGGGAGGATCGTTTCCTGTTTCAGCATGACAATGCCCCTGTGCACAAAGCGAGGTCCATACAGAAATGGTTTGTCGAGATCGGTGTGGAAGAACTTGACTGGCCTGCAGAGCCCTGACCTCAACCCCATCAAAGACCAATTGGTAAACCCACTGTGAGCCAGGCCTAATCTCCCAACATCAGTGCCCGGCTCCACTAATGCTCTTCTGGCTGAATGAATGCAAGTCCCCGTAGCAATATTACAACATCTAGTGGAAAACCTTCCCAGGAGAGTGGAGGCTGTTATAGCAGCAAAGTGGAGGGGGACCAGCTCCATATTAATGCCCATGATTTTGGAATGAGATGTTGGATGAACAAGGCTGTGTAAAAATCAGAGCCCTATCTACTGCGTCCTGTGTACTAGCATACTGCATACTGTTTAATGACATGCACTATGCAAAAGATATCCTCCATCCTATTGTCAGCGAAAACCCGGAAATAAGTGTATCATCCTGCGATATTAAGAACACAATATTTTCAGAATTGTTGTGTACTTAACAGCTTTTTTAAAAAGAATACTGGCATACTCAATAGTAGGCAAGTGTGCTGATTTGGACAAGGCCCAGGATACTTTTTGGCCATTTTGAGTAGAAGAGGACGGCCACGTACCTCCGCCTTCTGCTCCATGATGGAGAAGACTCGCTCGATGCCGATGCTGACGCCCACGCAGGGGACCTTCCGGCCCTTGGGGTCGAACATGCCCACCAGGCCGTCGTAGCGGCCTCCCCCCGCCACGCTGCCCACGCTCACGGCCTCCTCGCCCGCAGCGCCGTTCTGCTCCTGAGGGGGCGCCGGGACGGGGCCCGACTGGGTCAGCACCGCCTCGTAGATCACGCCCGTGTAATAGTCCAGCCCCCGGGCCAGGCTGAGGTCAAACACCACCTTGGGGGAGAGCAGAGGGAGAGGGGGAGGAGAGGGAGACAGCAGAGAGGGAGAGAGAAAGGGGGAGAGAGGGACAGAGAGAGGAAGGGAGATGGGGAGAGAAGGATAGAGCAAGATGGGGACAAACAGAGGTGAGATGTCTGGTGTGACCAGAAACCATGCAGTCAAAAGAAAACTGACACAAGCCAATGAGATCAAGCTGTGACAGATACACGGCATATCCATTATCCAATGAGAAGACTCGGAACCCAACGCCAGTCTCGCACTGCCTGTCCAGAACCGGAAGCCCTTCAGTTACAGCTGAACGGAGAGGGACCGCTGTTGGATTTACGAGGAGTTACGGTGGTGGTAGGGAGGAGTTAAGGTGGTGGTAGGGAGGAGTTAAGGTGGTGGTAGGGAGGAGGGGGGCGGGCTCAGCTCACCTTGTCAGTGACCCGGAAGAGCTGCAGGTAGATGAAGAGCTGCTTCATGTCCGTCAGGCCGGCACAGGCCTGCTTACTCTGGGACAGCCTTGGATCCTGAAGCAGCTTCTCTGCCAGGTCCATTCCGCCTGAGACAGAACAGAACCACGGCCAGTCATCAGAACCAGAGACACATAAAGGTCTGGGATTACCAGGTACCAGGATTTAACATAATAAAATACAGTACATTTCATCTTAAAAAAGACAATGGGCCCATCTATGTATACACGTGGCTGCTTCAATCAACTATCAAAATTGTCCAACGCCAGAAGTCTAAGTTTATGTAACCAAATATACCTGCTGACTAAAAAGCCAACTTTATCAGTTGACACCAGTGACGTCCACAACAAAAAACATCTCCCCCGAGGAAGAGTTGGAGAGGATCCTGTTTTTTTCCCTACTCTTATCTGAAAGTCAAACTGACTTTTATCTCAGCTGACCCCGTCTGACCACAGATGACCTCAGATATTGTTATCCGAGTCCAGGCTTCCGTTGCTACGGGAACCAGATTAAGGGCCATAGGCCACAAGCCAGCAGGGCCACTTAAGGGTGGTCATAAATCAGGAGAGTAAACAAACTTGGGGGTGTGCCCACTGCTGGAGATATTACTGAGAGAGGAGTATCTCTGGATAAGATGCTAAATGCCTGTAATGTAAATATAAGCAATGTAATGTAATTATATAGAGGGGACATTGCTGCAGTGTGTAGCTGACAGTATTGCTCACCCTGCAGTGCTGTAATGTAATGAACGCATCTCATTGGCTCACCCTGCTGTAATGTAAAGGGTACAGTGCTGTAAGGACGTCGAACATTGGCTCACCCTGCAGTAGTGTAATGTAAAGGGTACAGTGCTGTAAGGACGTCTCTGATTGGCTCATCCTGCAGTAATGTAACGTAATGTAAGGACGTCTCTGATTGGCTCACCCTGCAGACTGACGTACTCCCCGATCTGGTCGGCTGCTTCTGGGGCCAGCCCCTTCTCATTCACCATCTCATTCTTCACATCCTCCCAGGACATCTGCAGGGAATAGGAGGACATTGTGTCACACACACACACACACACACACACACACACACACACACACTCAGAAACACATACACTTACAGAAACACACGCAAGCTTACAGAAATGCACACACACACACACACACACTTACAGAAACATAGACATTGCACATTTACAGAAATACACAATGCACATTTACAGAAATATACACACACTCACAGAAACACACAGGCATACACTCGCACACTAACACACACACACACACACACACACACACACACACACACACACACACACACACACACACACACACACACACACACACACACACACACACACAGGTTACCCTGCCCACATTTAGAACTACAATTGTGCACAGGACGTTCTACAGTTGTCAGTCATGTGTATGTACTAGTCAGTCCGTGCACATGCGTGCACATGCGTGCACATGCGTGCACATGCGTGCACATGCGTGCACATGCGTGCACATGCGTGCACATGCGTGCACATGCGTGCAGTCACCTTGTCCAGCTTGTCCACTGTGGAGCACATGGTGCGGAACTTTTCGTCTGGAACCCCACACACGGCAAACATTCCGTCCAGAATGCGTCTGTCGTTGACCTACGAGAAAAAGCCGGGAAACGTCATATAAACGTGTCAGAAAGATCCAGAACTTTCCACACAGGTCATAATTCTCAGCTCTCATCAGTCCCAGGAGGAATTACATAAAGCGGACATTATTTTCCCCAGAGAAACACACAACCACGGTCCTCAATAGCCAGAAGATTGAGGAACAAAACATAATTAAAACAGAAATTAACCTTTTAAAACTTTTACCCGTCCCAATGTCCTCATGTCAACTACACTCACTAAGTACATGCACATTATAACCACTTTTTCTGGTAATATAATTACTCTGAGTTAAGACTTCTGCACTTGAAAGACATATTTACATGTGAAAATAAATGAAATTTTCACTCAGTTATGCTGCAGGGGACACGGAGAGAGTAAAAAAGGTAAAATTAAAAAGCATTAATGTAACCGCTGCGACTGAGTGATTAAAAATGTAAGGCAACAACCTTGATTCGGAAGTCGCCGAGGTCGAGCTCGCTCAGGATCTCGTGGACGATCTTTAGACACTCAGCGTCCGGGATCATGGGGTCATACTGCCCTGCGATGTCGAAATCCTGAGTGGAGGGGGACAGGAGCATTCAGACACACACACACACACACACACTTTAACATACATGGAAACATGAAAATAGGAACAGACGCTTGGCATCCTGAACAAATCATGTGCATTTTAACAATGTATACATTTACTAACTGAGTTTAATATCCTATTTCAGGACTGGAATTAAGCCATTTTTACAACAAGGCCCTTTGGCTTTCGATAAATCAAAATTGAAAGGCGGCGTCGCAGTCAAAAGGTAAGCCAAAAATTACAAAAACCAGGGCTCAATAGCTATAATGTTTTTTACCAGTGGATGCCCATCTAATAGACATCACTGAGAAACCCTGACTAAATTAGAATGATTTTGATTGGCCACGTTGCACATAAGGTTTTATATTGGGAGGTTTCTTAGTGTTATACTTTGAAAGGGCATCACAGCCATATCACATAGGGGCTGGACAAACCTGGCTGTGCAGGTAGTTAATTTCTAACCACAATCTTTGGGATGTAGCCCTGATTCCTGCCGTGTTCTTTCTAGAAGTAATATCCTCATGACTGAAGGTGTCAGATTACAGGTTGACTGAAGGTTTAACCATTAAAAAAAAACGTTGGACACCGTGGAAAGCCACTGGCTGTACTTACGCACTGATAAAACTCCCTGTAGCGACCGCGGGTCATGGCGGGATTGTCTCGCCGGTACACCTTGGCGATATGGTAGCGTTTGATGTTGGTGATCTTGTTCATGGCCAGGTATCTTGCAAACGGCACCTGGGGGGTGGTTAAGGAGGAAGTCTTGCTGCACCGTAGGGACTGAGCAACCTCTCGTGTACCCTATAAACAACTGCACTATGACATCAAAGCTCGGATCCTGTCCTGGTCGCTATGCAACACCCGTAGCTCGTTTGCGGATCACTGATCCTGAAAAATTATGGAACAGAAGAGCTGTTTGGGACCAGTGCTATGTTCGGAACGGCTCCCTATATGCTCTATAGTGCACTATTTAGGGGACTGGCCATTTTGGTGCTTTCCGAATTCCCAACTGAGAAAATGGAAAATTCAAACACCCTCGAAAATGGCAGATTCCCTAAACAGTGCTCTATAAAGAGTATAGGGAGTCATTCCGAATGCAGCCTGGGGCTGAAATAAGTGCCTGAGGTCTAATTCCTGAGACAGAGTGCAGTGAATTAGACTCTTGGAGGATTGAAGTGAACATAAGTTCATAAGTTCATGCGTCCACTTCTCCAGGCCTGCCCCAGGCTGAGGCAGTAGGGAGGGTGTGGCTAGTCTCCAAGGATACGGTGAGGTCATAGCGCAGGGACAGCAGCTCTCCTCCCTGGTCCTTTAGGTCGTAGATGAGCTTGGAGTCTTCCCCGTACTTCCCTGTTAATGTTTCCTGAAACGGAAAGGGCAGCCATCTTTAGGGCAGCCATCTTTTTTTCAGTTAAAACACACACGTACACGCACACACAAAACTACACACACACCATGGCCAAGCTTCAAAACCAAGACACCAATGACAGCTTTCTCTCTGTGTATGTGGCCCTACCTTCAGCTCAAAGACGGGCGTGTCGATGGTCTCGGCACCATGGCGTTTGAAGCAGCTGACGATGGTGTTGAAGACTCTCTCACGAATTGCCATCTGCTTTGGGTTGTAGTCCCTCGTACCCTGCAGGTCAGTAAGGAGAGAAGAGGCCGACATTAGACATGCAGTATGCAGTATGCAGTATGTATTAACGATGGGATAACAAGGCCTCACAATCACCATAATGGGTAGATTCGTCTGAACCGAACAAAAAGCTACTCTGCACAGAAGCACATTCCTGTATGGATCAAATCCAAAATGGGTGGATCTGTGGTGGATCTGTGGTACATTTTTGTGCAGCTCGACTCTTCCAGCATTAATATATTCAGCTTCTGATAACGCTCCGCCCCTCTCCTCCAGTACCACTGACCACCCAAACACCGCCCGGTACCCCTGATCACCCAAACTCCACCCGGTACCTCTGACCACCCAAACTCCTCCCGTTCCTGGCCACACCCACCTTGGCGGTCTTGAGCACAAAGGTCTGTTTCCCATCGTCCCCTCCCAGCCGAGCCTTGAGCTCCAGGAGTTTGGCGACTTCCTCATCGATCTGCCGAACAGAAGCAGGAACGGACTGTGAGACAGACGCTGGCATGTGCTCTCAGTTCAATTCAGTAAAGCTTTATTGAACTTTGCTGAGCGAATATAACAATAATACTGAAGCCTAACATTGACAGGCACATAAGAAAATGATGCACGACAAGGGCAATAAAATAAGAACAATTAGGAACGAAAAGGGAGACCTTGGCAAATGCTACTACTAATAATCATACTCTCTCCCACACATTCCATGAGGGAAGTTTCTTGAATTACACTACAGGGAATAAACCAACAGCGAAACTGAACAACCAAACCTCAACTGTGCAGAAACTAAAGCGCGGTCACATTTTGACAGGTCTCACCCTGAGTTAGCTGTAAGGATATTTTCACTGAGTGTCCAGGAGCACCTGAACCAGTCAACAGGCAGAGTGAGATCAGAGAACGCAAAGCTCACGTTTGCGCCACTTCACACAAGCAGATAACCTGTGTGTATTCTCCCTGGTAAGGATTACATCGTTCTGAGGGAAGATTTACGTAAAGTGTGTGATTTAATGCACTTCTCTGAAAGGTGGCACCTATTTGACCGGAACTGTACCCATCTCTAGCCAAAGTGGTGGCTTGCCTACCATGATAAATTGACTTTTTGTAAGTTTCCTTGGTTACAAGCATCTGCCGAAGGACCAAAATTGTGACTGGTAACCTACCTGTGAGATTGTCATCCCCGAACAGGCACGAAGAGAGTGGGGACAAAGTCCAGTCCGGCGAGCGAGGATCCCAGCGCAGACACGCACGGACATAACACCAATTTTATTCATCCCCCCCAAAAAAAAAAATTCCAGCAAGACAGGTGGAAAAATACAAGGACGAAGGCAGTTCAAGGGCAGGGTAACCCAGGCATCAGTCCACCCCGGGTTTTTACAAATGGTACAGTCCGAAAAAAGGCGAGTGCAACAGACACAGGTTGGTAATCCACAGCGCGTTGTTAGGGGTTGAAGGGGGAGTCAGAGGACGGATGTGGAAGGATTCCCCCCCGTAGCAGTGGACCCACCGAGCAGGAAGAACAGGAGAAAAGTGGTCAGCAACCCTAGCAACCCTACGGGGAGCACGTGCAAGGAGTCGCCGCAACATGGAGGCAAAACACCAAGGGGAGCAGTGGTCAAATCAACTGGTCCGGAGCAGGAGAACGGGTCATGAGAGGGGGTCTGTGTCATTGGCTCAGGGACCAGAACCACGCCTGGACCGACGTCGTCCAGGAGAAGTTCTGATCCGAGTCAACAACACCAGCCCCCTCTAACAGCACTTTAGCAGAAAGAGGATGAGAAGACTCTGCTGTTAATGTAGGGGGGAGTTATGGAACAAACTCAGGTTAAACACAACTCAGGTTAGCATGGTTTTGTTTCAATTCAAGATTTCAATTGGATCTACCGCAGCTGAACTGACCATTACAGCAGCTTTTTGCATGATGGCAGGTTATGGCAAACAAAGGAAAGAAAAGGAAACAACATCCCACTGAACTTGACTATAGACTTGTATTTACGCGATACGTTGTCTTTATTATCTAATTCAGATTACCCTTGAAATGCGCAAACCCATCCCGTGCAGTGTTACCATTTACTTATCTTAATATAACGGTTACCAGGTAACAGACTAAAGTACTCACGCGCAATAGACCCAAACACAGATCAAGTGTGATCGGTGAACTTGTAGCTATGCGGAACACTGCATGTTTAACAATGTCACCAAGATTTCCTATAGGAAATGTTAGCTAGCGACTAACTGGCTACAGTAAATGTCACTTCTGTTAGTAAGGTGGGGGAAATCGTTACGTAGCGATGTTAGTCTCTACAACTGCAGTGAATTATCTGATGCCACATTTGTGGGGCAATATTGATAACAGCGTACATTCGAATAAACTAATAATAAAAACATTTTCAAAGTTAACGTTCTTTAAGGTAAGCTTTAAATGCATGTTAACTCGTGTCAGATAGTTTCGATACCTTGAAACGTCATGACATTACATGGAGATTGCGTCAGCTAGCTAGCTATACATTAGCAAGCTGATGAAGGCAATGGAAAGCATGATACACTGTTTCACTTTCGTCTGACGATCATGATTTCCACTTAAAAATCGAAAATGTATGCGGTGCAAAAAACAAGGAATCAGAGCTAACCAATTTAGCCATAAAGAGTCTTAGCGTAGCTACGTTACAAAATATGAATGGGCTACTAGCCGGCGCATTACGCGTGAGATCATTTTCCATATCAGCTTGCCTCCTAAACAAAACGAAAGCAGAATATAGCATTAACGGACTAAAATGACCAAAGGGTCGTTAACTGTACAACAACACATGCAAAATATTGTCATGCAGTAGTTAGCAAACAGTTAGCAAGATATGGATGTGTGGACAACCATGCGTTTCCACTGCAGGCCGAGCTGTAGCTAGGTTTCTGTCAGTTAGCCATCTAGCTGGCCAACTGACACGTTCATTACATAAAATAAAGAAACCGTGTAGTCTGTAGCTATGTCTGAAGTTTGCAGAATGGAATACTGACCTGTTCTTTACTAGCCTTTTCTGTCTTTAGTTTTCTGACAACCTCTCCTTGTGTTTTTATCGCCTCTTGTATCTGCGCTTTGTCCGCCATGGTGTGCCGTCTGCTGTTAGCCGCTGCCGGTGTGCGAGAAAACACCGCCCCTTACGTCGCACTGATCTTACGTTTCTGCGTAACATGCGTCGCACTGATCCTACGCTTCAGCGCAACATGCGTCGCACAAAAAAATATAATAAAGCCACTTTTCGGATAGCAATTAATCAATTAACATTATATATTCTTTCGAAAACAATGGCCGTATTCTACTGTCCAATGAAAAGGGACCCCCATGCTCGAGATAAAATAAAATGCGGTAATTACGGCAACGTAGTGTTTAAGATGTAGTTTTAACGGTTTTAAACTATGTGTGCTTGTGTTCTGTGTTCTAATAATACTACACGCAGGTTATTATTTTTGATCAAAAACGGTGAAATATGGCTGACGCTGGTTAATGGAGATCACATTGCAAACTTTCGGGCATTGCACAGGTGTCTCTTAATACGTCCACCAGGTGGCGCTGTGTAGTTTTTCTGAGCACATGAGAATTTCTGCGTGAGTTTTTTTTAACAATATCATCCATCTGCAGTGTTCAGGCGCTTACGGAACGCCCCTTCTCCTTCTTCGGGAGCGCATCTTCTATGGGAACGCCTTTTCATACGTCACGTCACTCAGAGGTAGTCCTCAGACAACTTTATTGTCTGGGTTACAGCTTAGTACACGCACACAAAAAAGATCATAAACATAAAACACTAAAAACATTATAGATGTGCTGTTCATGATTGCGTTAGAGCAAATCAGTATAAAAGTGTTGTTTTAATGTTCAAGTAAACATTGTAGGAGTGCAGGGAAACAAAAACGGAGCAAGTCATTTTGTTTGTTGCAATGCTATTTCGGAACTCCTTTGTAATACTGTTACAAACAGACCGTTAAAAGATTATTTCCATGGCTCCGTGTGTTAACGTTACAAACGATTGACAACTCGGGTGCAGCCCTGTGTATTAAATAGACGTACTTCCACTAACGTTTAAGGATGTAAGGTTAATGTTAGTTGTCAACGTTAACAAAGTATCCAATTAACCTTTCATTAGTTACCAGTAATAGTAAGAAATCTATTCTTTATGTATTTTATCCAAACAGGCTAATACCAAATACACGACTTAACAAATAGCAGGCCTATAAAATTATCAAAACAGGGATTCAATTTAGTTAAGTATTTTTTTGTGTTCTTATATTGGCATTAAATAATGCAGCTGTTATTAATTGCTTGTAGATTCAAGCTACCATTAATTAATGATTTCTAAATATAACAGCATGAGCTAAACTGAACAATACAGTACTTTAATGGTTCATCATTTCAATAAGGGTAGAGAATTGACTCAACCTTGAGTAGGGTATAACTGGGCACCAAAATGGGAGAGAGAAAAAAAACAGGAAGCTGAGGCTAGAGGCAGGGAGGAACCACCACGGCGAGGCACGGCTGGTTAGGGTATATATATATATATAAACACACACACAGAGCAAATCTCTTTTCAAGTATTATAGCACAAAGTGCTTCAGCAAACAAACAAAACTGAATTATTTACAGTGAATGGATAACAATATACAAAAACATCAGAACATAGCAAGTTATTATTACTATAATATAAAAATAGTAATAACAGATTACAAAACAAAATAAAAAAATAGAGAGTGGATCTCTTTTCAAGTACTATAGCACAACGTGCTTCAGATTTATTTAGTGAATGGATAACAATATACAACATAAAAAGAATCAGAACATAGTAAGTTATTATTATTATAAAGATTGCAATAACAGAAAAAATATAAACAGACAGGATGGTTTTTTTAAAAAGATTTTATTAAATTTTTTTTTGTTAGAAACTTATCCAAACTAAAACACAAAACGGGTTGTCGTGATGTTGGTGGAGAGAGGCACCGAGGTCACTCGCCGCAGTCTGAGGTGGGGGGAGGGGGGGGGGGGGGGCATTAATGAGGGCCAAGCCAAAAGGAACAGAAGAGAATAAAAACAATTAATAATGGGTGGGCAAACAGTTTGGGTCCAACAAACTCACAGTAACGTCCTGGACAGCACAGAGCACTGTGTGAGTGAAGACAATATCAAGTAAGCAAATAGTAGAAAAACCTTGCCTTCTTGGAGCTTTATGTAGCCCACTCCTCCATGCAGGTCTGTGAGCACTGCTAGTTGAGTACAGTGGATGAGTTTTTAAGTAGGCAAAATGTTCTCAAAATGTAGTGTATTTATATCCCGGGATGGCATACTGATTTCCGGCTTTTTGCTGATATTAATATTGCATACTGCAAGTCAGTAAACAGTATGCAGTAAGCAGTACACAGTAGATAGGGCTCTTGAGTTTTTAAGGTGGTCGTGTTGGCTTCTCCTTGTATGATCCAGCTTCCAATTAGTTCCACAATGTCCAAACACTCACTGGCAGGTACTTTCACCGGAAACCTTTAGGTTCAATTTGGATGCCAAATGTGAAGCTTCTAGTCCAACATAATTGATTGAACCATAAGTAAGTTTCTTTTAAAGCCTTTTTTTTCTAGTTTCCTACAATAAACTAATAAAAGACCTTAAAGGGATAGTTTGGAATTTTGGACATAATGTCTCAATTACGACTTACCCATGATGTAGTTGATTGATGGAAACCATTTTCAGCTAATTCCATGCTGTCCCTTCTTTTGGACATACACACGTTGCTAATGGTAGCGCAACTCTAAGGTAACCGGTAGCATCCACTACCAAACGCACTTAAACACTCCACAGTACGGCGGCGGAGCGAACGTGGCCATTGCAACTTGTTGCTCTTCTTTGTTGTTGTAGTCGACCAGTGCCGGCAATACATTCATAGGTAACGTGAAGTATCGCTCCCCCGATAGACTGTCGTATTTTATTTGCTTGGGGTGCACTGTGGAGAGTTTAAGTGCGTTTGGTAGTGGATGCTACCGGTTACCTTAGAGTTGCGCTACCATTAGCAACGTGTGAATGTCCAAAAGAAGGGACAGCATGGAATTAGCTGAAAATGGTTTCCATCAATCAACTACATCATGGGTAAGTCGTAATTGAGACATTATGTCCAAAATTCCGAACTATCCCTTTAAGTTCAGAGCTGTTGCTCCTTCATATTTTCAGAAGTATAACCGGCTACAACTGCCGAGTTTCTGTTGGTCATTAACATTCTGTTCAGCAAACATAATAAAGGACATTTTCAGACCATTTATAATTTTCAGTTGGATAACTGTTCAAAGGGTCACAGAGTCTACTAATGGAATCTATGCATTTTTAAAATGGAACCTACTTTACTTTGACCACTGAGTTGAAAGAAAGCAACTACTGAAGAGCAAATGCACACAGCACTGGTGCAGGGGAGAGGAGAAGGCCGTTATATTTTTTGGCATGTCAACATAAAAGGATTCTCCAAAGCTCCTGCACACTACATCTTGCACACTCTTAATAAACAAACGTTTCGGAAACCATCCTTCTGAGGATGTTTTCCCTCAGAAAACCCTTTTCTCCAAGCAACAGTCATTTTTATTTTTTTTACTATTACTAGGTGTGCTAACCTTATTCTCTTTTTAGGCATGTCAAAATAAAAAAGGAGAGTAGAGGCCAAACAGACCTTAAACATGACAAGTGATTTTATTTGTGGAAATCGACAGGACAAGCAAAGTTCCAGTATGCGGGAAGAGTCGTGACGTCGTGGCTTAATTCAGCTGGAATGGAGAAATGGTGGAGAGTACAGTTCCTGCTTTCTTTGAATGTACATACATACATACATACATAATCAGCTGAGAGACAGAGCTCTGCTGTTTGTGTACGGATCCATGCTCTGGGTTCCGAACTACACACTGACAGAGCTCTGTCGTCTCCTAGGCAACGGGCAGCCGGTACCCTTGGTCTGCTACTGAATAGGCTTGTGCCATCATGTGCAAGGCAGCATCGTCCCATCGAGCCCTCTAGCCATCGGCGATGGTCGATTCTATCGGGGGGTGCGCGGGGGCGGGGGCGGGGCTATTGAACAGCGGGCCTTTTGCTTACTTATTATGGCATACCATTGCGAATTGTATTCATTATTTTGTCCAAAAATAATAAAGAATAATATACAACAGATTTCACGTCTATTCTATATTAGCTAGTAGAGGCTATTTATCTCACCTGGCTGCTGTCCAACGAGACGGTCAGCACTACGGTCAGTGCTCAGGAGCTATAGTTTCCCTACGCCTTTCTGCGCCCTCGTCTGTCTTATAGCAATTAGTTTAATTTTACTAATTTTATTTCATTTTGTGAAGAAGCTAGACGAGCAGTCATCACGTTCATTATCATTTTTGTCTTGTAGTGAGCGATTCACAAGATCCCCTTTATGCCACGTGCCATCCTGCACAGTCTATCTCCATCTGCACCTAACTTCTCTCACTTAGCACTATCGGGTTAGATCTTTTTAACTAACCTAATGTAATCAAAAATACATAATTTACCCTGAAACTAATGATTTTTTATTGATAATCAGAAACTATTTATAGCCTAAACCTATGAAATAAAGAGACAAGACCTATAGGCTTACGTTTGACAGATTTGTTTTCGTTATAGGGGACTTTTTTCACTGATGAAATTGTTAAGATAGGCTATATTACATTGTGAATTACATTATTTACTATTCTACATAAACCAGTTGAATCAATTTGAGATTATAGCCTCAACTCCTAAATCTTTGCAATGTTTCGCTTGAGCGACGAAGACATTCCGTGTATCAATATAGGAATATAGCGGCCACCTTTTCATCCAATCTAGTTTATTTCTCTGATCACATCTTTCATTAGCCTACAGTCAGATTGTACAATATTAGGCTATATTTGTTTCCATGCCCCGAGTCCGACAAAGGTAAGCTTGTTGTGCTGTTAGAATAAAAAGGCTGTTGAGGGATATATGGCTACAGCTCACCACTCCGTAGCCTAAGCCTACACTCCGTTCTAGACTGAACAATAGTTTATCAATAGCACTATTGAATACGAAATATAATTTGTTTAATTAGGCCTGAATGAAATTATATAGTTTGTTGCACTGTGGTCTAACAGAAGGTCAGCGTGATTTTGCTCAATCCAGGTAAATTATGGCGCCGTTGCGCTGCATAGGCGATCACATTTCAAAGGCACAGACAACACGTTACATTGTAAATGCATGGTAGAGTAGAAAATTTATTAAAAGCACAGAATGAGAGGCAACATTTTAATTTTAAGAATTAAAAAAAGAAAAATCGCCCAGGCATCGACAAAGATAGCCATCGCCGATGGGTTCAAGCATTGTCAATAGTCGATTCCATCGACCATCATCCCAAGCCTACTACTGAAGGGTTCTGCTTTTGATTTCGTCCACCAGCTCCACCCTCGACACGTCCACCTACGAGTCGGGAGAGAAGTTAGACGACCGTAGCTCGACTGCGGATCATGTCCACTTTCATTTCATTACACGCATACAGCATTCTGAACAACAGCTATACAATGTTGATACGTGTCCAACATTTGCAGTAAACAGTGCTGGTAACCCCTTGCATATATTTTTTAAAGGCTTTTAAGCTTTATTGGACAGCACAGCGTAGAGACAGGAAGAATGGCGAGGGAGAGAGAGAGAGAGAGAGAGAGAGAGAGAGAGAGGGGGGGAGAGAGAGAGAGGGAGAGAGAGAGAGAGAGGGAAAGACATGCTACAAAGGTGGCGCGGCCGGATTCGAACCCGCCGACGTCTGGGCTCACAATGAGAATGTCGATGGCGCTCGACAGGCTACGCCACCGAGACGGACCCCAGCCCTCACGACAGTTACTGGTGCACGTCGCACGCCTCCGTACCTCCTCTCTAGACGCCACGTTGCGCAGCTTCACCACCCCGTCCTTCAGCTCCTGCTCCCCGAGGATGGCCACCAGGGGGATCCCCGAGTCCTCGCAGTGCTGCAGCTGACTCAGCAGTTTGGGGTTCTTCTTGTACATCACCTCTGCCTGGAGAGGAGCATCATGGGCAAACTCAAAGCTGGAATGCGGCAAGAACGTTCTGTCCCCTACGGAGCGGAGTTCAGGAGCTCGGGCTAGCACGTGAGCGTCCGCTACGGTAGGTGCCGTCACCCCTGGAGGAATGCTAAGAGAGCGATTAGCTCTATAGGCGGGACCTTGGTCTTTAGCTCAGCTGGCTAATCGTACCTCTTGCTGGGAGGCACGGCCGCGGTTCCGTTACCCCGGTTACAGAGACTACAGGGACTCAGGTGAAACGACTGATGCTTATCAGTAGGCTGAAGTTGCCATTGGAGTTCAGATACGCTAGTTAGCCCGTAAAGTTAGCATGTCGATAAGGGATCAACAAACCTTCCCATAGCTCGGTACTCAAAAGGTTTTGCAAATAGAGCAAACTGATCCAGCATCAACCATATTGTCTGATATTACCATATTATCATATTACCAGGGAGAATCATATTATCCGAGTCCCAGTAGCCACTGTGTAACAGGGGTGACAGAACTGCGGCTCTGCTATGGGAGCTTGACACGCAAGTTAGCACGTAAAGTTAGCACGTAAAGTTAGCATTTCAATAAGGGATCAACAAACCCACCCTTAGCCCCGAACCCAAAAGATTTTGTGGACAGAGCAAACTGAACAAGGATCAGGGCTCAGCGGCCAGAAATCCATAGGCCCTGTGCCCAGTTCAGTCAAATCAGGAAATTAACTAAAATTCAATTAACTGACTAAAAAATGCTCAGAGAACACCATTAGTCATTTTTCAATGTATCACTTGCATTTCAGTTTATCTCCTGAATCGACGACTTAAGAGGATCCAACCCTGCTTTGTACCCCATATCCATAAACACACTGTCCGTTCCAGAAGGGGGGTGTCCCGCACTGACCTTGATACCGCTGTCCCATAGCTCGGCGGCCAACTTCAGCCGCTCTTCCAGAAGGTCTTTCTGTGCCGACGCCACCATCACCTGCGTTTCCGTGGTGCGTACCCTCTCTGCCGAGGCCTAAGGTAGAGGGAGGGGGTGTGGTCAACTACATCACAATGATTCTCACCCAATCAAATCACTGCACTAATTTTCAACCAATCAAAGCACTGCACTGGTTCATGTTGTCATTTGTATGGAAGTAGCATGGAAGACCAAAAAAAAAAAATTTTTTTTTAAAAAACAAGAAACATTGAGTTCCACTTGTATAGGACCAGAAAAGCGAAATGTTAATATTTATCCATTTAAAAATATGCTTTACTTTGTCAAACATCTGCTTAGCTGAAAAAAGTAAGACATTTATTTGCAGACTGGAAGATCCTCTCTCTTAAACTCAACAGTGTGAGGAGAAATTATTCAATTAGTTGTTGAAGTAAAATACCAATTTAAATGTTCAGTTTGACGCCTACACGCTGTGTCCATCAGGGAGAGAAAATGCGCCGTCTGCATTTTACGGAAACAACAGCTCGTAATTAGATCTTCACAGCTGTTTAAAAGAAACCTCAAGAACCGCCCGTGACAAACCCAGGCAAGGCTGGCAGAAACCGCAGCCAGAATCATTTGAAAATTAACAGTAATGACTACAGCAGTCAATCTGCCCTCCACCGCAATATAAATGAGTACATACTGGGCTGTCTGAGTACATACTGGGGCGTCTATCAATCAAACAGCCAGAAATAGCTAGGAAGTCTGTGTTTGTGTTCTAGAACCCTCCCCTCTCCCCTTAGCAACGCCGATCTCTCAGAGACCAGCCAGGGGGCTGTTCCACAAAGCAGGATTACTGAGTAAAACCCGGAACCCTCCCAAATCTGGAACATGGACTGAAGTAAAGAGACACCCCTTGATCTGTTTTCCACGGTTCAGGCTTGGCCACTTCGTTCTAGTGAAGGCAAGTCTTAACACTACAGCATACAATGACAATCTAGACGATTCTGTGCTTCCAACCTTTGGCAACAGTCTGGGGAGGGTCGTTTCCTGTTTCAGCATGAGAATGCCCCGTGCACAAAGTGAGGTCCATACAGAAATGGTTTGTCGAGATCGGTGTGGAAGAACTTGACTGGCCTGCACAGAGCCCTGACCTCAACCCCATCAAAGACCAATTGGTAAACCCACTGTGAGCCAGGCCTAATCTCCCAACATCAGTGCCCGGCTCGACTAATACTCTTCTGGCTGAATGAATGGAAATCCCTGTAGCAATATTACAACATCTAGTGGAAAACCTTCCCAGGAGAGTGGAGGCTGTTATAGCAGCAAATTGGAGGGGGACCAGCTCCATATTAATGCCCATGATTTTGGAATGAGATCTTGGATGAACAAGGCTGTGTCCAAATCAGAGCCCTATCTACTGCGTCCTGTGTACTAGCATACTGTATACTGATTAATGACATACACTATGTCAAAAAATATCCTCCATACAATTATCAGCGAAAACCCGGAAATAAGTATATCATCCTGGGATATTAAGAACACAAAATTTTCTGAATTGTGTGCTGATTTGGACAAGGTTCAGGACACTTTTGGCCAGTTCGCGTAGAAGAGGACGGCCATGTACCTCCGCCTTCTGCTCCACGATGGAGAAGACTCGCTCGATGCCGATGCTGACGCCCACGCAGGGGACCTTCTGGCCCTTGGGGTCGAACATGCCCACCAGGCCGTCGTAGCGGCCTCCCCCCGCCACGCTGCCCACGCTCACGGCCTCCTCGCCCGCAGCGCCGTTCTGCTCCTGAGGGGGCGCCGGGACGGGGCCCGACTGGGTCAGCACCGCCTCGTAGATCACGCCCGTGTAATAGTCCAGCCCCCGGGCCAGGCTGAGGTCAAACACCACCTTGGGGGAGGGGAGAGGAGAGGGAGAGGGGGAGGAGAGGGAGACAGCAGAGAGGGAGAGAGAAAGGGGGAGAGAGGGACAGAGAGAGGAAGGGAGATGGGGAGAGAAGGATAGAGCAAGATGGGGACAAACAGAGGTGAGATGTCTGGTGTGACCAGAAACCATGCAGTCAAAAGAAAACTGACACAAGCCAATGAGATCAAGCTGTGACAGATACACGGCATATCCATTATCCAATGAGAAGACCCAAAGCCAGTCTCGCACTGCCTGTCCAGAACCAGAAACCGTTCAGTTACAGCTGAACGGAGAGGGACCGCTGTTGGATTTACGAGGAGTTAAGGTGGTGGTAGGGAGGAGTTAAGGTGGTGGTAGGGAGGAGGGGGGCGGGCTCAGCTCACCTTGTCGTGAGCCGGAAGAGCTGCAGGTAGATGAAGAGCTGCTTCATGTCCGTCAGGCCGGCACAGGCCTGCTTACTCTGGGACAGCCTTGGGTCCTGAAGCAGCTTCTCTGCCAGGTCCATTCCGCCTGAGACAGAACAGAACCACGGCCAGTCATCAGAACCAGAGACACATAAAGGTCTGGGATTATCAGGATTTAACATAATAAAATACAGTACATTTCATCTTAAAAAAGACAATGGGTCCATCTATGTATGCATGTGGCTGCTTCAATCAACTATCAAAATTGTCCAACGCCAGAAGTCTAGGTTTATGTAACCAAATATGCCTGCTGACTAAAAAGCTTTATCAGTTGACACCAGTGACATCCACAACAAAAAACATCTCCCACGAGGAAGAGTTGGAGAGGATCCTGTTTTTTTCCCTACTCTTATCTGAAAGGACCTCAGATATTGTTATCAGAGTCCAGGCTTCCGTTGCTACGGGAACCAGATTAAGGGCCATAGGCCACAAGCCAGCAGGGCCACTTAAGGGTGGTCATAAATCAGGAGTAAACAAACTTGGGGGTGTGCCCACTGCTGGAGATATTACTGAGATAGGAGTATCTCTGGATAAGATGCTAAATGCCTGTAATGTAAATATAAGCAATGTAATGTAATTATATAGAGGGGACATTGCTGCAGTGTGTAGCTGACAGTATTGCTCACCCTGCAGTGCTGTAATGTAATGAACGCCTCTCATTGGCTCACCCTGCTGTAATGTAAAGGGTACAGTGCTGTAAGGACGTCGCTCACTGGCTCACCCTGCAGTACAGTGCTGTAATGTAATGTAAGGACGTCTCTTATTGGCTCACCCTGCAGCAGTGTAATGTAAAGGGTACAGTGCTGTAAGGACGTCTCTTATTGGCTCACCCTGCAGTAATGTAAGGACGTCGCTCATTGGCTCACCCTGCAGTAATGTAATGTAAAGGGTACAGTGCTGTAAGGACTTCGCTCATTGGATCACCCTGCAGTACTGTAATGTAATGTAAGGACGTCTCTGATTGGCTCACCCTGCAGACTGACGTACTCCCCGATCTGGTCGGCTGCTTCTGGGGCCAGCCCCTTCTCATTCACCATCTCATTCTTCACATCCTCCCAGGACATCTACAGGGAATAGGAGGACATTGTGTCACACACACACACACACACACACACACTCAGAAACACATACACTTACAGAAACACACGCAAGCTTACACAAATGCACACACACACGCCCTTACAAAAACACACGCACACACACAAACATGCACACACACTTTCAGAAACACACACACACTTTCAGAAACACATGCAAGCTTACACAAACACGCACACACACACACTTACAGAAACATAGACATTGCACATTTACAGAAATACACACTCACAGAAACACACAGGCATACACTCGCACACTAACACACACACACACACACACACACACAGACAGGTTACCCTGCCCACATTTAGAACTACAATTGTGCACAGGAAGTTCTACAGTTGTCAGTCATGTGCATGTACTGGTCAGTCCGTGCAGTCTGCAGACACCTTGTCCAGCTTGTCCACTGTGGAGCACATGGTGCAGAACTTTTCGTCTGGAACCCCACACACGGCAAACATTCCGTCCAGAATGCGTCTGTCGTTGACCTACGAGAAAAAGCCGGGAAACGAGGGTCATATAAACGTGTCAGAAAAATCCAGAACTTTCCACACAGGTCATAATTCTCAGCTCTCATCAGTCCCAGGAGGAATTACATAAAGTGGACATTATTTTCCCCAGAGAAACACACAACCACAGTCCTCAATAGCCAGAAGATTGAGGAACAAAACATAATTAAAACAGAAATTAACCTTTTAAAACTTTTACCCGTCCCAATGTCGTCATGTCAACTACACTCACTAAGTACATGCACATTATAACCAGTTTTTCTGGTATTATAATTACTCTGAGTTAAGACTTCTGCACTTTAAAGACATATTTACATGTGAAAATAAATGGAAATTTCACTCAAAGATATGCTGCAGGGGACATGGAGAGAGTAAAAAAGGTAAAATTAAAAAGCATTAATGTAACCGCTGCAACTGAGTGATTTAAAATGTAAGGCAACAACCTTGATTCGGAAGTCGCCGAGGTCGAGCTCGCTCAGGATCTCGTGGACGATCTTTAGACACTCAGCGTCCGGGATCATGGGGTCATACTGCCCTGCGATGTCGAAATCCTGAGTGGAGGGGGACAGGAGCATTCAGACACACACACACACACACACACTTTAACATACATGGAAACATGAAAATAGGAACAGACGCTTGGCGTCCTGAACAAATCACATGCATTTTAAAAACGTATACATTTACTAACGGAGTTTAATATCCTGTTTCAGGACTGGAATTAAGCCATTTTTACAACAAGGCCCTTTGGCTTTTGATAAATCAAAATTGAACGGTGGCGTCGCAGTCAAAAGGTAAGCCAAAAACTACAAAAACCAGGGCTCAATAGCTATACTGTTTTTACCAGTGGATGCACATCTGATCATCACTGAGAAACCCTGACTAAATTAGAATTGTTCTGATTGGCCACGTTGCACATAAGGTTTTATATTGGGAGATTTCTTAGTGTTATGGGCGGCAGTGTAGTATAATGGTTAAGGAACAGGACTTGTAACCGAAAGGTTGCAGGTTCGATTCCCAGGTAGGACACTGCCGTTGTACCCTTGAGCAAGGTACTTAACCGGAATTGCTTCAGTATATATCCAGCTGTATAAATGGATAAATGTAATAAGAAGTTGTGTAAGTCGCTCTGGATAAGAGCGTCTGCTAAATGCTAATGTAATGTTATACTTTGAAAGTGCATCACAGCCATATCACATAGGGGCTGTGCGAACCTGGCTGTGCAGGTAGTTCATTTCAAACCACAATCCTGTAGCCCTGATTCCTGCCGTGTTGTTTCTACAAGTACTATCCTCATGACTGAAGGTGTCAGATTACGGGTTGACTGAAGGTTTAACCGTAAAAAAAAAACGTTGGACACCGCGGAAAGCCACTGGCTGTACTTACGCACTGATAAAACTCCCTGTAGCGACCGCGGGTCATGGCGGGATTGTCTCGCCGGTACACCTTGGCGATGTGGTAGCGTTTGATGTTGGTGATCTTGTTCATGGCCAGGTATCTTGCAAACGGCACCTGGGGGGTGGTTAAGGAGGAAGTCTTGCTGCACCGTAGGGACTGAGCAACCTCTCGTGTACCCTATAAACAACTGCACTATGACATCAAAGCTCGGATCCTGTCCTGGTCGCTATGCAACACCCGTAGCTCCTCGCCATCTACTCTTCACCGATCAGTCGATAGCACGTCAAAAGGGCTTGTTTGCCGATCACTGATCCTGAAAAATTATGGAACAGAAGAGCTGTTTGGGACCAGTGCTATGTTCGGAATGGCTCCCTATATGCTCTATAGTGCACTATTTAGGGGACTGGCCATTTTGGTGCTTTCCGAATTCCCAACTGAGAAAATGGAAAATTCAAACACCCTCGAAAATGGCAGATTCCTTAAACAGTGCTCTATAAAGAGTATAGGGAGTCATTCCGAATGCAGCCTGGGGCTGAAATAAGTGCCTGAGGTCTAATTCCTGAGACAGAGTGCAGTGAATTAGACTCTTGGAGGATTGAAGTGAACATAAGTTCATAAGTTCATGCGTCCACTTCTCCAGGCCTGCCCCAGGCTGAGGCAGTAGGGAGGGTGTGGCTAGTCTCCAAGGATATGGTGAGGTCATAGCGCAGGGACAGCAGCTCTCCTCCCTGGTCCTTTAGGTCGTAGATGAGCTTGGAGTCTTCCCCGTACTTCCCTGTTAATGTTTCCTGAAACGGAAAGGGCAGCCATCTTTAGGGCAGCCATCTTTAGGGCAGCCATCTTTTTTTCCAGTTAAAACAAATACGCACACACACACAGACACAAAACTACACACACACCATGGGTAAGCTTCAAAAGCAAGACACCAATGACAGCTTTCTCTCTGTGTATGTGGACCTACCTTCAGCTCAAATACGGGCGTGTCGATGGTCTCGGCACCGTGGCGTTTGAAGCAGCTGACGATGGTTTTGAAGACTCTCTCACGAATTGCCATCTGCTTTGGGTTGTAGTCCCTCGTACCCTGCAGGTCAGTAAGGAGAG
The DNA here is from genome assembly GCA_029718625.1 of Synaphobranchus kaupii. Lineage (NCBI taxonomy): Eukaryota > Metazoa > Chordata > Actinopteri > Anguilliformes > Synaphobranchidae > Synaphobranchus > Synaphobranchus kaupii. The sequence goes on from CM056393.1 coordinate 2,451,560, forward strand.
AAGGTCAGGATCCTAAAGAGGGACCACACAAACTCCGCCCGGTACCCCTGACCACCCAAACTCCACGCGGTACCCCTGACCACCCAAACTCCGCCCGGTACCACTGACCACCCAAACTCCACCCGGTACCCCTGACCACCCAAACTCCTCCTGTTCCTGGCCATACCCACCTTGGCGGTCTTGAGCACAAAGGTCTGTTTCCCATCGTCCCCTCCCAGGCAAGCCTTGAGCTCCAGGAGTTTGGCGACTTCCTCATCGATCTGCCGAACAGAAGCAGGAACTGTAATGGGGCGTGACGTGTGAGGAAGGAGGAGCCAAACGCAGCAAGGGGAATCATTAAGCCCTTAGGCCACTAAGGCGGGATACCCGCAGATAAGGGAGGAGACAAGACAAGGAACAGCGAACACAACTACAGACGCTACTAACTGGCTAACTGTCAACCGCTAAGTAGAGCGTAAGGACAGGGATCAGAACAGCCAGAAATAAAACGCGCCCTGTCTCGGTAACGAGACACCATAACGGGCGAGTAGCGAAAAGACAAACACAAAACAATAAACACCGCGAAATAATACGATGGAGGTGAAAGAACAGATAACCTTACGTGGCTAATTACATAAGCTAGAATTAAGTCATATGCAGAACCTAAAGGAGGGTAAACGCCCGATCTCCCAGGGGGAAGAAACACTTTACAGGCGAGCCGACGGAGAACCGCAGTCCCATAACCTTACCAGCAAAAATGACAAGCTTAAAACAGAGCCACGCCCTAACCTCTAAGACAGGAGATGAAATGAGGCAAAGGAACAGGTAATTGATGTTCCAAGGCATAGTTTGAGGCTCGTAGTCACACGCAAACACAAATACAAGCCCTGCCTCTCAATAAGGGGAAATGTAACGAGGCGAACAGGAACAGAGATTTAACGTTCCATGGCGATATAAAAAGGCTCGCAGTCCAATGAATAAAACCAAGAGGGTAAACACCCGATCTCCCAGGAGAGAGAAACATTTTACAGGTGAGCCGACGGAGCACCGTCGTCCCATAACTTTACTATCCACAGACTAACGCAAGCTAGATATAAAACAACCGCCCTAGCCTCTCACTAATGAAAAAATGTAACGAGGCGAAATGGAACAGAGAGCTAACGTTCCGAGGCTATTATTAAAAACACGCAGTCAAACACAAGCACGTCCACAGCATCGCCCAAGCTCCACATAAGGAGACAACACACCCGGAGAACGAAACAGAACAGTTCGCAACAAAATCGTCTCGCAGGCAAAAAGGCGAACAGGACAGCTGCAACAAAAGACCTACGCAAACATAATAGCGCGACAGCCTCAATATAAATGAAAAAACCCTGACTCACAACAAAGGGGAACGCAGTCCACGAGAAGGAGACCAAACAGGGAAAAACGTACCAAGGCTACTTACTGGCTCACAGTAACACGGAATTGAGTAGAAGCAAAACGCCAGGTCTCAGTAAGAAAACCAAATAACAGGCGAAGGGGGACAAAGAACAACTACTCTACACTTCCACAAGCTAAGCAGCCCAGCAGAAGCGCAAACGCCCAATCTCACATGAGACGACATGCACCTAGGGGCGAACTGGACTAAAGTTCCCAACAGAAACGCCCAAATCTCCAAACACGGAGAAAAAGCACACTATGGCGAAATAGAGCAGAGATTTTACGGTCCCAAACTTCTACGAGATAATCAACTACTAAGCCAGTAAGAAATAAGCCCTGCCTCAACAACGAGACGTTTAAAAATAGGCAAGAAGCCAAAATGGTACGAGAACTCACAGAACAATACACCACAATACAAAACAACAAACAAACAATCAATTAATGTCGAAGCCCCGAACGAAGGAGACGGAAGGCTTATATCACTCTCAGGTGACTATGAACAGGTGTAAATGCTTTAACAGAAGCTCCGCCAACTCAGCAGGGCGGAGCAAGCATCTACCAAAAGGGCAGCGCCCTCGCGTGGCCACCGAGGACAACGACCGCATGGGGAAACAGGGTCAAAACCATGACAGGAACGGACTGTGAGACAGACGCTGGCATGTGCTCTCAGTTCAATTCAGTAAAGCTTTACTGAACTTTGCTGAGCGAATATAACAATAGGACTGAAGCCTAACAATGACAGGCACATAAGAAAAAGATGCACGACAAGGGCAATAAAATAAGAACAATAGGAACGAAAAGGGGACCTTGGCAAATGCTACTACTAATAATAATCATACTCTCTCCCACACATTCCATGAGGAAAGTTTCTTGAATTACACTACAGGGAATAAACCAACAGCGAAACTGAACAAGCAAACCTCAACTGTGCAGAAACTAAAGCGCGGTCACATTTTGACAGGTCTCACCCTGAGTTAGCTGTAAGGATATTTTCACTGAGTGTCCATGAGCACCTGAACCAGTCAACAGGCACAGAGTGTGATCAGAGAACGCAAAGCTCACGTCTGCGCCACTTCACACAAGCAGATAACCTGTGTGTATTCTCCCTGGTAAGGATTACATCATTACAGCTGCTTTTTGCATGATGGCGGGTTATGGCAAACAAAGGAAAGAAAAGGAACAACATCCCATTGAACTTGACTATAGACTTATATTTACGCGATACATTGTCTTTATTATCTAATTCAGATTACCCTTGAAATGCGCAAACCATCCCGTGCAGTGTTACTATTTACTTATCTTAATATAACGGTTACCAGGTAACAGACTAAAGTACTCACGCGCAATAGACCCAAACACAGATCAAGTGTGATCGGTGAACTCGTAGCTATGCGTAACACAGCATGTTTAACAATGTCACCAAGATTTCCTATAGGAAATGTTAGCTAGCGACTAACTGGCTACAGTAAATGTCACTTCTGTTAGTAAGGTGGGGGAAATCGTTACGTAGCGATGTTAGTCTCTACAACCGCAGTCAAGTCAAGTCAAGTCAAGTCAAGTCAAATTTATTTATATAGCACATTTAAACAACCATCGTGCTGCACAGGTTACATAATAAAAGCACAATCAGTAAATAACAATAAAACAATAACCATCATAAAAGAATAGGGACACAGTAAGAGATGCCAAGCTCAACTCAAATTGAACGCCAATGCGAAGAGGTGTCTTCAGGAGCGACTTAAAAATTGTAAGGGTCTGTGCAGACCTTATGTGAATAGGGAGGCTATTCCAGAGACTAGGAGCAGCTACCGCAAATGCTCGATCGCCTCTGCTTTTGAGCCTTGTTCTCGGGACATCCAGAAGCATCCGGTTTGTCGACCTCAGTGCTCTGGAGGGAGTGTGACAATGCAGGAGATCAGCAAGATAAGAAGGTGCCAGCCCATTTAAAACTTTGAACACAATCAACAAAATCTTAAAATCAATCCTATAGCAGACGGGAAGCCAGTGAAGGGCGGCCAGTACAGGTGTTATGTGTTCCCGCTTTCTTTTCCCAGTTAGAAGTCGTGCGGCAGCATTTTGTACTAGCTGGAGACGACGTAGAGAGGACTGCTCTATACCCACATACAAAGAATTGCAGTAGTCTAGCCGAGAGGTAATAAGAGCATGAATAACCCTCTTGAAATCTTTGGGGGGGAGATAGGCTTTTACTTTGGCTAAAAGTCTAAGCTGAAAAAAACTGACTTTAACAACAGAGCTAATCTGTTTTTCAAATTTAAAAGAACTATCAAAAAACACACCAAGATTTTTAACAGCTGAACGATTGTAAGAAGCTAGAGGGCCAAGAAAACCAGCACATTCATCCAATAAGTCGGGGCGTCCGAACATTATTATCTCAGTCTTGTTTTCGTTTAGGTTGAGAAAATTTAACTCCATCCAGGTTTTAATGTCTTTTAAGCAGTCCAGCAAAGACTGCATTGACTCTTTACATTTCGATTTTAACGGTAGATAGATTTGAATATCATCCGCAAAACAATGAAAAGTAATGTTGTGCTTCTTGAAAATGGACCCCAAGGGCAGCATATATAAAGAAAACAGGATGGGGGCCAAAATGGATCCTTGGGGAACCCCACAGGTAAGTGGGGCAGCAGCTGAGGCATATTCCCCTATTGCACGGGCCTTATCCTGAAGGGACAAACGTGGCATGTTTATGCTTGGAGCACACACAAACTCAACAAAGTTGCAGGACCCATGCACACAAGTGCTGTCAATTAGGTGCCAATCAGGTGCCAGTCACACACCTGTGACTGGCATACACCTGCCAGCACTTGAAGCTCAAAACGAGATGGACTGAAAAACTCCTATCTGATAGGTAGGACTGAAACCATTTTAAGGCAGTACCTTTAATCCCTACACACTGCTCGAGACGTGATAGGAGGATCTTGTGATCTTTACCAGCAGTGAATTATCTGATGCCATATTTTGGGGCCAATATTGATAACAGTGTACATTCGAATAAACTAATAAAATATCTGAACATTTTCAAATTAACGTTCTTTAAGGTAAGCTTTAAATGCACGTTAAATAGGGCCCTGGGTAAAATCCGGAATGGAACCGCAGAAGGAAGCTCGGAATGGCCAAGAGTCAAGTCAAGTCAAGTTTATTTGTATAGCACATTTCATACACTAGGCAACTCAAAGTGCTTTACATAAGACATAGAAAGACATTATATAAAAAGTAAATTAGAATTGAAACAATGTTAATAAGAAGTTAAAACAGTTATAATAAAACGCAATACTGGTTGGGCCCACAAAACAACTACCCAACAAACACTCCTACCACAAACAGCCTGCTACCTGCAATCTGCTACGCACCGTACAGCCTCTCTCTCTGGGTGATATTATACCTGCCAGGTCCGCTGCAGGTGCCTGCCAGCTACGCTGCAGGACTTTTGTAAAAATATTATTAGCCCATGGGTGGGAGCAGCATACAGCCTCCACAGTTTGAATCACTCCACAGAGTGACGGACCCGTCGGTCACTAATCAAACTTTTAAGTTGAGCGCACTACAGCCTCAAGTTGAGCGCACTACGGCCTCTTTTTACGTATTAGCCCATGGGTGGGAGCAGCATACAGCCTCCACAGTTTGAATCACTCCACAGAGTGACGGACCCGTCGGTCACTAATCAGACTAAGAGTGATCTATGCCAAAAAATACTTCTGTTCAAATGCTTGCAGCACTCGCTGTGGAATGCGCATCAATACAATCTTAACAGTTTCTAAATGGGCATCATATGTCCTTTCATTTGAGCATAGAATTTCCATGAAATATAAATTAGAAATATATGAGAAATTGATCAAAACTAATAGCATTACCAGACATGTTTCAGAGCACCTCATCACCCTTTCGGAATAAGACATCAAGATAAGGTTTTCACCTTTTGAAAGTGCAGATTTTCTTTTTTTAAATGAGTATATTCAATCTTTGATGACTCAATTATAAGTTGATCAAAATTATATTTTAATGGAAAAGGCCTGTTGGAGAGGATATGAATATGCTTGAATATAAAGCCCTAAAAATCACATTCTGCATTCTCACATCGAGGCATGATGTATACCAAATGAAAGCTCTGGATCTGCCCTTCGAGTACGTGTACATGTTGTTATGAGTTCACACGGAAATTGTGCATTATTTGGACTGCAATCAAGTCTGGCCATTACATCTACCATAAGTCAATTATCATTCAGAGCCTCTTATAACCCTAACAGAATAAGACATCAAGATGAGGTTTTCACCTTTAGAAAGTGCAGAGCACTCCGTTTAATATGAGTATCTCCAGTTCTTGATGTCTCAATGATAGGTCAATCAAGATCATGTTTAATGCCATCAGTCTGTTGGAATGAAATGGTGTCCATTTCCTCTCCAAGCCCCAAAAATCACATTCTGCATTCAGACATCAAGGCATGGTGTATACCAAATGAAAGCTCAGGATCTACCCTTCGAGGACATGCATATGATGTTACGGTTTTCACAAATAAAATATATTATTTCATGACTGGAGTCATACTGGACCATTCTTTTCTCTAAATATCTGTAAATTGAAACCGGAATCACTATTAGAGTCAGTTACACCCCAGAGTTTGATTGGACTCTTTTTAAAGAGAAATTTGTGCTGTTTAATTTGATGTGTAACACTTTGTGGGGAGTAAATAGGAACACAGTCTTTTGGGGTTTGGAGTGGAATTAGGACACATACATCACCAAGTGGACATATAAGTCTTCAGTCACTAAATAATAGATATTTTCTGTACAAACCCATAAGATCATATAATGTACACGAAGGGCAGATCAAGAGCTTTCATTGGGTATACACCATGATTTGTGAATGCGGAATATGATTTTTGGGGCTTGGAGAAGAAATGGACACCATTTCATCTTAACAGACTGATGTCATTGAAACGTGATTTTGATCAACTTATCATTGAATCATCAAGACCTGGAGATACCCATCTTAAACAGAGAGATCTATAATTCCTGAAGGTGAAAACCTCATCTTGATGTCTTATTCCGTTTGGGTAATAAGAGGCTCTGAATGATAACTGACTTATTGTAGATGTAATAATAAGATTGTATTTCAGTACAAATAATGCATAATTTCTGTACAAACCCACATCATCATATACACGTACTCAAAGGGCAGATCCAGAGCTTTTAGTTTGGTAGACATCATGCCTTGTGAATACGGAATATGATTTTTAGGGCTTGGAGAGGAAATGGACACCATTTTATTTTAACTGACTGATGTCATTGAAACGTGATTTTGATCAACGTATCATGGAGTCATCAAGAACTGTAGATACCCATCTTAAACAGAGAGCTCTGCACTTTCTAAAGGTGAAAATCTCATCTTGATGTCTTATTCTGTTAGGGTTATAAGAGGCTCTGAATGATAACTGACCTATGGTAGATGTAATGGTCAGACTTGGTTGCAGTTCAAATAATGCATGATTTCTGTACAAACCCAGAACATCATATACATATATTTGAAGGGCAGATCCAGAGCTTTCATTCAGTATACATCATGCCCTGATGCGTGAAAGTGGAATGTGATTTTGGGGCTTGGAGAGGAAATGGACACCATTTAATTCCAACAGACTGATGGCATTAAACATGATCTTGATTGACCTATCATTGAGACATCAAGGACTGGAGGTACTCATCTTAAACTGAGAGCTCAGTCCTTTCTAATGGTGAAAATCCCATCTTGATGTCTTATTCCGCTAGCGTTATAAGAGGCTCTGAATGATAACTGACTTATGGTAGACGTAATGGTCAGACTTGATTGCAGTCCAAATAATGCACAATTTCTGCATGAACCCATATCATCATGTACACTTACTCGAAGGGCAGATCCAGAGCTTTCGTTTGGTATACATCATGCCTTGATGTGTTAATGCGGAATGAGATTTTTGGGGCTTGATATTGAAATATATCCTTATCCTCTCCAACAGGCTTTTTCTTCAAAATATAGTTTTGATCCACTTATAATTGAGTCATCAAGGATTGAATATACTCATTTTAAACAAAAGACTGCACTTTCAAAAGGTGATGTCTTATTCCGAAAGGGTGATGAGGGGCTCTGAAATATGTTTGATAATGCTATTAGTTTTGATCCATTTTTCAGATATTTCAAATTTATATTTCATGAAAATTCTATGTTCAAATGAAAGTACATATGATGCCCATTCAGAAACTGTTAAAATTATATTGATGTGCATTCCACAGCAAGTGCTGCAGGCATTTGAACTGAGGTCCTTTTTGGCACAGAGCACTATTGGCCATTCCGAGCTTCATACCGTGGTTCCATTCCGGCTTTTTACCCAGGCCCGTTAACTCGTGTCAGATAGTTGCGATATCTTGAAACGTTACATCGAGATTGCGTCAGCTAGCTAGCTATACATTAGCAAGCTGATGAAGGCAATGGAAAGCATGATACACTGGGCATGTTCGAGTAGACATCGGTGAGCAGTCAGCTTGCCTGCCTCAGGCGGAAATGACAAACGCCTGAGCAGATCGAACTGGGACAGTTTCGGACATTTCTGAAACCGGCAGGGAGAAAAACAATATGGAGGAGTTAGCCGTCTTGTTTGTTGTTGCGGAGGACTTGGAGGTGACAGCGATGTCCTTTTTACTTCAAAATCTTGAAGAAATGGAAGAGAACGAATGAAGGTTGTTTTAATACTGACTTGCATTATTTAATGACTTGTATTGTTAGGGTAGTCAATATTTATCTTTTGCTACGCGACTTTGGCTAAGCACCCTGAATTAAAGTTACACCAGTGTTTAAAGCACAAACGCAAGCAATGCCACCTGCCATTCTAGCAGTCGTTTGACTCGGAATCAGTAAGATGCATGTTCCATTTTCACGTTAATTAAAAAAAATACCCATTCGCAAAACTAAAAAGCTGTATACCACGTTGTAGACGAGATTTTGATGAAGATCTACATGTAAAAATTTTGTTGTTCATCTGGAGTTTACTGGTGATATCGCCCAGAGAAAAACATGGCAGCCAGCAACTTTAGCTGGCACTGGTTTTCAGAATTCTCCAGTTTTTGGACTTGGAATCTATAAGGTGCATGTTCCCTTTTCACGTTAATAAAAAAAAAAAAAGACCCATTCGCAATATTAAAATGCTTTATACCATACTGTAGACGAGATTTTGATGAAGATCTATATGTAAAAACATCGTTGTTCATCTGGAGTGTACCGGTGATATCACATTGTTGAAGTGTAAGTACACTTCTGAAACAAATGAATAGCTTCATCTACTCTCGTTTAGTAGATTTCCTTGTTAAATTACATGTTGAAATGAGCCCAGACGTCAGTTTTGTTTTCTGTTTGCGTGTGGAATGCCCATTGTGATTACATTGCGGGCAGAACGTTCGACCTCCCTAATGACATTACATTAAGTTATTGTGGCTGCGTTTACTATCATGTTGCTCTTGTTTAATTATGTGAACATAATCATATCATAGACCTATTTAATATTTTATCTATGTAGTTATTGTTTTGGTTTTCACATAACATCGAATGTTCTCACGACATCCACTCTGCGGTTAGAGTGGATCTGGGGTAGGCGCTGGACTCAGGAAAGCGGGCTGTAAAGAACTTTGTTTTAATATAAGGGAAAGGTTGGTGGGTCTAACATGTCATTAGCTGGTTATATTTTTCGAAATAGCCTATATTGTCTAACCGCGTGAAACAGTAGGCTATGCGGTATGCGAAGAACAGCGAGTGCTCCCCGTTGTCTATAGCCCAGCTAGGCTATAGGACATTGTAGCTTTACATAACATTACATTAGGTTATTGTGGCTGCGTTTACTATTATGTTGCTTTTGTATGTCGATTTACACGTGTGCATCCTCTCATTGCTCAAAAGAAATCAACCGGATTGAGTTGCGCATCAACACCAGATAATGCACTTTTAACAGCGCATAAAGAGTTAGTGTCTTTGCTTACAGACACCCGTGGATGAGTTTAGCTAGTAGGCTACCACTTAGATCCCACATAAACTTATACATTTTTCCTTAATGTGACCTTGTCATTTTAATGTGTCTTGTCAGGGTTTGTCTTGTGAATTTGTCTTGTGTTTGTCTTACTGTGTTCTCACGTTCAGCCTGCACCTTGATGTGGTGATGGGCTTTAAACTGAGAGGCTGCTGAACTTTGCTGTGTCCTATAACAAACTCCTAACGTCTCTACGTTTTTTCCCCCTTATCATCCAGGACAACGTTGGAGACGGCGATTAAACTTGCTGTGAATGAAACGCAGCATATCGAAGAATAAAATGTTTCCCTTATTCATGATTCATAATTTTGAATGGTGTAGCTACCTACTTGATTATTTAGTCTTTACAAATGAAAAAAAAGAAGCAATTTCACCTTATACCTACTGTATGACTTATGCAAACAATGAACCCTTAAATAAAAAAAAAATTATAATTCATTGAAACTTTTTATTAATGTTTTCCCAAAATGTACATATTACACAGCTACATCCAGCGTGGGGAGAAATACGCAAGGAAGGCCATGGATTGGCAGCTCACTCACAGCATTTTCTCCTCCTCAGAAACAGAAATAAAGGCAGATGTTACAAGGTGCCTGCGCACACATAGCAAAGACTTTGAGCAGCAGCCCCCAAAACTGACAGATACAGTAGGGTGAATACAGATAAAGTGGGACACTTTTTGCAATTTTGCCTTCTGTTACCTGTTTCAATATTAGTCCAACACATTTACACAGCACATGATACAATTCTGAAATCCTCAAGATGTTATCTGACCACAAAAAAAGAAAAAATGTAGAAATCTTGCTCACAGGATGCGTGACACACCTTTATATTTCATTTGAGCCACAGCACATTTTTTCATCTGCGTTTGGGAATGTGGGACAGCTCATTAGGTAATTTGGGACACCAATTCTTTATAATAAAACCCCAATAACAAGCTATAATGTAGTACATTGCAATATATTTTAATGGTGCACCATGCTTAAATACACTAAGTAAACATCAGGACCCAAGCAAAAAAATATTATACTTTAAGTATACTTTTAGTACGTACTCATCATGTAGTAACTACTAATTTTGTGTTAAACTGGCCACACTTTAAGTACAGGCTAATAAATGCACTAAAGTTGTACTTTTGTAGAACTTCTGTACAACTTTAGTGTACTTACTGTACTTAAGTGTACTAAATTGAGACACGTCTTACAAACTTAAAGTATATTTAAGTATACTAATTGAAAGGGTGATTTGTAGGTATTGGAAACACAATTTTAAATTATGACTACGGTGTTTGAAATATACTTTAAATAACATTAAAAGTAGTAGCCTATGTGACAGATCGGTTGTCGGGAAAAGAGTCAGAATCCAGGGCTGGTGAATAATAGTTTTTTAATGCAATAATATTGTGGTCCACAAAAGAAATGTACAGAGGAAAGCAAAGTTCAGCGCTGCTCATCTGTTGTTCCTTCACATATTTATACCATTTCAAACAGGTCACAGGAAGGAGGGGTGGGTACATAAATCACAAGATGCTGGTGCGATGTCAGCAGTCCCCCCCCTCCACTTCAATCTTTCTGAGTTTTGGGTACATTACACATTCAGTGTCTGATACTCTATCTGTTTTTCAATAAGCATTCTCCAGAGGAATTAATGACCAACGTCCATTTATACCACTAGGGAAAACAGGTGCTCTAACCCCTTGTCTGTTGGTCTAACTTCCTGCGGAATGACTTTTTGTCAAGGAAATAGCACTAAATATCACTTTGATCCTTCGAGCCTCCCTCTCTCTCGGGCGCAGCTCCAGGCTGGATCCCTTTCCACTGAGTTCCTTCCACCCGACTCCTCTGAGTGAAGGACCCTCAGCCTCTCTGCTTCCCAGGCGTCTCCTTTTCAGAAACCCTGATCACAGAAAGCACTGCTCGCTTACTATCGCATTCGGTTTCAGCTTACAGTGGCCTGACTGTACATTGAGCCGAGCGCGGCAGCCATGTGCTCCACTACAGGGACGCCACTCGTGGTCTTACTGCTCTCTGCGACCCGACCGGCCGATGACCCAGTCGATAGCGATCCCCAGCCCAGTGTCACACCGAGCCCCGTAGTGGTAACTAGCCACCCGGTTGGGAACCGACGGTCTGATCCCTATCCCACTTTGCTATGGGTATAGAAACTTTGACCGTTTTCACCAGCCTTGCCTGTTCACAGAGGTCGTCTCTTACGCCCTTCTGCTAGGTGTGGACTGTCATCCACGTACCACGCAGTGCCTGCATACTTAAATGCGACAACTACGCCGACTAGACGGTACCATGGCAGTATGTCAATTCATACTTCATCAGACACGGGGGGCTTCAGTCTTCTCCCCTGCACTATACGACCTTTTTAACATGCCCTCGGAACTTTGCAATTCCGCCGCCGCCTGTTAACCCCTAGGTTCGGGGTGCCTAATCCCCTGCCTAAAAGCGAGACTTATGTAATTAAAACAAACAGGTTTAACTGTTATTAATTTTAACTGATACATATCATCATACAAGAATTATTATTCAATCATCAATTAGTCATTAATTTCATAGGCTTCATTCAAATAGCCATTGTTAGTACATTCTTATTCTTAAATATATGATTCCCCTTTGACCTAACTCAGAGGCCATATAAGGTTAGTCTCGGCACATTGGATAGATCAGAAAGGGGAAGCAAGGGGCCCCTGCCACCGCCCCCCCTATCTGTCTCTTTCAGTTCCTTAAGACTTAGGGTTACACAGAGACCATAAGGTTAGTCTCGGCACATTGGATAGATCAGAAAAGGGAAGAAAGAGGCCCCTGCCACCGCTCCCCCCCCATCTGTCTCTCTCAGTTCCTTAAATCTGAGGGTTATACGGAAGGTGGGATGTACCCTGTCATAATTTCTGCACAAACGTGAGTCTTGCTTCATGCCAATTCGACAACGACACACTCCTTTTAGTTTAATGATTACATACTACGGATAAATGTGCATTAAACATATATTGCAATAAATGTAAAGTAAAGAAACACTTAAATCAAAGGAATAATACGTGGATTAAACATGTTATTTAAGCACTTATAAGATATACGTATATGGTAATCAGCTCAGCATTTTTATTAAGTCCTTTATTCACGGCCCCTCACTATGCTATCAGGAGATAAAATAAATTAGGCTATATACCTTTTATAAGTACCCTAAAATACCACTAAATATGAGATTTAGTATACTTATTTGAAGTTCACTAAAGTACAATTCAATTACATATATTTCCAAATGAATTACACATTTTAAGCATACTTTAAATTAAGTATTAAAAGTATAAGTACACTTGAAACACATTTGGTATACTTAAATTATATTTTTAATATACTTAAGTATACAATTTCTTTCTCTTGGGGAACTTGATAGAACATTATCTCTAAAGATAAGCTCTAAAACTCATATTAACTTATTAACAATCATAACATAATTCATCTTGACAAAAAAGTTGAGACCACTGACCTAAATATGACTTGACAGCAATATAAAAAGTATTAGAGTTGCATTACAGTTAATATAGGGTACATTACCACGTACATATGCAAATACTGAGGTTCCCTAAGTATAAAATGGGATCATTTTCCTCCATTAGAATAGCCCACAACACTGTCCCACATTACCAGAAACATGCTGTCCCACATTTCCTGACTGTGTTTGGTAATGTGGGACATATAAGAAATGCCTGAATTAAAAAAGTCTAAACATAATATTTACCACTTTAAATTTTTTTTGTTGCACAAGTATTTCATATGCATAATTACATCATAATTAGGCACAGTGTATTGTTTACAACAGATTTAGAACCTTAACATTAATTCAAGCAAAAGCTTATGTCATTGACCTAACCATGTATTTTGCCGGGTGACCTTCATATATGAAGCTTGCCATGATCCCCATCATGACCTGACATCAATGAAATCATGTGACTTTGATCATGTAGTTTCTCTGCAAGAACCTTGTTACAATTATTTTGATTGGCTCTTGACAGAGCAGGAAATAAACATGTCAAAGCTTAGTTGTTCCACATTACCTGATGTCCCACAATACCTGAATTCACCCTACTTACCAACAGCTGGGTATACAGGTATAGGTGGATGAGTGGTAGCAATTGCTCTTGACATAACTGAAAGAGAGACAGAGAAAGGAACAGAAAATAGAAATAAGATGGTTAGAACCATTAGAGGACAGGAGAATAGCATGATCAGAATTGTGTTCATGCAGGATTGATTCACACAATAGCGCAATGGTCTTAGCCTTTAGGTTAAGATACACTTTGTTATGTTAACAGGTGAAAAATCAACCCGGTCTCACGCTTTTTCGTGCTCATAGTCACGACAATGATTCTATTGAATCGTCACCCTGAGCACGATTGTCCGACTTTTATCGTGCTACACAGAACTAAATTTAAACCCGTGCATTTTCAATGCTAGCATTTCTCCGACTGTTTTCGTGCTACACATAATGAAATTTAAAGCTGTTCCTGGGGCTTGGCTACTATGCTACTTTTCGGTTGTTAGCTGGCTAGCGAATTTTCTTTACCAGACGAGTGACTTTTGAGTAGCTACTATGGTTGATGGCGATAACCGCTAAATATGTTAATAGGGACACAAAAAACATGTGGAAAAGTTTATTCAGTCACAAAAAAGCAAACAGTTTATGTCGGATATGGTCAAAATCCCACAATCTCAATTCATTTTAATACTGTCCCCTACATGGGGCGACCCATCCGAACCCTAACCCTAAACGGACTACAGACGGCGCCATCTTTTCACAGGCCATCCATTACGTAGACCTCTCGGGTTTTTTGGGAATTGTAGTTCTGAACTATTAGTACTAATAACTAAAAAAAATACTAATCCTATTGACCTGGGCTGGGTTGCACCGGTCATACGTAAGTTCGTGACTAAGTTTGCGCGTAAAGTATTTACTAGGTCCTTAGTTGCTACTAGTTAGTTTCAAACTATCGCTTTACTAAATTCGGTTGCACCACCAATACGTAATGTCTTAGCTAGTGAAAACTAAGTAGGCTAATGCTTAGTTCAATACTAAGGTAAACATTGTCGCTTTATCATGATGATAACAAATCCATAACCAATCAATCAACAAGCTACAATGTAAACACGGAAATCAACTTGCATTGAGTTTAACAGCTACGTCTATTTTGCATTCCATGGAAAAAAATAGAACATTGAACAGAATTACAATGTGTGCATGTTTATGTTTTTACAGAATCCATAGAATTTATCAAAGACGCGCTAGACCGGAAACTATTCACCATAGGCATCTTCATCGACTTGAAAAAAGCTTTTGACACGATAAACCACAACATATTGATAGAAAAATTGTATAGATATGGAGTTAGAGGAATCGCATTACAATGGATAAAGAGTTACCTATCAAATAGAGTTCAATTTGTTCAGATAGGGGACAACATATCATCATGCCTGGATATCACCTGTGGGGTCACACAGGGTTCAGTCCTAGGACCAAAATTATTTTTATTATATATTAATGACATAGTCAAAGTATCTGACGTTTTAAAATTAATTTTATTCGCGGACGACACAAACATCCTATGTTCTGGAATTGATCTTAATCAAATGGTCACATCAGTTAACAATGAAATGTCAAAGCTTCACACGTGGTTTAATATTAATAAAGTATCATTAAACCTTTCAAAGACAAAATTTATATTATTTGGGAAAAGAGGCCAGAAAGAAAACATAAACTTAAAAGTCAATGGTATCAACATTGAACGAGTGAACGAACACAAGATTCTGGGGGTTACGGTAGATAGCCTCCTGACATGGAAACCACATGTGAAGCTAGTTCAATGTAAATTGGCCAAAAGCGTGTCTATTTTGTGGAAAATGCAGAAACTACTCAATCAACATTCACTTAAGACAATTTACTCGGCACTCATAACACCTCACCTAAACTACTGTGTTGAAGTGTGGGGACACACCTATAAAGACACTATAGAGCCACTGTTCAAACTCCAAAAAAGGGCAATGAGAGTTGTATATGGTGTCCCATATAAAGACCACACAAATGATTTGTTTATTAAGGCAAAGTTTCTCAAGTGGCAGGATATAATTAAATATAATACTGTACAAATATTATTCTTAGCCTCCAAAAATCTCTTACCCGTAAATATACAGAAACTGTTTCTAAAGAGAGAGGACATACATAACCTAAGAGGAAATATGATTTATAAACAAAAATCTATAAAGTCAACACTCAGAGGTCATTCATTATCCATTGTGGGGGTTAAGCTTTGGAACAGTTTACATGATGAGATTAAAATGTCTACAAATTTAAAGACCTTCAAGTGTAAGATAAGATGCAAGATGGTAGAAAATTATCAAGTTTAAAAAATAGGGGGTTATTATGAAATGAAAATAATGTCATGATGTACTTTACTTTACTTTTTACAAAAAATAATAAAAATAAAAAAAACCCATAGCAAGCGGTTTACAAAGGATCCTGGACCTTGCAACAAAAGACAACAGACATTGGTCGCACAAACTCTCAGGATGGAGCTTCTAAACTGGTCATTTAACGCTATTGACAAAATATTCTCGACAAGGCGTGAGGGCACTGGAGAGCCGTCATGTCCAGATGGGACCTTTCTGGCAGGGTACATCATGGATGGGTGGGACAAATGGCGTGCAGTGTGTCTGGCAGTACTAGATAGAAGATGTGGAAGATGTGTACCTGTTTGGATTCATGATGGTTGGACTAATCGGCCTAGGATTTGGCCAGTACTTGATGTACCGACAGCTGAGAAAAAAGGGGTTTGACGTCTCTGAAACAGGGAATTACTGATCATACTGAGAAATTTGAGATCGGACATCAACAAAATCAAGGGAAAAATAGCCATAATGCAGGCAGAAACCACCAAGCCTCCGGAGGACAGTGCAGAAAATAGTGAGGGGTAATGAACTCCGAGATCTGGCAATCATACCTACTCAGGCATAATGCACGGAATTTACAGGGGACAACAGAACATCATAAAAACGTAGAAACGGACACTTTTAATTTGGACATTAGCTGAACAATATTTGGGAATGTTTGACGTTGAACTGAAACAAATTGTTTTGACCAATGTATGACATGTACATTTAAACCTACTTATTTGGACTTTAATAATCTGGTTTGTTTTACTTTAGAGTATTTTATTTTATTTTTTTCTTTCCTTCTTGATCAGTTTCGCTATAAAGAAAATTCAGCTATGCTGTTGTGATACTAAAAATATCTGTTTTAATCAAATGTATAATATGAACATTTAAAATCGTGAGGGAATTGGGGCGGGACTTGATAAGCAGGCTGCTTTTTTCCCGTATCCCTTTTCGGCAGGAAATGTATTTGTTAAATGCATATTTCAGAAATGTGATGCAATGTGACCATACACATGCCGAAATAAACAAACAAATAAAATTCAAAATATCCTTATTTGTTTGTTTAGCCTATTTATTTATGTTACAGCCATTATGTGCTTTGAAAATATATGGAAACTTACAAGTTACATAAGGGGAGTGTTGTTTGCCTCTCTTTTGAACTATAAAGAACTTTGTTTAGAAACTGAACGTTTTCCACGCGTCAACTATTTTTACAGTGTTTTCTGAAGAAACGGCGGAGGTAGCCAATTAGATGAACAGACGGTTGCAGTTTATTTGTGTATTTTTTTTATATTTGCTTGCAACAACCGAATGGCAACAAGATTTTAAAACAACGGTTTAGTAGGAATAACGGTAAGAGCCTCCGAAACGCTCTAAACGGGCCATGTTTTCATTTTGTTTTCCGTTGGTTATGGTTACGCCACAATTTACACCTCCTTAGGGGTAGGTGTAAATATTTAGTAGCTACTAAGCTCAACGTACAAACTAGTTTGTGTGGTGCAACCCATTTTTATTTAGTAATGTGTAAACCTTCATTTAGTAAACACTTACGTTATAACTAGCCTACGTTTGAACTTACGTATAGCTGGTGCAACCGGCCCCAGGTCAAGGCCTTTCCAAAAATGTCTATATAGTTCTGTGGCCAAATGACTATAATATGAAAACCCCGCCCCTTACGTCGCACTGGTCTTACGTTTCTGCGTAACGTGCGTCGCACTGATCTTACGCTTCAGCGCAACATGCGTCGCACAAAAAAAGATATAATAATTAAGACACTTTTAGGATAGCAGTTCATAAATTAAAATTATATATTCTTCCGAAAACAATGGCCGTATTCTACTTTACAATGAAAAAGGACCCCCTTGCTCGAGATTAAATAAAATGCGGTAATTACGGCAATGCAGTGTTTAAAATGTAGTTGTTACGGTTTTAAACTATGTGTGCTTGTGTTCTGTGTTCTAATAATAGTGCACGCAGGTTATTATTATTGATCAAAAACGGTGAAATATGGCTGACGCCGGATAATGGAGATCACATTGCAAACTTTCGGGCATTGCACAGGTCAGTCTCTTAATACGTCCACCAGGTGGCGCTGTGTAGTTTTTCTGAGCACGAGAATTTCTGCGTGAGTTTTTTTTAACGCGAGTTATGGTTTTCATGCAACATTGTAAACATGATCATAGTAACACTTGAAAGTTTTACCCACCAACCCGCCCAGTACAGAAAACAGAATACACCTATCAGATACCCATATAAATGCCAGTCATGGCTCAATGACAACACCACACTGCATATTTGGAGAGCCAATCAATTCATGTAACATGCATTTGCAGAGACCAGATACAGGCTTGTGTGTTCAGCAGGAACAACAGAGACAAGCTATAGAAATCCTGCCCGGGGCTGTGATTTTATCGGAAAGGGTAGAATGATTGATATTATGGGAAATCATTTTGGCAGATACACTTATTATATCCTGGCTGAACTCGGTGCCATGTCCCCATGGTACAATGTTTCCCAAACTGACTTATAATTGGTTAGACCCCCCACATGTGACCTCACCGAGGTTGTTCTTATTAGCAAACCCCCTGGTGACCAGAGGTGAAAAGGGGGGGGGGGTCAAGAAAGTAAAAGTCCTGCCACGTGTTTCATCCACCCATGAACTCTGATTTCACAAATTAGTTGAAAAATTGTGGTAATTAGCAAAATACTGGGCAGGACCTTTACTTTCTGAACCTGGATTTTATACCTCTGCTGGTGACTCAAAAGGCATCAGAGTGTGAATAATCCTTTTTGGGTATGTACGTGTGTGTTGTAGGGGGTTGGGAGCTGGAAGGAGCTCGTTAGTTTCCCTTGTCTCTGTGCGGGATACTCTTTCCACTCTGCTGGCTGTGATTAAGAGCCCCCTGATCCTATTAAGAGAAGCAGCAGAACTTTATCCCTGTGAAAAATATAAAGACATGTCTGTGGAAGTGTGCCATGGTGCTTGTGACTCCAGAAAGGAAGGAAGGGAGATGGGACTTTCTCTCTCTGCCAAAAAGTCAGACTTAGCAAGTGTTTTTGTCTTGTAATGAGACTTAAACTGTTATTTCTCTCAAGTAGAAAAATCTTAGCTTGTTTTAAGTTACTGTTTGTTTGACGAGTGAATTTTTCCTTCGCGAATCTTGAGTCAAACTGTCTCACCGCAGTGGCAATATTTTTGTCTTAAAATATAAGACTAAAATACTTGGAGGTTGACTGTTGGATTTTCCAGTGCTCCAATAACACCACAGAAACAACAACAATGTCGCAATAATTCCTACCAAGGTCAGTTTGGAAAAGCTTGACTTATATGAACATGCAGTCCTTTTATGTGTATAAAGCACAGAAGAATATAGCATTTCACGTGTGTAACGTTTTTTTTTTTTTGCAGTGAATCAACAGAAGTACATTTTAAATGCGTAAAACGGGGAGAAGGGAAAAGAAAGCAGATTCACACAAACAGATGGAAACTATTAGAGAGACTGAAGAGAAATATGACACATCGGCACTAAAGAGAAATGCTCTCTCGTTGCCTTCTTGTGACCCCACCTATCGTCATCATTGGGGTGACTGACTGCATGACTAAGCTCCTGACTAATAGCCGAGAAGACGTCGCTGGGCTCGTACTGAATCACAGGATTATATTATATTTTTATTAATACATTTTCATCAGATGTATGTGTGGCATCATCAACTCACCCTGTGCAATCATTTTCTAGGGTCATCCACACCACAGTTGTCTGGTCCACGATGTGAAAAACAAGTGCTGGGACTTTAATGCGTTTGTGCCCATTAGTGAACTAAGCTGCATGACACAATGTTAAAAATGTATACACCCACCAAGGAAAATAGCTAAAATCGTAGGCCTGTTTACTCCCGTTTATTGAGTGAAAGAAAACTTTCAGACTCTCCACGTCATCCCTAATGTTGGTTCAGTTAAAATATCACCTACAACAAAATATGAATTCAGTCCCGAAACTGAATACATTAAAGAAACCAGTTTGGAGAACTAGAATTACGAGTCTCATTATCACCATCCTGTCCAGTGAAGGAGGTGGCTTTGGACCGGTCAGCAACCCTCGACTTCTGCCGCCCTAAAACTTGCCACTCTATGGCCACAGGGTCAGTAGGTTTTTGTTATTACTCTTAATCAATTAAAGCAGGTGATCAGTTAACTCATCTCACCTTGTTTCCAGGGTCTGAACTGGTTGCTGATGTTAAGGTGAAATCAAAAACCAGCAGACCCTGCAGTTCTCTAGGACCAAAGTTACAAACCCTCGTACCCTAAAAGGACACTGAAATGCATAGTTTGAAAGCCTCCTAAACCCAGTATATTCCATCTTAATAATAAAAACCATAAAATGCGTTTCGGGAATCATTCTCTAACGCGCTTCTTCCTTCGAAGCGGCACTGAAAAGCCGTTAAACTCAGCTGAACTCTATTTAGTCTGAGGAGATTAGGAGTCTTTCAGTGTGGACTGAGGACAACACTCGGAGTCTGTGAGTGATGACACGTTTCCCTCCGCCTGAAGCAAACGGTCGAACACAGAAGGGAACTAGGCTGGCGTGTCCTCATTTGCACTGCATCCCAACTGTATTAGAGAGAGCAGGCTGGGTGTCGCTGTTTAATCAAAGGAGGAAATGCAGCCATCTTCTCACACCTTGCATATTATACTCACGCATGCACGCATACACACACACACACACACACACACACACACAGAGGAAGAAAACAGGTACTGTAAGCAGCTTTACACCCCACGCGTAGCCTCAGGTTGTCGTGAGTTTCTCTGCCTTGCATATGAAAAGGCTTAAAATAAACAAAACGTTGGCTCAAGTTTAATAATAAATGTCCCTTAACAAGTTTAAATTTAAAACCTGCAAATGAAACGGCGCGGCGCGGAGACGCTGAAAGGATTGACATTACATTATAGTCATTTGGCAGACGCTCTTATCCAGAGCGACGTACATAGTGCATTTTCAAACTAGGAACAAGTGCGTTAAAACGACCCTAAAAGGTAAATAGGAATTGATGACTCGTACAATCTGCTACGCTGTCATTTCAAGCCTCCGTCTGTCTGACGCAGGAAGCAAAATTAACCAACAATGAGGACAGAAACAGCATCACTGAGGGAAAATCGATGTCTCCCGCAGTTACACCGCGTTCCACAACCCCCGGCCCTGGGATACTGTGCATGCTGGCGTCTCCCGCAGTTACACCGCGTTCCACAACCCCCGGCCCTGGGGTACTGTGCATGCTGGCGTCTCCCGCAGTTACACCGCGTTCCACAACCCCCGGCCCTGGGGTACTGTGCATGCTGGCGTCTCCCGCAGTTACACCGCGTTCCACAACCCCCGGCCCTGGGATACTGTGCATGCTGGCGTCTCCCGCAGTTACACCGCGTTCCACAACCCCCGGCCCTGGGGTACTGTGCATGCTGGCGTCTCCCGCAGTTACACAGCGTTCCACAACCCCCGGCCCTGGGGTACTGTGCATGCTGGCGTCTCCCGCAGTTACACCGCGTTCCACAACCCCCGGCCCTGGGTTACTGTGCATGCTGGCGTCTCCCGCAGTTACACCGCGTTCCACAACCCCCGGCCCTGGGGTACTGTGCATGCTGGCGTCTCCCGCAGTTACACTGCGTTCCACAACCCCCGGCCATGGGGTACTGTGCATGCTGGCGTCTCCCGCAGTTACACAGCGTTCCACAACCCCCGGCCATGGGGTACTGTGCATGCTGGGGTCTCCCGCAGTTACACTGCGTTCCACAACCCCCGGCCATGGGGTACTGTGCATGCTGGCGTTCACCCCAAATGATCACTGCATGAGTTAAGTTTGAGTGGGCTCACAGCTGACCTGGGGTTGACCCCACTGGCGTGCCTTCATGACTTCTAATAACAGCAGAGAATTGTGGGAGACATTTGTACAGCTGTAAAACTGCACATTTTAACTGGTGCCTTAGACTTCCACTTCTACATAATATTGGGTGTAATATACTGAGCGCCCACACACTCTGGCTATGGCAGTAACCGGTCTAAATGAGCAAACTCACCCACACACACATGTGAATGCACAGACACCGCAATCACCCATGTGCACGCACGCACGCACGCACGCACGCACGCACGCACGCACGCACGCACGCACGCACGCACACACACACACACACACACACACACACTGCAGCTCCAGTGTCTGTTTCTGCTGTAAAATATAAACACACTAAAAAAAAGGAGATTCTGGTTGAAAAGGAATGTTGCTTTATAGTATGCATGTACAAACATTATATATACATATATGTATACATACTGTATATATACACATACATGTACATATGTAGATATATATATATATATATATACTGTATATAATATAAATTTGCTTGACATACTATACAGGTTCTTTCACAGTTTCAGAAAAAATACATACATATGATATCGCAAACACTACACTTTGACCTCCAGGCAGTTCACTGTAAAACACAGTTCATCACAGTAAGGACTCACGATATCCATGTGTCTCTGGCTAAGGATAAAGTGAGCCTTTACAGTCCGAAAACAGAATTAGAAAATCCACAGCACTTCAGAAGATCCCTATGTGGATATAGAGAATGTACCATAAAAAGCTACAAATAAAACCAAACGTATTGAGATGAGTATGATAAAAAAATCACCTAATAAGCTGAGATATAAATATACCTGTATACCAAAATAAAGGAATCAATGAGAAGAAAAAAAACAATTAAGAATAATAAAAACGAACTAGGGAAAAAAAAAAAAAAAATGCATGTAGTGTTTTAAAACATTTGCTTAAGAATACATCAACTCTACCGCTAGAAAAAAGTAAGCTGTAATCTTCATAAAAACATAGACCATACAGAGATAGAGAGAGATTTAAGAGGTGTCCAGAAAGCCACTCGGAGCCAAGCTGAAGATGGAGTGCTCAAAATGGCAAATGTTAAATATTTGTTTTAAATAATACTGAATATAAAAATGATTGTTTGTTTCCAGCCGAAATAAAAGCCTGTGTCCATCACAGTAATGACGTAATCCTTCCGGAAGGGAACGGCTCACACTTTGGTCTTCTTGGACGGGGGGAGGTGGTCTGGTTGGGAGACGTCGGTGTTTGCCACAAAGGCACTTCTCTGACTCACCCTCTTACCGATGGTCTCAACCTGTAGCACAGATTCATACACTGTTCTCTACTGCAGTCGTTCTCAACCTTGGTCCCGGAGTACCCCTGTGTATGCTGCTTTTTGTTCCAACCACAATTGCAATCCCACACTTTTAACAAGCTGGTAACTTTCTTAATTTCTTAAATGTTTAGAGTGATTATTTACCCTCTTAAGCCACATTATGTTAGCAATAGCTATGCATGTCATGAAGAATAAAAGTCCAATATTCACATTGTGCTATATTGCAAATAATTACAAAAAGAGAGGTAAAAAAAAACTTTTTAACTGATCAAATTAAAGACTGAGGTGAATCAATAGGCTCCTAATTGGTGAAATTGTGGACACATGGCCACTAAAACTAACCATTTGATAAATAATGAAGAAAAGACAACGCAACCTGCATTTTGTGAATACGTTTAAGGAAAAGATTACAAAGAAACTTAAACAATGTGTTCAACTATCCAATTAGGAGCCTATTGATTCACTTCAGTCTTTAATTTGATCAGTTTTTTTTAATTTTTTTTTTTAATTGTGACTTCTTTTTATGTAATTATTTGCAATATAGCCCAATAGGCACAATGGGAACATGGGAATTGTATTCTTCATGACATGCATAGCTATTTCCAACATAATGTGGCTTATGGGTAAATAATAGGGTAAATAATCCCTCTGAACATAAAAAGCACCTAATTAAGAAAAAATAACAGCTTGTTAAAATTCCGGGATTGCAGTTGTGGTTGGTACGACAACCAGCATGCACAGGGGTACTCCAGGACCAAGGTTGAGAAGCACTGCTCTTCTGAATACATTTAAGACAGCATGGGACATTAAGACTCAATTTTTGGGCCTGTCTGACAAACCAGTAAAATGCACCTACAGTTACAGTAGAATGGTTTGTGAAATAAAAACAAAAACCCCCACAGGGAAGGCCTCTGAATGGACATTAGAGTCACTTGGAAACCAGCTGAGTTCATAAGCCAATGACTCGTTACAGTTAATGTTCATACTTAACCTGAGCCACACCTTCAAAGCACGATATTACACAATCGCACAGTGACAACTGTAGCGGGTACAGCCCCCCCCCCATTGAAGGGTCACATGACACACTCACCTGGAAGCCGATGTGCTGAAGCTGGTCGTGCAGGTCATCCAGGATCCTCCTCCCATCGAAGATGAAGGCCGGCTTCAGCATAGCCTTGTAGATGCGCTCATAGTCCAGTTCCTGTAACACACACATACACACGCACGCACGCACGCACGCACGCACGCACGCACGCACGCACGCACGCACGCACGCACGCACGCACGCACACACACACACCATCAGTGGACTGGGCATCTACTCAGATTAATGTTGATATTTTATTATTCATGGTATTACACAAAAAGCAGGACATGAAAAGTAAAGATATTACACAGCAATATCAGTACAAACCAGATAAAACATGGCCAGAATGGTGTCCAGTCTGATAACAGTGCACAGTAACCTTTGGGAAATATAGCATGTACACTTGGTATCATCTGGCCACGTGACCTCTGAACTCTCTCTCCTGTGACCTTTGACCTGACTGAGCAGAGATGAGCAGGAGCTCTGTCCCCCACCTTGAACATGTCCCACTCGGTACAGATGACGATGGCGTGTGCGTCCTTGCAGGCGTCGTAGGGGTCCGTGGACACGGTGACGAGGCGTGACACTGCGGGGAGGGGACAACGGACCGTTAAACAGAGACAGGTAACAGACAGGTAAACAGGCCTGGAAACTGTTTCCTTTAAAAACCCTAAATAAAAATGACCAACACGTTAAAATATAAATCATCAACACAACTTAGCAGATCCAGAGATTTGCTTCCACATTGTGAAATCCGCTCACTCAAATGATTTATTAACGGCGGAAAAACTGACAATTCAATTTCTTAATTTCGTGAAGAAAAGAAAACAACCCACGATTCATAATAAGACCGTGGCAACCTACTCCAGGAACCATCAAGGACCACATGTTAAATCTGGCAGTATTATCTTGTGAAATCCTGTAGAATCACACACTGACCAAGCAGAGAGATGTACACAGAAATACTGAGCTGACCTGGGGTGGTTGTGCTTTCTCAGGGCAACTGGTGCATTAAATCAATCATCAAGGCCCTGAACACACAAATCCCCCCCCCCCACCACCCCCCGCAGCAGTGCTTGGATCCGGACTGGCAGCAAAGCTGGTGGCCAGCGGCTTGCGAAAGAGACTCAAGCTCATACTAACAGGGAACATGTGTGGAGCACAAAGAGCTCGAGGCAAAATGGGAGGAAGAAATGCAAGCAGCTGCACAGCAGACACACGTCTGGAGTCGGAGCTGTTTGCAGTGTGAGAGAGAGAGAGAGAGAAGAACAGACTGCTGCTATCCTTCCAGTGGGGGGAGCCACGGGGGGCGGGGGGTAGGGGGCAGGTAATCTAAATAAACGGTTTTGTTTGTCAGATCCAGTAACAAAGCTGCCGCTGCTTCATTAAGAGGTGTTTTCTGGCCCAGAGTTAGCCTTCGGGTCCTTCCATGCTGTGGGTTACCATTGCGTTTGCCTGTTTGTAATTCCTGTCCTGTTTTGCAATGTCTAATGCACCTCTGTTTCGGCCTGGACAAGAGTGTATGCTATGCTACTTCAAATCAGGGGTTTTTAGTGTTTTCAGATCCACTCAGACTCAAAGGCATCCAGGGGACCCGCATCATAAGTTAAAAAGGGTTATATGTTAAAAACAGCTTTTATGTCTTGAAATATTTTCCCAAGTCTACATATGGTCATTGCATATTTAGTCTGGCCAGGGACCCCCTACAGTACCTTCAAAGACCCTCAGAGGTTCACGGACCGCCTCTTGAAACCCCAGGACTTAGATCAGTGGAGATCTACCGTCCTGTAGGTTTTCATTTCAACCCTAATTTAGCACAACTGATTCTACTAATTAGCAACTCAACTGGATCTCTAGCTGTTGAATGAGGTGTGCTGTGTTAGGGTTGGAGTGAAAACCTACAGGACGGTAGATCTCTAGCTGTTGAATGAGGTGTGCTTTGTTAGGGTTGGAGTGAAAACCTACAGGACGGTAGATCTCTAGCTGTTGAATGAGGTGTGCTTTGTTAGGGTTGGAGTGTAAACCTACAGGATGGTAGATCTCTAGCTGTTGAATGGGGTGTGCTTTGTTAGGGTTGGAGTGAAAACCTACAGGATGGTAGATCTCTAGCTGTTGAATGAGGTGTGCTTTGTCAGGGTTGGAGTGAAAGCCTACAGGACGGTAGATATCTAGCTGTTGAATGAGGTGTGCTTTGTTAGGGTTGAAATGAAAACCTACAGGATGGTAGGTCTCTAGCTGTTGAATAAGGTGTGCTTTGTTAGGGTTGGAGTGAAAACCTACAGGATGGTAGATCTCTAGCTGTTGAATGAGGTGTGCTTTGTTAGGGTTGGAGTGAAAACCTACAGGACGGTAGATCTCTAGCTGTTGAATGAGGTGTGCTTTGTTAGGGTTGAAATGAAAACCTACAGGATGGTAGGTCTCTAGCTGTTGAATGAGGTGTGCTTTGTTAGGGTTGGAGTGAAAACCTACAGGATGGTAGATCTCTAGCTGTTGAATGAGGTGTGCTTTGTTAGGGTTGAAATGAAAACCTACAGGATGGTAGATCTCTAGCTGTTGAATGAGGTGTGCTTTGTTAGGGTTGGAGTGTAAACCTACAGGATGGTAGGTCTCTAGCTGTTGAATGAGGTGTGCTTTGTTAGGGTTGGAGTGAAAACCTGCAGGACAATAGATCTCCAGGAACAGGGTTGAGGACCACTAGCTTAGTAAAATACAGATGCCATCCTGATGATGCTGTGAGGTTTTCCAGCTGAGCAGGGGCGTTACCTCTGGAGGGGTCGTCTCCGTGACTCAGCGTGGGCTGGGACAGGTCCAGGACGATCTGTTCCTTCTTTACTTTGGGGTCGTAGATATGGAGCCGGGCGCCCTCGTCCATCAGGTACCTGCTGATGTAGATGCTGGACGACTCCCTGCGGGGACACGGGTGTAACCATGTGAGTTTCGGTATCTCGTCCCGGACAACACCCCAAGCTGGGGGACAGAGAGACGGGACGCAGAGAGTTTGGGTGAGGGGGGGCAGATTTTTGGAGGGTCACCTGGTATCGCCCGTGTTCTTCTTGAAGGCGAACCCCAGCAGGGCGATCTTCTTGTCCGTCACCGTGTTGAAGAGGCAGCCGATTATCCGGGAGGAGAAACGCCGTCGCTGGTAATCGTTGATTTCGATCACCTGGACAGACGGGGATGTTAAATTAAATATTATAGAGTCAAAACAGTGTTAAAAGTTAAAGACCAGCAAATTAATACCAGATTAAATTGCCCTACTCAAATGGTTCAAGGCAATGGGTTTCCTCAAACCGTTTGAACTCATTTTACAGCGTAGCCAATGAGAATTGCTGGCTGTGCTTTTGTCATGTATCTCCCCAACCAATCAAACAACACTTTTAATGAGAAGCGCCTACTGGGAGGGTGAATCACACGCTGCTTTTGATTGGTCAGCCTTTGTGCATATATTACCTCACTTTTGCTGGTCAGACAATTTGAAAGGCCCTGAAATAGCTCTGAGAAGGCACCATTTGCACAGACTATTAAATAGTTAAATTACTTTGAAAACCCCTTGAGTGAATCAGGAGGGTCAAGGGGGGACACTTCATAAACTCAAGGTTTTAAAGTTAACAGCATTCCCATTCACATACAACAGCATTCCCATTCACATACAACAGCATTCCCATTCACATACAACAGCATTCCCATTCACATACAACAGCATTCCCATTCACATACCTTCCTCTAGGGGGGATATCTGAATGGGAGCGAACAAGGCTAATAATTATTATACACCAAAAATATGTTTATTAAATAAATCAGGTACCCACTCATTTAATCTTTCTAAGCCAGTTTTAAACCTTGAAGATACAAGTTTCCAATACTAAATTATGACTACATGTTTTAATAAAGGGGTGATGCACACCCTCAGGTTTTCCCCAGATCGTTAATTAATGGAAGCTTTAAAAATGACTAATTAATTCATGCATGTTATCCAAGGACGCCCGAGACTCTTTGATTGTCAAAGCTGCTCCGTCTGCAGACTCAGCGCGTTTTAAACACGCAGCTCGGCCACCTCCACTCCTTTCATGAGCAGTGCAGGTGTGCCGGGCGGGGCAGGCGGGCGGGGCAGGCGGGAGGCTCAGCTCACCTGCTGCCAGTACCTGGCCACCTCGGGTAGGTTGAGAGCCTCGCACAGGTAGACCAGGTTCAGAACGTCCTTCTGGAAACAGCTGCCGCCGAATCCTGCATCAGACAAGAGACGGACAGAACGACAGACGCATTAAACTGTTGCCATGGTTATCTGCATGTTTTACGACACGGCTGTAGGATGCATGAATTCAGGGAAGTTCAGTGGATCATATATAAGGAGAGAAACTGAGGGCTCATTGTTCACTGTGGCCTGTAGCCGCATCCTAGGAATTCTCATTTTAAGAACGCCCAGAGAGCACTGATCTTTTCCCTTTAAAAAAAAAACCCAAAGTTTCTCATTACAACTAAGTCCAAAGTCTGAAACGTATCCAGGGGGGATTTTGTAATAGTTTATAAAGTCACAGCACTGTGTTTGGCTTAAAAACACATTAATAACTGGCAGAGTTTAACAAGACAAAAAAAACAAAAAAAAAACAGGCTCAAATGAAAGGTTTCACTGGGTTGGGGAGTACAATTTATCTGTGATCTCAGCTCCAAACAAGTCAAATCTTGAACAATTAGCGTGCTGGCAGGGCCGTTTTGTGGAAATGTGTTTGTTCAGATTTTAACTAATGGCTACTGCTGGCCAACACGCTAGCAGCTGCCGCTCTCTCCACCTGTTTGACCTTTGACCTCGGCCCACCCCCCCACGCTCACCCACGCTGGCTTTGAGGAATCGGCTGCCGATTCGCTGGTCAGTGCCAATGGCGTGGGCCACCTCCTCTACGTCCGCCCCTGTGACCTCACAAAGGGCACTGATGGAGTTAATGCTGCTGATGCGCTGGGCCAGGAACGCATTGGCTGCCTGCAGGAGGGGCGGGACAAAGGGCAGGGGGAGGGGCATACGGAGAGAAGGCGGAGCATAAGTCAGACAGTGGGAAGGACATTAAGCAAATGGGAGTGTGGTTTAAAGGAGGCCCACGATGGAGGGAGTGGGAGGTGCATGCAGAAAAGAGGGGGGTGGAGCATACATAAAAGGTGGGCGGGGCAAGTAATATAGACATGTCAAAGGTCAAAAGCAAAAGAGGTCAAAGAAGATGGCTGTGTCTGAATCAGAGCCCTATCTCCCGTGTTCCGTGTATTAGCACACTGTGTACTGTTTACTGTGTACTGCTGTTTAGTATACTCTTTAGCATGTGACATGCAGTGTGCAAAAAATATCCGCCAATCTATTATCAGCGAAAACCCCGTATATAAATAAGTATATCATCGAGGCATTTTAAATACACTTCACCTACCTATTATTATCTGTGCAAATAAAACCCTGCATGCATGTTCTGTACAAACAAGGGCACTAAAATGGTGTGTGTGAGGGAGGCGGGAACACACACCAGTTTGGAGAGTTCTGAGGACCAGGTGTTGGTGGTGATGATCTTGTTCTTGGGGACCCAGCGCTCGTAGACGGCTCGCAGCGCCTCGATCGCCCGCCGGCCCTCGGGCGTCTCGTCCCCCCCGATCAGCACCCTGTCCGGGTTCTTCAGGTCCGATATGGCCGTGCCCTCCGCCAGAAACTCCGGGTTCGAAAGCACCTGAACGGGGGAGGAACCAATCAGAAGCAAGAAAAGCACAGAGGGAGGCGTTCATTAATAATGTTAATGGCATGTTGTCTCTGTACGGAATACAGGACATCGTCATGGCGACGGTAACATTATCCAATTAATTTGGCCTATTGTGCAGATTAATTCTGACTAAAACATGTGTTTAATTATCTCACCTGCATGTCATTAATGATACATTCTCATTAACTATTTGTCCACCTTTCAGGTGCTTTCATTTAATGATATTCATGCAATGTTAACTTAATTAGTCTATCATGCTAATTAAGACTATTTTTCTTTTGCAAATTACTCCACCTGTACTACTTCATCGTTGTCTCATTAACAAGATTCTACTCTGTTACTTACTAATATTTATGTAAATTTAACTTGGTTTATTGTGTAAATTCAAATTAACTTGAAAAAATGTGGTCCCTCCAACTACTTCACCTGAACACTGCTATCTCATTAGTAGAAATCTATTTGATGTGAACTGTGTCGCAGGTTTCTAAGCACTGAAGAAAGCACGTAGCTGAAACGTTTGCTCTAGTCTAGCCGATTTCTTTTTTTTTTTGCACTATGTAATTGTCCTAATAAATATATATTTTTGCTAGATGCCAGTGTCTGATTCTATATCCACGGAGTGTGTGTTGCCTCTGTACGGAATACAGGACATCGTCATGGCGACGGTAATAATATCCAATCCACAGCATCGTTCTTGCTAATGTCCCAGCAGCCCCCTTCACCTGGAAGTTGAGGCTGCTCTTGGTGTTGGCGTTGAAGATGCGGCGGATGCTCTCGGCGGCACGCACAGGCACAGTGCTCTTCTCCACTACGATCTTACAGCCCGTGGAGACGTCGGCGATCCGCCGGGCGCACGCCTCGATGTACTTCAGGTCCGCCGCCCTGCCCTTTCCGATCCCGAACGTCTTCGTGGGCGTGTTCACCTGGAGTGTCAATCAAAGCACAGCAGAATTTTCAGACTGCAAAGCACTCCCAGTCTAACAGAAAATTTTAGGATCACATTTAACGTAATGGCACCATTTAAAAACACCCCTTCCCAAAGCTACAATTGGATAGCATTAGAACGGGTCTAGAACCTTTGTGTTGGATATAAATTGTACAGTACAAAATAAATCACATGTAGCATATAACCTATATATGTTAGGTCCATTTGGACATCAGCAAATATAACCTACTTTGATGAAGCTGTTGAAGCTCAAAACATGAACATTTTATGTACTGGTCAGAAGCTAGGTTAGCTGGATATAGCGACGCCATAGACGGCAGTGGAGGTACATCCATGGACGTTCGCAGGTGAGGGGTGGGTGGTTATTTACCGAGATGAAGACCAGGTCTGCGTCCATGACCGCCGTGTTGATGTCCGTGGAGAAGAAGAGGTTGACTCCGCGACACGACTCCACCACTTCCTGTAGCCCTGGCTGGTTTCCAAAGTTAGAGAGAAGTGTGAGGGCACATACTGTAAAATTAAAACAACTTTATGGGGTTTGAAATGATACACGCACACATGTGTGTGTGTGTGTGTATGTGCGCGTGAGAGAATTTGAATCGGAGGAGGAGGAGGTGGCGCGTCTGACGTTTTCGATGTTAAATTTCGGAGCGTGTTGAACTCTGCTTTTTCTCTCGGACGCAAAACTCTTGCGTGTGCCTTTAATTCCCCCGACACTGAACAGCTGCACGTGGAGATAGCAGAACTCCGTACGGAGCAGGAATATAAAGGGAATCCTGACCACCTCCACTCCACCCCCGGAATCCTTGACACTCCACCCCCGAAATCCTTGACACTCCACCCCCGGAACGCTTGACACTCCACCCCCGAAATCCTTGACACTCCACCCCCGGAACGCTTGACACTCCACCCCCGGAACGCTTGACACTCCACCCCCGGAACGCTTGACACTCCACCCCCGGAATCCTTGACACTCCACCCCCGGAACGCTTGACACTCCACCCCGGAATCCTTGACACTCCACCCCCGGAATCCTTGACACTCCACCCCCGGACTCTAACCTCAAAGATGGGAAGGCTGTCGGAGTTCCAGGCCCGGATACGGTCCTCGTTCACGTCCACCACGGTGACCGTCACATCGGGACACATCTGGGCGATGACGCTGCAGGTGGGCCCGCCCACGTACCCCGCCCCAATACAGCATATCCTCTTCACCTGCACCATCTTCACTCTGGAGTCAGGGGTGTGTGTGTGTTGTGAAGAACAAGTATGTGTGTGTGTGTGTACACAGGAACAGGCATTTGTGTGTGTGTGTGTGTGTGTGTATACAGGGACAGGCATTTGTGTGTGTGTGTGTGTATACAGGAACAGGCATTTGTTTGTGTGTGTATACAGGGACAGGCATTTGTGTGTGTGTGTGTGTGTATACAGGAACAGGCATTTGTTTGTGTGTGTGTGTGTGTGTGTGTATACAGGGACAGGCATTTGTGTGTGTGTGTGTATATACAGGAACAGACATTTGTTTGTGTGTGTGTGTGTGTGTGTATACAGGGACAGGCATTTGTGTGTGTGTGTGTGTGTGTGTATACAGGGACAGGCATTTGTTTGTGTGTGTATACAGGGACAGGATTTGTGTGTGTGTGTATACAGGGACAGGCATTTGTGTGTGTGTGTATATACAGGGACAGGCATTTGTGTGTGTGTGTGTGTGTGTGTATACAGGGACAGGCATTTGTGTGTGTGTGTGTGTGGGGGGGAGGGGTAATGAAGGCAGGTGGTGAGACAGATGAAAGCCGATGTAAGATAGTGTAGGTGAGAAATAGACAGTGACAAACAGGGAGGGAGGGAGAGAAAAGATCAGTCTTGCTGCACAGAGCCCATAGTACAGCTGTGCTGCACTATCAATACGTCTCCCTACAGAAAACAGCAGAGAGAACTACCACAGGCTGATTCTAATGGCCACATTTTCACACATTTGTCATTAAAGCATTTAGCGTGCACTTTTAGCCAAAGTGAGAAACAGACAGTGTACGTTTCATCATCGCAGACATAAATGTATACATTTAAACATTAATATGGAATATTTCCATTTGATTGGGTGCCTTATTATTCCAGACTGAGATCAGCAATTTGTTGTTTCTTGCATCAGCTACTTTCCAATTAAACCTTCCTTCCAGACAGTATACAATGTCTGCAATGCACATCAAAACTGTCCCCTGCAATATTCTCGTAACGTAAACAGCATAATGGGGTTACTTTACTGGGGTTTCCAGGCTTAAACGCAGGGAAATTTAATAAGCCTTCACGGCAGACATGTTTGTTGGAAATTAAATGTTAGGAGAACATTCAGCGCAGATGTTACGAGCAGAACCAGGGGGGGGTTTGGACCATCTTTCTTCAACTTTTTAAACCCTCCCCGGGGATTTTTCTGAGCTGCATGTAAAATCCCTGCAGGCTTTATTTTCACGATTCATGTATAGGACTTTCTCCCTGCAGTGCTGTGTTTTAACATAGCAGCAGAATGCAAAACCATCTGTTCCACACACACAAAAAAAGGTTTCAGGTTGTCCATCGCTTTTGCTGAATCGCCGTGTGGCTACAATACGAGACCAGGAACACATACTAGACCAGGAACACATACTGTTTCAGGCTGAAATCCCTCATGATGTAATAACTGCCTCTCGTCTTCCAGAGATATGTGGCCCTAATAGAAATCTCCCACCAGGAATGAAAAGCTCCTGTCTTGTCAGGCTCTTTTCTCGCCACAACATGCCTCTCAGTCCTTCTCAACTGCCGGTCTCCTCACATTCGGTGTCTCAGTGCCAACCCTGAGTTTAAAATTCTTGTGGGCAAGAAACAGATTACACAACAGAATGAGTGTCGCCTGTGATAAAAATGAAACATGGTAACAGAACTGACATTTTTCAGTTATTGGCAGTTGGGGCAATGATTCACGAAACAGTTCCGTTGAAGAAACACAAGAGTTCTACTACAGCAAGGCTACACGTGGGCCTAACTAGTAAAATCTATGATGTCGAAAAGGGAAGTGGAAAAATTCTTGGGTTCTTATCACACCGTTCTAGTTTCTCTCTTGTCCAATGTTAAAGGGATAATTCACTTAAGAGCCAGCGAATGCCCCATAACACCCACTATAAAGCCAGTAGATCTTCACAAAATTCTGCAAATATCTACAATATCCTTCATTGTACACAAAAACGGTAACGGCAATAAAAAATATAGGCTAAAACTAAAATGATATTAACAGCAAGACTCCAAAAAATGAACTATCCCTTTAACCTCTAACCCCCCAAGACCTGGTGACGAGGAAGACCTGGTGCTCTCTCTGAATCCCGGGGAGAGGGCAAGCATGCGCGGCTATTATTGCCCGCCCTCGAGACCTCAATACCCCCCCCCATGCAACCAGAAGCACGCACAAGAGACTCGTTATTCTAACTCTCACATTAATATGAAAACATTTCCTGGAAGGGGCGCTAGATCCATGAGAGGAGGCACTGTGATCTAAGCATCCGTGGTGGAGCTGCCAAAGTCCCCCAGCTAAACACGTACCTCTTCAGCCGTCTAAACCAAATTATTTATCAAAACTTCAGCATCATGCTTTAAGGATAGGGGCAAATTAACAGATTTTCAATCTGTTATCAATGATGTCATAACAGTGTCATAACCGCGGCACTGGTACATGGGAAACAGGACGTAATGCATGTGCTGTGCATTTTACGTTTCACGCCAAAGGAACAGGATTCCTAAAAGTGACTGACAAGTTACCGACACCTTCTACCAATCAGCTGTTCTCATACACCGCAGATGTAAGAGCCCTTACTTTACAGAAAACTTGTCTGTGCACGTTTCCCCAGATGTTGCCTGCAGCCTGCCACATGAATCCTTTCTATCAGATTCCAAATATAACAGAGGATAATTAAATGCAATTAAAGTTTTTTTGTTGTTGTTTTCTTTTACATAAAATGGCTGCTGTATACGCATGGTAAAATATTGTGTTAATTTAACTAATAATTCATACAACTCCAAGGAGACCACAGGTCCATCTGTGAGAAGCTCAACCACAGAACTGTGAGCTCAACAGTGAGAAGACCTGCAAAATAGTCACAGCCATAACAGCATTTTCTGAGTCTTTTTTTTCAATATGGGAGTTAACCTACCTTGACAGGTTTACACGCAGAGTACGAATAACTGATTTATCGACATTGATCGTTACTTCTCTTTACAATGGTGCAATTCAGAGTAGCCTACCCTAGAATTTACCTGATAAGCAGCGATTCAGCTCGTTTTTTCACACCGGCATACCGAAACACTCCAACTGGATACACGTTGAACAGCGATCAACATTCAATTAAATAAGCTAAATGGCACACATTGGACCGTTTGTGGAAATCTAACCATCACAATTAAAATGATTGAATGCGGAGATGCCAAGGATGCAATTCAAATTTTGTGTCCCACTTAGCCCATCGTTTGTTCAACAAACAGCATGCTAGCGAAAAATAATGGTGCTGCTACTATGGTAATACTGGGTCATACTGTAGCTAACTTCATAGCTAATATAACCCATCACATAGGCTGCACTTCGATTGGTGGCCACGAGCCTAACTACCTAGGCTACTAGCAAATTTACTGACATTTCATGTATATTACTTGGTGAAAACATCCAGATGAATCAAACTTTTGATTGGCTGAATCTAAGTTTAAACGTATAAAAGGCAGACACTTATAACGTGATCCTCTCAAAAACTGCCACAATGCTGTTGGCTTGGCAAACTCCCAAACTAAAAGCTTCGTGAAAAATACCGTTAACGTTAGCTAGGTGACTAGCCGGCAAAACTCTTGTTAGATTTTTAAAAGTGGCGAAAGTCACAAAGGATGAGCAGCTAACGCGCACACTGGACTAACACGTAAGTTAGCTAGTTTAAAGTGTAGCCAACCTTACCAACTGCTTGTGTGTCTACCGATTCCAAGTGAAAGCGTCCTTTAGGTCCTCGTAGATTGCGGATGCACGAAGTAGCCTATTTAGCTAGACAGTTATTAGATGAATAAGATTAAGTTAGCACTTCACATATAGCCTACATTTGTATAGTAACGCTACACAAAGGTTTTCTCTGATGCTGCTGTAAGGACACCCGTTTCCATAAAAAATCAGAAGCTCTCCGCAGTTGAGTCCTCTTTTCTTTAGCCGAGCAGTGAGTGAGCACCGGCAGAGGGAGGGACGACACATTCCTTTGACATCATGTATATCCAGATTATCCACCCCCCACCGCAAACCGAGAGCGGAGAGGAGCCCCTTTCCGCTTTTTGGCGAGCACACTTCTTGTCTGAAAAGCAGCAATGAGCGGTACAGTACTATTTCGAAAAGATGTGTAATTTAGTTTAGGGTACTTGCTGTAAATTTTAAGTTTTTTTTTCTGCCTGGAATACAAGCTAATGGTAATGCTATTAATTTAAAATAGCCACAAGCCTTTCCTGTATTATTTCGAATCGGGTTCAGAGGTCCCAAAACGTTACCTTTAATTCCCCGGTCACATAGTAGTAACTAGAACCACTAGCCAACTGCAGGATCCAGAAAACGGCCCATAAAGACTGAGTTAATTTACCTTGTTAGATTTTTATTAATCAGATCTTAGGCAAGTCTACAAACATTGCAAATTTTTGCTCATTTAATAAGGCATATTTATCCTTTATTTAACCGGGTAGGTAAACGGACAACTCCTATTCTCTTTTGCAGTGACGACCTGGGGAAGTTGAAAAGCAATACAAATGGAATTTATGTATTTACAAGTCTACAGGGACAGAGCACATAATCAATATTAGCCTACTGTAAATGTGCCAGTATTAGCAAATTGCAGTCCCTGAGAAAGATGGGAAAAGCCATACAAATTCTGTATCTTAATTGAGAATAGGCTAATAAGGACTTTAAAAGAATTATAATGAAGATTATAACCTATAGGCCTAATTCCTATCCACTGTTGCCATGCATGTTCTATTTCGAGCCTGATCTCATGAAATTCGGCAATATGTACCGATTGTTAGTGTCTCAAAAAACGGTACCTGTTTCCGAATTTTGCACAAGCGCCCCCTGAGCCTGTACTGGGAACTACTGACTAAAGGCTGTGATAGGCCGAAAACATCACGTGTGAGGGTAGTAGTATATGACGTCACGCGTCCCACTGCTTTTCTTGGCAAGACTTTTTTGTCAAAAAATTTTTCTTGGCAAAAATTGTTTTTCTTTTTTTTTCGTGATTCCCGTACCCCACCCACAACCCCTAAACATAACCTCACAGGAGTTCACGTAACTCGGGCTCATGCCCGAACTGTTAAGATAGTGTCCCTTTTTGCTACCATATTGTTACCAACAATTTTGAAATAAAATAAATTATAAAAAATAAAAAAATTATTAAAAAAATAAAATTAAAATTAAAAAATGTCCCAGGGTCCCGCCCAACCCCTAAACATAACCTCATAGGAGTTCACGTAACTCGGGCTCATGGCCGAACTGTTAAGATTTAAAGAATCTATATTTGCACAGCTATATTTTTCTATCACAAGCTTCTCTCGCATTATATATCTTTCACGAAATCTCCTTACAGTCTACAACTGAGCATTAGTCAGTAGTTCCCAGTACAGACTCAGGGGGCGCTTGTGCAAAATTCGGAAACAGGTACCGTTTTTTGAGACACTAACAATCGGTACATATTGCCGAATTCACATGAGATCAGGTTGTCTATTTCTGTTAGAGTGACGGCAATATCTGGGCAACTAAAACGCCCACTAGCTCCAAAGGAAAAGGCACTTAACACCAGAGCCCATAAAGAAAACTTGGATCATAAAATAATGCTTAAACATTGACTAACTGTAACAGTATTTTTTAAACGTAATCTACAATTGTGCATCCAACGCAGAAATCTAGGGCACAAATTCAAACGCGGCTAGTGGGAGCGCCAAGTGAAATCAACACAAGCCTACTTCTGCAAACACAATTTATTGTACATAGGCTAGGCTATACCATCTTTGGATTTGGGTTACCAGGCGACGAGGAAGACATTAGATTTTCCGACACTATATTTCCACAATTCTTGGTTAAAATGTTTTTATTTTATTTTAAACCCCTTCTCTCATTTTGAATGTTTTATCAAATTTAATTATCTTTTCTTCAAATAAAGTAGTTGGGAATTCATTGTAGCTGAATGTCTCGCTCAACAGGTTAAAAAAAGATCAGAATTTCCTAATTCTTATCATTTTCATTCAGATTAAAAAATGAGAAACAGGCCCGGTTGGTGATTTAAAAAATACAGAACAGCCTGAATGAAGTTTTGTCATGTTTCATGACAAGAAAAAAAAACCCTCTAAAACAGCCACGAACAAAGGCTTAAAATCAAGAAGAATGTACAGCTAACCTTGATTACGTCACGCTTGTAATGTTGACAATTTAGTCGTATCTTTGACGGGCGCGCGGTCATCTTGTCCTTGTTGGCCTTAGAACGAAACTGGAGAACAAGCGAGTGAGCTTTACACAGAATCATATTTGGGGTTGAGATGCTACACCTGAGCATATTTAGGCCTGTATGGGAGTCAGGGCTGCGTCCCAATACTCGAGAAATGCACCCTCCTCTCCTCCGTGCCCCGGAAACGGATCTTTGTGTTTTAATATAATGTTGCCGATTACATCTTAATGGTTACATATTAATGTCTAGACGCAAACCGTAATGTCAGGTACATTGTATACTATACATGCAAACACTTGTACTCGAAGCGGTCAGGCAGTTTTACATACTTCCGGGTAGGAGAGTGGAGGAAAGGAGGTGGGGAGTGAAGAATATTGGGACGCACCCGATGTGATTGACAGATACACAAATTGCAGTGCAGCAAAAAACCCATCCCCCTGAAACTGATCCGTGCCATTTTATAGTTCCTGCCATCTTCCAGATGTCCATCCTCCTATCACGTCCCTTTCTCACATTAACTGACCAATGGTGAGCACTTGAGATCTGATTTCAAAAAATGGCTTACAAATCTTTAAGAAGAAAAAACACCATTACATAAGGAGACATCAGTCACTTAAAGTACACTTCACATATGAAGACGGAACAATGTTTTGACGATGTTTGCACATGCATGAAGGTGCACATCACAGGATAAAGAGGATGCTGCATAAACACAGCTCGGGGGTTCGGAATTCCGCGCGAATAGAATGCATCAGTGTTCCAATGTCTGGCTCCCACACAGAGGATGGGTTTCCTGCCATCCTGTGCACTATGTCCACACCTTAAAATTCCACAGGGGCAGTGGCTCATTTCTTAGGATCCTGTGGTGTGTGTGTGAATGCCAGGATGCGTTTTTTATGGTGGAACACTTCTTAAAGAGGGGGTTGGGAAGTTTTGATGCTGGGGACTCTGGGCGTGAGGCATTCCCCTTATCTGATCGATCAGTAGGTGCAGTTGTGATGGGAAAGGGGACCACATCAAGCCTCATACTCACCGAATGGCAGTTGGGTTTGCACCAGTGAAAAGTTTACATTTTGGTGCTACACAGCACAAGTGTCTATTCCTAATGCCCTAGTCCCCTCAAAACAATCCTGGTTCTGGGGTAAACATTTTCATGGCATTAGACCAATTTACACAATTGATAAAGATGTTAAAGCCAGCAGAACTCAATCACTCCTTGTTGGACAGCCATTTGAATTTGGCAGAATTGACTTGGAAAAAACACACACAGATGTGTAGACTTCACAACCTAACTCTTGACAAATAAGAGAGAAGCCTTTCTGGGTAAATAAGGTAAAAATAGACTGCTCATCACACTGCCATCAAACTGTACAATCAGTACATCTGTCGCCACTGGTACTGTTTAAATACATACAAGGGAGTGGGCAACTCCAGTCCCAGAGAGCCGATGTGTATGCAGGGTTTTGCTGCTACCACTTACCCTGGCTCAATCAGCTAATTAGTCATATACACTAACACCGATTCACTCATAGATTAGACCACAGTAAAACATTACAATACAGACATACAGGCACACAAAACATTCATCAGCTGCTGTTAATTTCACATAACGTAGATAAAATGTCAGATCATGTAAATGATTGCACTAATTCATTTATTAAGAGCAGCAGAAGTTGGTCTGACATCCAGGAACAGATATGGCCCTCCTTGCCCATCCCTGTTCTTGACCCAGCTGGAGGGGTTGGTCTGAATCCAACAGCAATGAGAACATTTTAAGGATTTGAGTTTCAATGGCGTCACACTGCCTGACTGAGTCAGTGCACTCCTCCCAAAATGTGGCCTAGCCACCCCCCCCGCCCCCCCAGTCCCCGAACCACAGTTTCATATCCCTCAATGACACAGCAGAACAGGGTGGACCTGGTCCGATTGATCAGAACCAGCAGGGAGAGCATCCCACACTGAGGTTACATCATACACACTTCCCTGCAGTGCTCCTCAGGAGGAAGTTTGATGTGTGTTGTTTGCTGGTTTACTGGGTCTTAAGTGAGAGGCCCAGTATGGTGCCAGCAGAGAAATTTCAGTTGGACGTTTATCAGAAATTACCTTACTTGTGGGGACCGGGGGTCCCAGAGAGATCTGTTTTCCATCATTCTCTGCGTTCGGTGCTGTCTTTCGTAACCGTGGTAGAGCAGTGAAAGTGCTGCTGGGTAGTTTTCGGCCTCCTGCGCGACAGGGTGGTACCCCTGCTATAGGCCTCAGCCTGAATGCAGTCTTTGTAGGCTGCGTTTCCTAGGAAACCGCACAGCTGTTCCCAGAGGCTTGCTCAACACATGGAATCATTTAAAGCCACCCCCTTAAAGCGCACACACACACACACACACACACACACACACACACACACACACACACATCCCTTTAATACACACACTAACACACAGATATATTCATTTAATACACACACACACACACACACACACACACAGCCTCAAGCCCTTGCCAACCTTTAGACATCATTAAAACTGGTGAGGGACAGGGTAGTGCTCTGTTACCTACCCTAAAGTCACAAATGCCATTTTTACAAAGTGCTTCCAAAGACATTACTTTAGAAACGGCTGGCAGTCTTCAAACTGCCGTTTCTTGAAACACACAGTCATGAAAACAGCTGTCCTCGTGGCAGCAGTCCCATATACCTCAATCCTGGGTCTCTGAGACAAAATCACAGACCTGAGAAGTGAGATTTATGAGGTGCTGTGAGCCCTTTAATTAAGGACAAGAAGCCTTTTATCTCCCAGGACTGACGTGGCCCTCCTTCACCGTCCCTGGGGGATATGAGTTTAGGGAATGTTTAGACGGCTTAGATTGTGTTCTTCAGATTCTGGATACCATTCTTCAGGGCAGACAGATCGCATCATCGCAGTTGTGTGTGTGTGTGTGTGTGTGTGTGTGTGTGGACCAAATCTGTCTGAAGATTCACCCTGTTCTTTTGTGCTTTCAAGGATGGAAATAGCCAGTAAGAGGTGCCACAGGATGGCACGTCTACCGAATAAACATTCAAGTGGGTGACAGTGTGTGCGTTTAAAAACCTCAGGCACAAGTCACATTATGAGAGATGACTGTGCATCGCTCACAGATAAACGGCAAACCGATTTAAACCTGGGTCCAGCTGTAAAGTGGAAGACGACAGAACTATTTACTTGTGTGGAAATTCACCGTAATTCTAACTATGGCGATAAAGGTGAGTCTGAAGATGCAGCCAGAGATGCTTTTAAATGCATTAAAGGAAGGAATCATCAAGTGCAATTAATAACCTTCCTACAGGACGGCTACTAGTGATGTCACTCAGCCCAGTTAGTGAGAAGTGCAAAGTGTCAAATCATGCCACGATCCCGCCATGTTTTAATTCCTCTCCCAGTAACTTTAGTCAT
This sequence comes from Synaphobranchus kaupii, assembly GCA_029718625.1. NCBI lineage: Eukaryota > Metazoa > Chordata > Actinopteri > Anguilliformes > Synaphobranchidae > Synaphobranchus > Synaphobranchus kaupii. The sequence goes on from CM056393.1 coordinate 2,493,326, forward strand.
TATACCCACAGATCATTTTTAAAAAGGTAGATTTTAAGTTGACCTAGATATTTTCAAGGCGCCTGCATCAGTTTTCAGCCAAGAAGAATTCCACTATCATCAATGAACGGCATCTTATCGACAGAGCGCGACGTGTGGCACATTCTTCAGGAATTCTTTCGCTGGCCCTGAGAGGAAAAAAAGTTCACTTATCCGAGATATTCACAAAGGGCTGAAATTCCCTTTAAAGGGCACATGCTTACCCAAAGACCCAACACAGTATGCTAGTAAAAAATTAATGATGCACCATATCACTTTCCAAGTGACTGTCAGCAAGCTGCTGCTTTTAAGAAGAAACACGATATAATTACCCATCACAGCAGAAGAACGAGAGAGATTTGAATGGGATAACCTTCTTTGCTGCAACTCGAGAGAGCCTGATCCATTTTTGCTTGAGTAATTATATCTGAAAAAAAAAGTACTGGTGTTATATACCATTCTATTCACACTGCAATACGGGTAAATGTCAAAATATTGAAATGGGTAAAAATTTCCTGAAGCAAATGAAATGCTACGGAAGTCACATGATGGACCATGGACTGTCCTTCCCCAGAGGTTTGTTTTAAAAAGGCAGAATGATCTGGAAAGGCGGGAATGGTAGTTTCAGAATTCCAAGTTGGATAGTGGCGGCTGTTGGGAACAGTGAATCATTTATCAGTCATTTATATTTGTACTAGGTTAGACTCTAGCTTTATGGTTAGAGACAGGCAAAGGTTGGGTTGTAACCAGGGTGTGAAGTTAACACGCGCCACCAACCAAATGCAGGTAAAATTTTGATTGTGGCCGGTAAGATTTCTACTCTAGCAGCCAGTTTGGCAGGCAACCAAGCAGGTTGTGTTATATTGAAGGGTAATGTGGCTGGTAAAATGTTGAAAATGGCTGGTGATTTTTATAATCCACAAGCCACTCTGGCCAGTGGGTGAAAAAGTAAATTTCATGCCCTGGTTGTAACAACATACAAACAACACAGAAGTTTTATACTGCACTATAATGCACTACTCACAAATATGCTCCAACACAATTTATGTTTACACACACACATTAACATACAGGCACACTGCTGAGACCAGCCCTTGGCTGCGATTGGCTACTCCTCAGAGGACTGGGTTCCATTCTGACTTGACCCGCTCCTCTGAGTCATGGCACTAACCTTTGACCTCTCCATTAACCCCAGAGATGCTTCATCATCCCCTAAGATCCTGTTGCGTCACACTCTCTCTTAAGGTTTCACACAGAGTTTAAAGGCCCACAGACTTCTTCGACATAATCATTCACCGTTCCTTTTAGTGCCATTTGTAATTTACAAGATTTAGGGCAATCACCTGCGTCAACCCTCACTTAAATCAAATTGGAATTGTTTGCTCAAGGAGTTTTAAGTACCTAACCTCATAAATGATTTTAAACAGACTTAGGATTTTAAAAAGTTTATCTATTTTATTTTTTACCTGAGACAGGGGACCTCTCGAAGCTCCAAAGTCATGCCAGTTGTACAGAAAACTGCCGCTGTGTGAGAGTTTATGGTTTCATTGATCATTTGCCTATTTTTATAAATTTGACTCCTGCCTAAAAATACAACAGCACAGCTGTTTCACGAGATAAACATGATTTGTAAAAGGATTTTGGGGGGCTGAACGCATATTGGCCTAAAATGCTTCCTACCACTGGTTTCGCTAGCACCAATAGATTACAACAGTGATATTTTGAAGTAGCATCAAAAACAGACAAAGTCGTTTAACAGGAGCTTAGGCCTATTTCACCAGAGCAGGTGGCAGGAATCTATCCAAGCAATTCGGGACATATATATTTATGTGCTACGGCCTTTCTATGTATGTGTTCAGCAGCAGCGATCCATCTAGAAATTTAGGCCTGTGATTCGCTGGAGTCACAAGGCAGTCCTCAAAGGTATGACTTACATTACCTAGCTGGGGTTAGCTCTATTAAGCATGATAGCTTACCAACTAAAGGTTTATAAGATCCTGGTCAATTAAAAAAAACCTATTCATGAACCTCGTTGATAAAAGGAACTGTAGTTTATATATGTAGCAAGCCAAATGCAACTGAACTGTATACAATTGTATAAGCGCCTGGATAGCCAGCAAACAAACAAGTTTAACTCTTTATGAAGATATGGTACAGACCGTGCCCAGTTATTTCCAGGGGTATGCATGAACAATGTTTGCTAAACTAGCTAACTAAAAGACACTGGCCCGTGTGAGGATCAAACTCACGGCCTTGAGATTATGAGACTGACGCGCTACCTACTTCAGGAGACGCATATCACAAAGATTCATTCAAACGCCCGCTAAAATTGACTTGACCGAAGGTAGGAGTGGGTAGAAATGTAGTGCAACTGCTAAGCAACAACATGGTGTACCAATTTCACATTCAAGAATACACTTGGAAGAATCTCTCCAATAATCAATTTGGAAACCCGCAAACATTTGTAGTTGAATTCATAGCAGATGCAATAATATTTCAGAAAGCTTATGCCCCGTGTGAGGATCGAACTCACGGCCTTCAGATTATGAGACTGACGCGCTACCTACTGCGCTAACGAGGCTTCAGGAGATGACCGCCACAGATAAATTAAAAAATTGACTTGACCGAAGGTAGGAGTGGGTAGAAATGTAGTGCAACTGCTAAGCAACAACATGGTGTGCCAATTTCACATTCAAGAATACGCTCGGAAGAATCTCTCCAATAATCAATTTGGAAACCCGCAAACATTTGTAGTTAAATTCATACCACATGCAATAATATTTCAGAAAACTTATGCCCCGTGTGAGGATCGAACTCACGGCCTTCAGATTATGAGACTGACGCGCTACCTACTGCGCTAACGAGGCTTCAGGAGATATCCACCACAGATAAATCCAAAAATTGACTTGACCGAAGGTAGGAGTGGGTAGAAATGTAGTGCAACTGCTAAGCAACAACATAGTGTACCAATTTCACATTCAAGAATACGCTCGGAAGAATCTCTCCAATAATCAATTTGAAAAGCTGCAAACATTTGTATGTAAATTCATACCAGATGCAATAAAATTTCAGAAAGCTTATGCCCCGTGTGAGGATCGAACTCACGGCCTTCAGATTATGAGACTGACGCGCTACCTACTGCGCTAACGAGGCTTCAGGAGATGTCCGGCACAGATAAATCCAAAAATTGACTTGACCGAAGGTAGGAGTGGGTAGAAATGTAGTGCAACTGCTAAGCAACAACATCGTGTACCAATTTCACATTCAAGAATACGCTCGGAAGAATCTCTCCAATAATCAATTTGAAAAGCTGCAAACATTTGTATGTAAATTCATACCAGATACAATAAAATTTCAGAAAGCTTATGCCCCGTGTGAGGATCGAACTCACGGCCTTCAGACTATGAGACTGACGCGCTACCTACTGCGCTAACGAGGCTTCAGGAGATGTTCGCCACAGATTCATTCAAAAATGGACTTGACCGAAGGTAGGAGTGGGTAGAATAAGCTCGGAAGAATCTCTCCAATAATCAATTTGAAAAGCTGCAAACATTTGCATGTAAATTCATACCAGATGCAATAATATTTCAGAAAACTTATGCCCCGTGTGAGGATCGAACTCACGGCCTTCAGATTATGAGACTGACGCGCTACCTACTGCGCTAACGAGGCTTCAGGAGATGTCCGCCACAGATAAATCCAAAAATTGACTTGACCGAAGGTAGGAGTGGGTAGAAATGTAGTGCAACTGCTAAGCAACAACATAGTGTACCAATTTCACATTCAAGAATACGCTCGGAAGAATCTCTCCAATAATCAATTTGAAAAGCTGCAAACATTTGTATGTAAATTCATACCAGATACAATAAAATTTCAGAAAGCTTATGCCCCGTGTGAGGATCGAACTCACGGCCTTCAGATTATGAGACTGACGCGCTACCTACCGCGCTAACGAGGCTTCAGGAGATGTCCGCCACAGATTCATTCAAAAATTGACTTGACCGAAGGTAGGAGTGGGTAGAAATGTAGTGCAACTGCTAAGCAACAACATAGTGTACCAATTTCACATTCAAGAATACGCTCGGAAGAATCTCTACAATAATCAATTTGAAAAGCTGCAAACATTTGTATGTAAATTCATACCAGATGCAATAAAATTTCAGAAAGCTTATGCCCCGTGTGAGGATCGAACTCACGGCCTTCAGATTATGAGACTGACGCGCTACCTACTGCGCTAACGAGGCTTCAGGAGATGACCGCCACAGATAAATTCAAAAATTGACTTGACGGAAGGTAGGAGTGGGTAGAAATGTAGTGCAACTGCTAAGCAACAACATAGTGTACCAATTTCACATTCAAGAATACGCTCGGAAGAATCTCTCCAATAATCAATTTGAAAAGCTGCAAACATTTGTATGTAAATTCATACCAGATGCAATAAAATTTCAGAAAGCTTATGCCCCGTGTGAGGATCAAACTCACGGCCTTCAGATTATGAGACTGACGCGCTACCTACTGCGCTAACGAGGCTTCAGGAGATGTCCGCCACAGATTCATTCAAAAATGGACTTGACCGAAGGTAGGAGTGGGTAGAATAAGCTCGGAAGAATCTCTCCAATAATCAATTTGAAAAGCTGCAAACATTTGTATGTAAATTCATACCAGATGCAATAAAATTTCAGAAAGCTTATGCCCCGTGTGAGGATTGAACTCACGGCCTTCAGATTATGAGACTGACGCGCTACCTACTGCGCTAACGAGGCTTCAGGAGATGTCTGCCACAGATAAATCCAAAAATTGACTTGACCGAAGGTAGGAGTGGGTAGAAATGTAGTGCAACTGCTAAGCAACAACATCGTGTACCTATTTCACATTCAACAATACGCTCTGAAGAATCTCTCCAATAATCAATTTGGAAACCCGCAAACATTTGTATGTAAATTCATACCAGATGCAATAAAATTTCAGAAAGCTTATGCCCCGTGTGAGGATCGAACTCACGGCCTTCAGATTATGAGACTGACGCGCTACCTACTGCGCTAACGAGGCTTCAGAAGATATCCGCCACAGATAAATCCAAAAATTGACTTGACCGAAGGTAGGAGTGGGTAGAAATGTAGTGCAACTGCAAAGCAACAACATCGTGTACCTATTTCACATTAAAGAATACGCTCTGCAGAATCTCTCCAATAATCAATTTGGAAACCCACAAACATTTGTATGTAAATTCATACCAGATGCAATAAAATTTCAGAAAGCTTATGCCCCGTGTGAGGATCGAACTCACGGCCTTCAGATTATGAGACTGACGCGCTACCTACTGCGCTAACGAGGCTTCAGGAGATGACTGCTACAGATAAATTCAAAAATTGACTTGACCGAAGGTAGGAGTGGGTAGAAATGTAGTGCAACTGCTAAGCAACAACATCGTGTACCAATTTCACATTCAAGAATACGCTCGGAAGAATCTCTCCAATAATCAATTTGAAAAGCTGCAAACATTTGTATGTAAATTCATACCAGATGCAATAAAATTTCAGAAAGCTTATGCCCCGTGTGAGGATCGAACTCACGGCCTTCAGATTATGAGACTGACGCGCTACCTACTGCGCTAACGAGGCTTCAGGAGATGTCCGCCACAGATAAATCCAAAAATTGACTTGACCGAAGGTAGGAGTGGGTAGAAATGTAGTGCAACTGCTAAGCAACAACATAGTGTACCAATTTCACATTCAAGAATACGCTCGGAAGAATCTCTCCAATAATCAATTTGAAAAGCTGCAAACATTTGTATGTAAATTCATACCAGATGCAATAAAATTTCAGAAAGCTTATGCCCCGTGTGAGGATCGAACTCACAGCCTTCAGATTATGAGACTGACGCGCTACCTACTGCGCTAACGAGGCTTCAGGAGATGTCCGCCACAGATAAATCCAAAAATTGACTTGACCGAAGGTAGGAGTGGGTAGAAATGTAGTGCAACTGCTAAGCAACAACATCGTGTACCTATTTCACATTCAAGAATACGCTCTGAAGAATCTCTCCAATAATCAATTTGGAAACCCGCAAACATTTGTAGTTAAATTCATAGCAGATGCAATAATATTTCAGAAAGCTTATGCCCCGTGTGAGGATCGAACTCACGGCCTTCAGATTATGAGACTGACGCGCTACCTACTGCGCTAACGAGGCTTCAGGAGATGTTCGCCACAGATTCATTCAAAAATGGACTTGACCGAAGGTAGGAGTGGGTAGAATAAGCTCGGAAGAATCTCTCCAATAATCAATTTGAAAAGCTGCAAACATTTGCATGTAAATTCATACCAGATGCAATAATATTTCAGAAAGCTTATGCCCCGTGTGAGGATCGAACTCACGGCCTTCAGATTATGAGACTGACGCGCTACCTACTGCGCTAACGAGGCTTCAGGAGATGTCCGCCACAGATAAATCCAAAAATTGACTTGACCGAAGGTAGGAGTGGGTAGAAATGTAGTGCAACTGCTAAGCAACAAAATAGTGTACCAATTTCACATTCAAGAATATGCTCGGAAGAATCTCTCCAATAATCAATTTGAAAAGCTGCAAACATTTGTAGTTAAATTCATAGCAGATGCAATAATATTTCAGAAAGCTTATGCCCCGTGTGAGGATCGAACTCACGGCCTTCAGATTATGAGACTGACGCGCTACCTACTGCGCTAACGAGGCTTCAGGAGATGACTGCTACAGATAAATTCAAAAATTGACTTGACCGAAGGTAGGAGTGGGTAGAAATGTAGTGCAACTGCTAAGCAACAACATCGTGTACCAATTTCACATTCAAGAATACGCTCGGAAGAATCTCTCCAATAATCAATTTGAAAAGCTGCAAACATTTGTATGTAAATTCATACCAGATGCAATAAAATTTCAGAAAGCTTATGCCCCGTGTGAGGATCGAACTCACGGCCTTCAGATTATGAGACTGACGCGCTACCTACTGCGCTAACGAGGCTTCAGGAGATGTCCGCCACAGATTCATTCAAAAATGGACTTGACCGAAGGTAGGAGTGGGTAGAATAAGCTCGGAAGAATCTCTCCAATAATCAATTTGAAAAGCTGCAAACATTTGTATGTAAATTCATACCAGATGCAATAAAATTTCAGAAAGCTTATGCCCCGTGTGAGGATTGAACTCACGGCCTTCAGATTATGAGACTGACGCGCTACCTACTGCGCTAACGAGGCTTCAGGAGATGTCCGCCACAGATAAATCCAAAAATTGACTTGACCGAAGGTAGGAGTGGGTAGAAATGTAGTGCAACTGCTAAGCAACAACATCGTGTACCTATTTCACATTCAACAATACGCTCTGAAGAATCTCTCCAATAATCAATTTGGAAACCCGCAAACATTTGTATGTGAATTCATACCAGATGCAATAAAATTTCAGAAAGCTTATGCCCCGTGTGAGGATCGAACTCACGGCCTTCAGATTACGAGACTGACGCGCTACCTACTGCGCTAACGAGGCTTCAGAAGATGTCCGCCACAGATAAATCCAAAAATTGACTTGACCGAAGGTAGGAGTGGGTAGAAATGTAGTGCAACTGCTAAGCAACAACATCGTGTACCTATTTCACATTCAAGAATACGCTCTGAAGAATCTCTCCAATAATCAATTTGGAAACCCGCAAACATTTGTATGTAAATTCATACCAGATGCAATAAAATTTCAGAAAGCTTATGCCCCGTGTGAGGATCGAACTCACGGCCTTCAGATTATGAGACTGACGCGCTACCTACTGCGCTAACGAGGCTTCAGGAGATGACTGTTACAGATAAATTAAAAAATTGACTTGACCGAAGGTAGGAGTGGGTAGAAATGTAGTGCAACTGCTAAGCAACAACATCGTGTACCAATTTCACATTCAAGAATACGCTCGGAAGAATCTCTCCAATAATCAATTTGAAAAGCTGCAAACATTTGTATGTAAATTCATACCAGATGCAATAAAATTTCAGAAAGCTTATGCCCCGTGTGAGGATCGAACTCACGGCCTTCAGATTATGAGACTGACGCGCTACCTACTGCGCTAACGAGGCTTCAGGAGATGTCCGCCACAGATAAATCCAAAAATTGACTTGACCGAAGGTAGGAGTGGGTAGAAATGTAGTGCAACTGCTAAGCAACAACATAGTGTACCAATTTCACATTCAAGAATACGCTCGGAAGAATCTCTCCAATAATCAATTTGAAAAGCTGCAAACATTTGTATGTAAATTCATACCAGATGCAATAAAATTTCAGAAAGCTTATGCCCCGTGTGAGGATCGAACTCACGGCCTTCAGATTATGAGACTGACGCGCTACCTACTGCGCTAACGAGGCTTCAGGAGATGACTGCTACAGATAAATTCAAAAATTGACTTGACCGAAGGTAGGAGTGGGTAGAAATGTAGTGCAACTGCTAAGCAACAACATCGTGTACCAATTTCACATTCAAGAATACGCTCGGAAGAATCTCTCCAATAATCAATTTGAAAAGCTGCAAACATTTGTATGTAAATTCATACCAGATGCAATAAAATTTCAGAAAGCTTATGCCCCGTGTGAGGATCGAACTCACGGCCTTCAGATTATGAGACTGACGCGCTACCTACTGCGCTAACGAGGCTTCAGGAGATGTCCGCCACAGATAAATCCAAAAATTGACTTGACCGAAGGTAGGAGTGGGTAGAAATGTAGTGCAACTGCTAAGCAACAACATCGTGTACCTATTTCACATTCAACAATACGCTCTGAAGAATCTCTCCAATAATCAATTTGGAAACCCGCAAACATTTGTATGTAAATTCATACCAGATGCAATAAAATTTCAGAAAGCTTATGCCCCGTGTGAGGATCGAACTCACGGCCTTCAGATTATGAGACTGACGCGCTACCTACTGCGCTAACGAGGCTTCAGAAGATGTCCGCCACAGATAAATCCAAAAATTGACTTGACCGAAGGTAGGAGTGGGTAGAAATGTAGTGCAACTGCTAAGCAACAACATCGTGTACCTATTTCACATTCAAGAATACGCTCTGAAGAATCTCTCCAATAATCAATTTGGAAACCCGCAAACATTTGTATGTAAATTCATACCAGATGCAATAAAATTTCAGAAAGCTTATGCCCCGTGTGAGGATCGAACTCACGGCCTTAAGATTATGAGACTGACGCGCTACCTACTGCGCTAACGAGGCTTCAGGAGATGACTGTTACAGATAAATTAAAAAATTGACTTGACCGAAGGTAGGAGTGGGTAGAAATGTAGTGCAACTGCTAAGCAACAACATCGTGTACCAATTTCACATTCAAGAATACGCTCGGAAGAATCTCTCCAATAATCAATTTGAAAAGCTGCAAATATTTGTATGTAAATTCATACCAGATGCAATAAAATTTCAGAAAGCTTATGCCCCGTGTGAGGATCGAACTCACGGCCTTCAGATTATGAGACTGACGCGCTACCTACTGCGCTAACGAGGCTTCAGGAGATGTCTGCCACAGATAAATCCAAAAATTGACTTGACCGAAGGTAGGAGTGGGTAGAAATGTAGTGCAACTGCTAAGCAACAACATAGTGTACCAATTTCACATTCAAGAATACGCTCGGAAGAATCTCTCCAATAATCAATTTGAAAAGCTGCAAACATTTGTATGTAAATTCATACCAGATGCAATAAAATTTCAGAAAGCTTATGCCCCGTGTGAGGATCGAACTCACGGCCTTCAGATTATGAGACTGACGCGCTACCTACTGCGCTAACGAGGCTTCAGGAGATGACTGCTACAGATAAATTCAAAAATTGACTTGACCGAAGGTAGGAGTGGGTAGAAATGTAGTGCAACTGCTAAGCAACAACATCGTGTACCAATTTCACATTCAAGAATACGCTCGGAAGAATCTCTCCAATAATCAATTTGAAAAGCTGCAAACATTTGTATGTAAATTCATACCAGATGCAATAAAATTTCAGAAAGCTTATGCCCCGTGTGAGGATCGAACTCACGGCCTTCAGATTATGAGACTGACGCGCTACCTACTGCGCTAACGAGGCTTCAGGAGATGTCCGCCACAGATAAATCCAAAAATTGACTTGACCGAAGGTAGGAGTGGGTAGAAATGTAGTGCAACTGCTAAGCAACAACATCGTGTACCTATTTCACATTCAAGAATACGCTCTGAAGAATCTCTCCAATAATCAATTTGGAAACCCGCAAACATTTGTAGTTAAATTCATAGCAGATGCAATAATATTTCAGAAAGCTTATGCCCCGTGTGAGGATCGAACTCACGGCCTTCAGATTATGAGACTGACGCGCTACCTACTGCGCTAACGAGGCTTCAGGAGATGTTCGCCACAGATTCATTCAAAAATGGACTTGACCGAAGGTAGGAGTGGGTAGAATAAGCTCGGAAGAATCTCTCCAATAATCAATTTGAAAAGCTGCAAACATTTGCATGTAAATTCATACCAGATGCAATAATATTTCAGAAAGCTTATGCCCCGTGTGAGGATCGAACTCACGGCCTTCAGATTATGAGACTGACGCGCTACCTACTGCGCTAACGAGGCTTCAGGAGATGTCCGCCACAGATAAATCCAAAAATTGACTTGACCGAAGGTAGGAGTGGGTAGAAATGTAGTGCAACTGCTAAGCAACAACATAGTGTACCAATTTCACATTCAAGAATATGCTCGGAAGAATCTCTCCAATAATCAATTTGAAAAGCTGCAAACATTTGTAGTTAAATTCATAGCAGATGCAATAATATTTCAGAAAGCTTATGCCCCGTGTGAGGATCGAACTCACGGCCTTCAGATTATGAGACTGACGCGCTACCTACTGCGCTAACGAGGCTTCAGGAGATGTCCGCCACAGATTCATTCAAAAATTGACTTGACCGAAGGTAGGAGTGGGTAGAAATGTAGTGCAACTGCTAAGCAACAACATAGTGTACCAATTTCACATTCAAGAATACGCTCGGAAGAATCTCTCCAATAATCAATTTGAAAAGCTGCAAACATTTGTATGTAACTTCATACCAGATGCAATAAAATTTCAGAAAGCTTATGCCCCGTGTGAGGATCGAACTCACGGCCTTCAGATTATGAGACTGACGCGTTACCTACTGCGCTAACGAGGCTTCAGGAGATGTCCGCCACAGATAAATCCAAAAAATGACTTGACCGAAGGTAGGAGTGGGTAGAAATGTAGTGCAACTGCTAAGCAACAACATCGTGTACCTATTTCACATTCAAGAATACGCTCTGAAGAATCTCTCCAATAATCAATTTGGAAACCCGCAAACATTTGTAGTTAAATTCATAGCAGATGCAATAATATTTCAGAAAGCTTATGCCCCGTGTGAGGATCGAACTCACGGCCTTCAGATTATGAGACTGACGTGCTACCTACTGCGCTAACGAGGCTTCAGGAGATGTTCGCCACAGATTCATTCAAAAATGGACTTGACCGAAGGTAGGAGTGGGTAGAATAAGCTCGGAAGAATCTCTCCAATAATCAATTTGAAAAGCTGCAAACATTTGTATGTAAATTCATACCAGATGCAATAAAATTTCAGAAAGCTTATGCCCCGTGTGAGGATCGAACTCACGGCCTTCAGATTATGAGACTGACGCGCTACCTACTGCGCTAACGAGGCTTCAGGAGATGTCCGCCACAGATAAATCCAAAAATTGACTTGACCGAAGGTAGGAGTGGGTAGAAATGTAGTGCAACTGCTAAGCAACAACATAGTGTGCCAATTTCACATTCAAGAATACACTTGGAAGAATCTCTCCAATAATCAATTTGGAAACCCGCAAACATTTGTAGTTAAATTCATACCAGATGCAATAATATTTCAGAAAACTTAAGACCTGTGTGAGGATCGAACTCACAGCCTTCAGATTATGAGACTGACGCGCTACCTACTGCGCTAACGAGGCTTCAGGAGATTTCCGCCACAGATAAATCCAAAAATGGACTTGACCGAAGGTAGGAGTGGGTAGAATAAGCTCGGAAGAATCTCTCCAATAATCAATTTGAAAAGCTGCAAACATTTGTATGTAAATTCATACCAGATGCAATAAAATTTCAGAAAGCTTATGCCCCGTGTGAGGATCGAACTCACGGCCTTCAGATTATGAGACTGACGCGCTACCTACTGCGCTAACGAGGCTTCAGGAGATGTCCGCCACAGATAAATCCAAAAATTGACTTGACCGAAGGTAGGAGTGGGTAGAAATGTAGTGCAACTGCTAAGCAACAACATAGTGTGCCAATTTCACATTCAAGAATACACTTGGAAGAATCTCTCCAATAATCAATTTGGAAACCCGCAAACATTTGTAGTTAAATTCATACCAGATGCAATAATATTTCAGAAAACTTAAGACCTGTGTGAGGATCGAACTCACAGCCTTTCAGATTATGAGACTGACGCGCTACCTACTGCGCTAACGAGGCTTCAGGAGATGTCCGCCACAGATAAATCCAAAAATTGACTTGACCGAAGGTAGGAGTGGGTAGAAATGTAGTGCAACTGCTAAGCAACAACATAGTGTGCCAATTTCACATTCAAGAATACACTTGGAAGAATCTCTCCAATAATCAATTTGGAAACCCGCAAACATTTGTAGTTAAATTCATACCACATGCAATGATATTTCAGAAAACTTATGCCCCGTGTGAGGATCGAACTCACGGCCTTCAGATTATGAGCCTGACGCGCTACCTACTGCGCTAACGAGGCTTCAGGAGATGTCCGCCACAGATTCATTGAAAAATTGACTTGACCGAAGGTAGGAGTGGGTAGAATAAGCTCGGAAGAATCTCTCCAATAATCAATTTGAAAAGCTGCAAACATTTGTATGTAAATTCATACCAGATGCAATAAAATTTCAGAAAGCTTATGCCCCGTGTGAGGATCGAACTCACGGCCTTCAGATTATGAGACTGACGCGCTACCTACTGCGCTAACGAGGCTTCAGGAGATGTCCGCCACAGATAAATCCAAAAATTGACTTGACCGAAGGTAGGAGTGGGTAGAAATGTAGTGCAACTGCTAAGCAACAACATAGTGTGCCAATTTCACATTCAAGAATACACTTGGAAGAATCTCTCCAATAATCAATTTGGAAACCCGCAAACATTTGTAGTTAAATTCATACCAGATGCAATAATATTTCAGAAAACTTAAGACCTGTGTGAGGATCGAACTCACAGCCTTCAGATTATGAGACTGACGCGCTACCTACTGCGCTAACGAGGCTTCAGGAGATTTCCGCCACAGATAAATCCAAAAATGGACTTGACCGAAGGTAGGAGTGGGTAGAATAAGCTCGGAAGAATCTCTCCAATAATCAATTTGAAAAGCTGCAAACATTTGTATGTAAATTCATACCAGATGCAATAAAATTTCAGAAAGCTTATGCCCCGTGTGAGGATCGAACTCACGGCCTTCAGATTATGAGACTGACGCGCTACCTACTGCGCTAACGAGGCTTCAGGAGATGTCCGCCACAGATAAATCCAAAAATTGACTTGACCGAAGGTAGGAGTGGGTAGAAATGTAGTGCAACTGCTAAGCAACAACATAGTGTGCCAATTTCACATTCAAGAATACACTTGGAAGAATCTCTCCAATAATCAATTTGGAAACCCGCAAACATTTGTAGTTAAATTCATACCAGATGCAATAATATTTCAGAAAACTTAAGACCTGTGTGAGGATCGAACTCACAGCCTTCAGATTATGAGACTGACGCGCTACCTACTGCGCTAACGAGGCTTCAGGAGATGTCCGCCACAGATAAATCCAAAAATTGACTTGACCGAAGGTAGGAGTGGGTAGAAATGTAGTGCAACTGCTAAGCAACAACATAGTGTGCCAATTTCACATTCAAGAATACACTTGGAAGAATCTCTCCAATAATCAATTTGGAAACCCGCAAACATTTGTAGTTAAATTCATACCAGATGCAATAATATTTCAGAAAACTTAAGACCTGTGTGAGGATCGAACTCACAGCCTTCAGATTATGAGACTGACGCGCTACCTACTGCGCTAACGAGGCTTCAGGAGATGTCCGCCACAGATAAATCCAAAAATTGACTTGACCGAAGGTAGGAGTGGGTAGAAATGTAGTGCAACTGCTAAGCAACAACATAGTGTGCCAATTTCACATTCAAGAATACACTTGGAAGAATCTCTCCAATAATCAATTTGGAAACCCGCAAACATTTGTAGTTAAATTCATACCACATGCAATGATATTTCAGAAAACTTATGCCCCGTGTGAGGATCGAACTCACGGCCTTCAGATTATGAGCCTGACGCGCTACCTACTGCGCTAACGAGGCTTCAGGAGATGTCCGCCACAGATTCATTGAAAAATTGACTTGACCGAAGGTAGGAGTGGGTAGAATAAGCTCGGAAGAATCTCTCCAATAATCAATTTGAAAAGCTGCAAACATTTGTATGTAAATTCATACCAGATGCAATAAAATTTCAGAAAGCTTATGCCCCGTGTGAGGATCGAACTCACGGCCTTCAGATTATGAGACTGACGCGCTACCTACTGCGCTAACGAGGCTTCAGGAGATGTCCGCCACAGATAAATCCAAAAATTGACTTGACCGAAGGTAGGAGTGGGTAGAAATGTAGTGCAACTGCTAAGCAACAACATCGTGTACCTATTTCACATTCAACAATACGCTCTGAAGAATCTCTCCAATAATCAATTTGGAAACCCGCAAACATTTGTATGTAAATTCATACCAGATGCAATAAAATTTCAGAAAGCTTATGCCCCGTGTGAGGATCGAAGTCACGGCCTTCAGATTATGAGACTGACGCGCTACCTACTGCGCTAACGAGGCTTCAGAAGATGTCCGCCACAGATAAATCCAAAAATTGACTTGACCGAAGGTAGGAGTGGGTAGAAATGTAGTGCAACTGCTAAGCAACAACATAGTGTACCAATTTCACATTCAAGAATACGCTCGGAAGAATCTCTCCAATAATCAATTTGAAAAGCTGCAAACATTTGTATGTAAATTCATACCAGATGCAATAAAATTTCAGAAAGCTTATGCCCCGTGTGAGGATCGAACTCACGGCCTTCAGATTATGAGACTGACGCGCTACCTACTGCGCTAACGAGACTTCAGGAGATGACTGCTACAGATAAATTCAAAAATTGACTTGACCGAAGGTAGGAGTGGGTAGAAATGTAGTGCAACTGCTAAGCAACAACATCGTGTACCAATTTCACATTCAAGAATACGCTCGGAAGAATCTCTCCAATAATCAATTTGAAAAGCTGCAAACATTTGCATGTAAATTCATACCAGATGCAATAAAATTTCAGAAAGCTTATGCCCCGTGTGAGGATCGAACTCACGGCCTTCAGATTATGAGACTGACGCGCTACCTACTGCGCTAACGAGGCTTCAGGAGATGTCCGCCACAGATAAATCCAAAAATTGACTTGACCGAAGGTAGGAGTGGGTAGAAATGTAGTGCAACTGCTAAGCAACAACATAGTGTACCAATTTCACATTCAAGAATATGCTCGGAAGAATCTCTCCAATAATCAATTTGAAAAGCTGCAAACATTTGTAGTTAAATTCATAGCAGATGCAATAATATTTCAGAAAGCTTATGCCCCGTGTGAGGATCGAACTCACGGCCTTCAGATTATGAGACTGACGCGCTACCTACTGCGCTAACGAGGCTTCAGGAGATGTCCGCCACAGATTCATTCAAAAATTGACTTGACCGAAGGTAGGAGTGGGTAGAAATGTAGTGCAACTGCTAAGCAACAACATAGTGTACCAATTTCACATTCAAGAATACGCTCGGAAGAATCTCTCCAATAATCAATTTGAAAAGCTGCAAACATTTGTATGTAAATTCATACCAGATGCAATAAAATTTCAGAAAGCTTATGCCCCGTGTGAGGATCGAACTCATGGCCTTCAGATTATGAGACTGACGCGCTACCTACTGCGCTAACGAGGCTTCAGGAGATGTCCGCCACAGATTCATTCAAAAATGGACTTGACCGAAGGTAGGAGTGGGTAGAATAAGCTCGGAAGAATCTCTCCAATAATCAATTTGAAAAGCTGCAAACATTTGTATGTAAATTCATACCAGATGCAATAAAATTTCAGAAAGCTTATGCCCCGTGTGAGGATCGAACTCACGGCCTTCAGATTATGAGACTGACGCGCTACCTACTGCGCTAACGAGGCTTCAGGAGATGACCGCCACAGATAAATTCAAAAATTGACTTGACCGAAGGTAGGAGTGGGTAGAAATGTAGTGCAACGGCTAAGCAACAACATAGTGTACCAATTTCACATTCAAGAATACGCTCGGAAGAATCTCTCCAATAATCAATTTGAAAAGCTGCAAACATTTGTATGTAAATTCATACCAGATGCAATAAAATTTCAGAAAGCTTATGCCCCGTGTGAGGATCGAACTCACGGCCTTCAGATTATGAGACTGACGCGCTACCTACTGCGCTAACGAGGCTTCAGGAGATGACTGCTACAGATAAATTCAAAAATTGACTTGACCGAAGGTAGGAGTGGGTAGAAATGTAGTGCAACTGCTAAGCAACAACATCGTGTACCAATTTCACATTCAAGAATACGCTCGGAAGAATCTCTCCAATAATCAATTTGAAAAGCTGCAAACATTTGTATGTAAATTCATACCAGATGCAATAAAATTTCAGAAAGCTTATGGCCCCGTGTGAGGATCGAACTCACGGCCTTCAGATTATGAGACTGACGCGTTACCTACTGCGCTAACGAGGCTTCAGGAGATGTCCGCCACAGATAAATCCAAAAATTGACTTGACCGAAGGTAGGAGTGGGTAGAAATGTAGTGCAACTGCTAAGCAACAACATTGTGTACCTATTTCACATTCAAGAATACGCTCTGAAGAATCTCTCCAATAATCAATTTGGAAACCCGCAAACATTTGTAGTTAAATTCATAGCAGATGCAATAATATTTCAGAAAGCTTATGCCCCGTGTGAGGATCGAACTCACGGCCTTCAGATTATGAGACTGACGCGCTACCTACTGCGCTAACGAGGCTTCAGGAGATGTTCGCCACAGATTCATTCAAAAATGGACTTGACCGAAGGTAGGAGTGGGTAGAATAAGCTCGGAAGAATCTCTCCAATAATCAATTTGAAAAGCTGCAAACATTTGTATGTAAATTCATACCAGATGCAATAAAATTTCAGAAAGCTTATGCCCCGTGTGAGGATCGAACTCACGGCCTTCAGATTATGAGACTGACGCGCTACCTACTGCGCTAACGAGGCTTCAGGCGATGTCCGCCACAGATAAATCCAAAAATTGACTTGACCGAAGGTAGGAGTGGGTAGAAATGTAGTGCAACTGCTAAGCAACAACATAGTGTGCCAATTTCACATTCAAGAATACACTTGGAAGAATCTCTCCAATAATCAATTTGGAAACCCGCAAACATTTGTAGTTAAATTCATACCAGATGCAATAATATTTCAGAAAACTTAAGACCTGTGTGAGGATCGAACTCACAGCCTTCAGATTATGAGACTGACGCGCTACCTACTGCGCTAACGAGGCTTCAGGAGATTTCCGCCACAGATAAATCCAAAAATGGACTTGACCGAAGGTAGGAGTGGGTAGAATAAGCTCGGAAGAATCTCTCCAATAATCAATTTGAAAAGCTGCAAACATTTGTATGTAAATTCATACCAGATGCAATAAAATTTCAGAAAGCTTATGCCCCGTGTGAGGATCGAACTCACGGCCTTCAGATTATGAGACTGACGCGCTACCTACTGCGCTAACGAGGCTTCAGGAGATGTCCGCCACAGATAAATCCAAAAATTGACTTGACCGAAGGTAGGAGTGGGTAGAAATGTAGTGCAACTGCTAAGCAACAACATCGTGTACCTATTTCACATTCAACAATACGCTCTGAAGAATCTCTCCAATAATCAATTTGGAAACCCGCAAACATTTGTATGTAAATTCATACCAGATGCAATAAAATTTCAGAAAGCTTATGCCCCGTGTGAGGATCGAACTCACGGCCTTCAGATTATGAGACTGACGCGCTACCTACTGCGCTAACGAGGCTTCAGGAGATGTCCGCCACAGATAAATCCAAAAATTGACTTGACCGAAGGTAGGAGTGGGTAGAAATGTAGTGCAACTGCTAAGCAACAACATAGTGCACCAATTTCACATTCAAGAATACGCTCGGAAGAATCTCTCCAATAATCAATTTGAAAAGCTGCAAACATTTGTATGTAAATTCATACCAGATGCAATAAAATTTCAGAAAGCTTATGCCCCGTGTGAGGATCGAACTCACGGCCTTCAGATTATGAGACTGACGCGCTACCTACTGCGCTAACGAGGCTTCAGGAGATGTCCGCCACAGATAAATCCAAAAATTGACTTGACCGAAGGTAGGAGTGGGTAGAAATGTAGTGCAACTGCTAAGCAACAACATAGTGTACCAATTTCACATTCAAGAATACGCTCGGAAAAATCTCTCCAATAATCAATTTGAAAAGCTGCAAACATTTGTATGTAAATTCATACCAGATGCAATAAAATTTCAGAAAGCTTATGCCCCGTGTGAGGATCGAACTCACGGCCTTCAGATTATGAGACTGACGCGCTACCTACTGCGCTAACGAGGCTTCAGGAGATGTTCGCCACAGACTCATTCAAAAATGGACTTGACCGAAGGTAGGAGTGGGTAGAATAAGCTCGGAAGAATCTCTCCAATAATCAATTTGAAAAGCTGCAAACATTTGCATGTAAATTCATACCAGATGCAATAATATTTCAGAAAGCTTATGCCCCGTGTGAGGATCGAACTCACGGCCTTCAGATTATGAGACTGACGCGCTACCTACTGCGCTAACGAGGCTTCAGGAGATGTCCGCCACAGATAAATCCAAAAATTGACTTGACCGAAGGTAGGAGTGGGTAGAAATGTAGTGCAACTGCTAAGCAACAACATAGTGTACCAATTTCACATTCAAGAATATGCTCGGAAGAATCTCTCCAATAATCAATTTGAAAAGCTGCAAACATTTGTAGTTAAATTCATAGCAGATGCAATAATATTTCAGAAAGCTTATGCCCCGTGTGAGGATCGAACTCACGGCCTTCAGATTATGAGACTGACACGCTACCTACTGCGCTAACGAGACTTCAGGAGATGTCCGCCACAGATTCATTCAAAAATTGACTTGACCGAAGGTAGGAGTGGGTAGAAATGTAGTGCAACTGCTAAGCAACAACATCGTGTACCAATTTCACATTCAAGAATACGCTCGGAAGAATCTCTCCAATAATCAATTTGAAAAGCTGCAAACATTTGTATGTAAATTCATACCAGATGCAATAAAATTTCAGAAAGCTTATGCCCTGTGTGAGGATCGAACTCATGGCCTTCAGATTATGAGACTGACGCGCTACCTACTGCGCTAACGAGGCTTCAGGAGATGTCCGCCACAGATTCATTCAAAAATGGACTTGACCGAAGGTAGGAGTGGGTAGAATAAGCTCGGAAGAATCTCTCCAATAATCAATTTGAAAAGCTGCAAACATTTGTATGTAAATTCATACCAGATGCAATAAAATTTCAGAAAGCTTATGCCCCGTGTGAGGATCGAACTCACGGCCTTCAGATTATGAGACTGACGCGCTACCTACTGCGCTAACGAGGCTTCAGGAGATGACCGCCACAGATAAATTCAAAAATTGACTTGACCGAAGGTAGGAGTGGGTAGAAATGTAGTGCAACGGCTAAGCAACAACATAGTGTACCAATTTCACATTCAAGAATACGCTCGGAAGAATCTCTCCAATAATCAATTTGAAAAGCTGCAAACATTTGTATGTAAATTCATACCAGATGCAATAAAATTTCAGAAAGCTTATGCCCCGTGTGAGGATCGAACTCACGGCCTTCAGATTATGAGACTGACGCGCTACCTACTGCGCTAACGAGGCTTCAGGAGATGACTGCTACAGATAAATTCAAAAATTGACTTGACCGAAGGTAGGAGTGGGTAGAAATGTAGTGCAACTGCTAAGCAACAACATCGTGTACCAATTTCACATTCAAGAATACGCTCGGAAGAATCTCTCCAATAATCAATTTGAAAAGCTGCAAACATTTGTATGTAAATTCATACCAGATGCAATAAAATTTCAGAAAGCTTATGCCCCGTGTGAGGATCGAACTCACGGCCTTCAGATTATGAGACTGACGCGTTACCTACTGCGCTAACGAGGCTTCAGGAGATGTCCGCCACAGATAAATCCAAAAATTGACTTGACCGAAGGTAGGAGTGGGTAGAAATGTAGTGCAACTGCTAAGCAACAACATCGTGTACCTATTTCACATTCAAGAATACGCTCTGAAGAATCTCTCCAATAATCAATTTGGAAACCCGCAAACATTTGTAGTTAAATTCATAGCAGATGCAATAATATTTCAGAAAGCTTATGCCCCGTGTGAGGATCGAACTCACGGCCTTCAGATTATGAGACTGACGCGCTACCTACTGCGCTAACGAGGCTTCAGGAGATGTTCGCCACAGATTCATTCAAAAATGGACTTGACCGAAGGTAGGAGTGGGTAGAATAAGCTCGGAAGAATCTCTCCAATAATCAATTTGAAAAGCTGCAAACATTTGTATGTAAATTCATACCAGATGCAATAAAATTTCAGAAAGCTTATGCCCCGTGTGAGGATCGAACTCACGGCCTTCAGATTATGAGACTGACGCGCTACCTACTGCGCTAACGAGGCTTCAGGAGATGTCCGCCACAGATAAATCCAAAAATTGACTTGACCGAAGGTAGGAGTGGGTAGAAATGTAGTGCAACTGCTAAGCAACAACATAGTGTGCCAATTTCACATTCAAGAATACACTTGGAAGAATCTCTCCAATAATCAATTTGGAAACCCGCAAACATTTGTAGTTAAATTCATACCAGATGCAATAATATTTCAGAAAACTTAAGACCTGTGTGAGGATCGAACTCACAGCCTTCAGATTATGAGACTGACGTGCTACCTACTGCGCTAACGAGGCTTCAGGAGATGTCCGCCACAGATAAATCCAAAAATGGACTTGACCGAAGGTAGGAGTGGGTAGAATAAGCTCGGAAGAATCTCTCCAATAATCAATTTGAAAAGCTGCAAACATTTGTATGTAAATTCATACCAGATGCAATAAAATTTCAGAAAGCTTATGCCCCGTGTGAGGATCGAACTCACGGCCTTCAGATTATGAGACTGACGCGCTACCTACTGCGCTAACGAGGCTTCAGGCGATGTCCGCCACAGATAAATCCAAAAATTGACTTGACCGAAGGTAGGAGTGGGTAGAAATGTAGTGCAACTGCTAAGCAACAACATAGTGTGCCAATTTCACATTCAAGAATACACTTGGAAGAATCTCTCCAATAATCAATTTGGAAACCCGCAAACATTTGTAGTTAAATTCATACCAGATGCAATAATATTTCAGAAAACTTAAGACCTGTGTGAGGATTGAACTCACAGCCTTCAGATTATGAGACTGACGCGCTACCTACTGCGCTAACGAGGCTTCAGGAGATTTCCGCCACAGATAAATCCAAAAATGGACTTGACCGAAGGTAGGAGTGGGTAGAATAAGCTCGGAAGAATCTCTCCAATAATCAATTTGAAAAGCTGCAAACATTTGTATGTAAATTCATACCAGATGCAATAAAATTTCAGAAAGCTTATGCCCCGTGTGAGGATCGAACTCACGGCCTTCAGATTATGAGACTGACGCGCTACCTACTGCGCTAACGAGGCTTCAGGAGATGTCCGCCACAGATAAATCCAAAAATTGACTTGACCGAAGGTAGGAGTGGGTAGAAATGTAGTGCAACTGCTAAGCAACAACATAGTGTGCCAATTTCACATTCAAGAATACACTTGGAAGAATCTCTCCAATAATCAATTTGGAAACCCGCAAACATTTGTAGTTAAATTCATACCAGATGCAATAATATTTCAGAAAACTTAAGACCTGTGTGAGGATCGAACTCACAGCCTTCAGATTATGAGACTGACGCGCTACCTACTGCGCTAACGAGGCTTCAGGAGATGTCCGCCACAGATAAATCCAAAAATTGACTTGACCGAAGGTAGGAGTGGGTAGAAATGTAGTGCAACTGCTAAGCAACAACATAGTGTGCCAATTTCACATTCAAGAATACACTCGGAAGAATCTCTCCAATAATCAATTTGAAAAGCTGCAAACATTTGTATGTAAATTCATACCAGATGCAATAAAATTTCAGAAAGCTTATGCCCCGTGTGAGGATCAAACTCACGGCCTTCAGATTATGAGACTGACGCGCTACCTACTGCGCTAACGAGGCTTCAGGAGATGACCGCCACAGATAAATTCAAAAATTGACTTGACCGAAGGTAGGAGTGGGTAGAAATGTAGTGCAACGGCTAAGCAACAACATAGTGTACCAATTTCACATTCAAGAATACGCTCGGAAGAATCTCTCCAATAATCAATTTGAAAAGCTGCAAACATTTGTATGTAAATTCATACCAGATGCAATAAAATTTCAGAAAGCTTATGCCCCGTGTGAGGATCGAACTCACGGCCTTCAGATTATGAGACTGACGCGCTACCTACTGCGCTAACGAGGCTTCAGGAGATGACTGCTACAGATAAATTCAAAAATTGACTTGACCGAAGGTAGGAGTGGGTAGAAATGTAGTGCAACTGCTAAGCAACAACATCGTGTACCAATTTCACATTCAAGAATACGCTCGGAAGAATCTCTCCAATAATCAATTTGAAAAGCTGCAAACATTTGTATGTAAATTCATACCAGATGCAATAAAATTTCAGAAAGCTTATGCCCCGTGTGAGGATCGAACTCACGGCCTTCAGATTATGAGACTGACGCGTTACCTACTGCGCTAACGAGGCTTCAGGAGATGTCCGCCACAGATAAATCCAAAAATTGACTTGACCGAAGGTAGGAGTGGGTAGAAATGTAGTGCAACTGCTAAGCAACAACATCGTGTACCTATTTCACATTCAAGAATACGCTCTGAAGAATCTCTCCAATAATCAATTTGGAAACCCGCAAACATTTGTAGTTAAATTCATAGCAGATGCAATAATATTTCAGAAAGCGTATGCCCCGTGTGAGGATCGAACTCACGGCCTTCAGATTATGAGACTGACGCGCTACCTACTGCGCTAACGAGGCTTCAGGAGATGTTCGCCACAGATTCATTCAAAAATGGACTTGACCGAAGGTAGGAGTGGGTAGAATAAGCTCGGAAGAATCTCTCCAATAATCAATTTGAAAAGCTGCAAACATTTGTATGTAAATTCATACCAGATGCAATAAAATTTCAGAAAGCTTATGCCCCGTGTGAGGATCGAACTCACGGCCTTCAGATTATGAGACTGACGCGCTACCTACTGCGCTAACGAGGCTTCAGGAGATGTCCGCCACAGATAAATCCAAAAATTGACTTGACCGAAGGTAGGAGTGGGTAGAAATGTAGTGCAACTGCTAAGCAACAACATAGTGTGCCAATTTCACATTCAAGAATACACTTGGAAGAATCTCTCCAATAATCAATTTGGAAACCCGCAAACATTTGTAGTTAAATTCATACCAGATGCAATAATATTTCAGAAAACTTAAGACCTGTGTGAGGATCGAACTCACAGCCTTCAGATTATGAGACTGACGTGCTACCTACTGCGCTAACGAGGCTTCAGGAGATGTCCGCCACAGATAAATCCAAAAATGGACTTGACCGAAGGTAGGAGTGGGTAGAATAAGCTCGGAAGAATCTCTCCAATAATCAATTTGAAAAGCTGCAAACATTTGTATGTAAATTCATACCAGATGCAATAAAATTTCAGAAAGCTTATGCCCCGTGTGAGGATCGAACTCACGGCCTTCAGATTATGAGACTGACGCGCTACCTACTGCGCTAACGAGGCTTCAGGAGATGTCCGCCACAGATAAATCCAAAAATTGACTTGACCGAAGGTAGGAGTGGGTAGAAATGTAGTGCAACTGCTAAGCAACAACATCGTGTGCCAATTTCACATTCAAGAATACACTTGGAAGAATCTCTCCAATAATCAATTTGGAAACCCGCAAACATTTGTAGTTAAATTCATACCAGATGCAATAATATTTCAGAAAACTTAAGACCTGTGTGAGGATCGAACTCACAGCCTTCAGATTATGAGACTGACGCGCTACCTACTGCGCTAACGAGGCTTCAGGAGATGTCCGCCACAGATAAATCCAAAAATTGACTTGACCGAAGGTAGGAGTGGGTAGAAATGTAGTGCAACTGCTAAGCAACAACATAGTGTGCCAATTTCACATTCAAGAATACACTTGGAAGAATCTCTCCAATAATCAATTTGGAAACCCGCAAACATTTGTAGTTAAATTCATACCACATGCAATGATATTTCAGAAAACTTATGCCCCGTGTGAGGATCGAACTCACGGCCTTCAGATTATGAGCCTGACGCGCTACCTACTGCGCTAACGAGGCTTCAGGAGATGTCCGCCACAGATTCATTGAAAAATTGACTTGACCGAAGGTAGGAGTGGGTAGAATAAGCTCGGAAGAATCTCTCCCATAATCAATTTGAAAAGCTGCAAACATTTGTATGTAAATTCATACCAGATGCAAAAAAATTTCAGAAAGCTTATGCCCCGTGTGAGGATCGAACTCACGGCCTTCAGATTATGAGACTGACGCGCTACCTACTGCGCTAACGAGGCTTCAGGAGATGTCCGCCACAGATAAATCCAAAAATTGACTTGACCGAAGGTAGGAGTGGGTAGAAATGTAGTGCAACTGCTAAGCAACAACATAGTGTACCAATTTCACATTCAAGAATACGCTCGGAAGAATCTCTCCAATAATCAATTTGAAAAGATGCAAACATTTGTATGTAAATTCATACCAGATGCAATAAAATTTCAGAAAGCTTATGCCCCGTGTGAGGATCAAACTCACGGCCTTCAGATTATGAGACTGACGCGCTACCTACTGCGCTAACGAGGCTTCAGGAGATGACCGCTACAGATAAATTCAAAAATTGACTTGACCGAAGGTAGGAGTGGGTAGAAATGTAGTGCAACTGCTAAGCAACAACATCGTGTACCAATTTCACATTCAAGAATACGCTCGGAAGAATCTCTCCAATAATCAATTTGAAAAGCTGCAAACATTTGTATGTAAATTCATACCAGATGCAATAAAATTTCAGAAAGCTTATGCCCCGTGTGAGGATCGAACTCATGGCCTTCAGATTATGAGACTGACGCGCTACCTACTGCGCTAACGAGGCTTCAGGAGATGTCCGCCACAGATTCATTCAAAAATGGACTTGACCGAAGGTAGGAGTGGGTAGAATAAGCTCGGAAGAATCTCTCCAATAATCAATTTGAAAAGCTGCAAACATTTGTATGTAAATTCATACCAGATGCAATAAAATTTCAGAAAGCTTATGCCCCGTGTGAGGATCGAACTCACGGCCTTCAGATTATGAGACTGACGCGCTACCTACTGCGCTAACGAGGCTTCAGGAGATGACCGCCACAGATAAATTCAAAAATTGACTTGACCGAAGGTAGGAGTGGGTAGAAATGTAGTGCAACGGCTAAGCAACAACATAGTGTACCAATTTCACATTCAAGAATACGCTCGGAAGAATCTCTCCAATAATCAATTTGAAAAGCTGCAAACATTTGTATGTAAATTCATACCAGATGCAATAAAATTTCAGAAAGCTTATGCCCCGTGTGAGGATCGAACTCACGGCCTTCAGATTATGAGACTGACACGCTACCTACTGCGCTAACGAGGCTTCAGGAGATGACTGCTACAGATAAATTCAAAAATTGACTTGACCGAAGGTAGGAGTGGGTAGAAATGTAGTGCAACTGCTAAGCAACAACATCGTGTACCAATTTCACATTCAAGAATACGCTCGGAAGAATCTCTCCAATAATCAATTTGAAAAGCTGCAAACATTTGTATGTAAATTCATACCAGATGCAATAAAATTTCAGAAAGCTTATGCCCCGTGTGAGGATCGAACTCACGGCCTTCAGATTATGAGACTGACGCGTTACCTACTGCGCTAACGAGGCTTCAGGAGATGTCCGCCACAGATAAATCCAAAAATTGACTTGACCGAAGGTAGGAGTGGGTAGAAATGTAGTGCAACTGCTAAGCAACAACATCGTGTACCTATTTCACATTCAAGAATACGCTCTGAAGAATCTCTCCAATAATCAATTTGGAAACCCGCAAACATTTGTAGTTAAATTCATAGCAGATGCAATAATATTTCAGAAAGCTTATGCCCCGTGTGAGGATCGAACTCACGGCCTTCAGATTATGAGACTGACGCGCTACCTACTGCGCTAACGAGGCTTCAGGAGATGTTCGCCACAGATTCATTCAAAAATGGACTTGACCGAAGGTAGGAGTGGGTAGAATAAGCTCGGAAGAATCTCTCCAATAATCAATTTGAAAAGCTGCAAACATTTGTATGTAAATTCATACCAGATGCAATAAAATTTCAGAAAGCTTATGCCCCGTGTGAGGATCGAACTCACGGCCTTCAGATTATGAGACTGACGCGCTACCTACTGCGCTAACGAGGCTTCAGGAGATGTCCGCCACAGATAAATCCAAAAATTGACTTGACCGAAGGTAGGAGTGGGTAGAAATGTAGTGCAACTGCTAAGCAACAACATAGTGTGCCAATTTCACATTCAAGAATACACTTGGAAGAATCTCTCCAATAATCAATTTGGAAACCCGCAAACATTTGTAGTTAAATTCATACCAGATGCAATAATATTTCAGAAAACTTAAGACCTGTGTGAGGATCGAACTCACAGCCTTCAGATTATGAGACTGACGTGCTACCTACTGCGCTAACGAGGCTTCAGGAGATGTCCGCCACAGATAAATCCAAAAATGGACTTGACCGAAGGTAGGAGTGGGTAGAATAAGCTCGGAAGAATCTCTCCAATAATCAATTTGAAAAGCTGCAAACATTTGTATGTAAATTCATACCAGATGCAATAAAATTTCAGAAAGCTTATGCCCCGTGTGAGGATCGAACTCACGGCCTTCAGATTATGAGACTGACGCGCTACCTACTGCGCTAACGAGGCTTCAGGAGATGTCCGCCACAGATAAATCCAAAAATTGACTTGACCGAAGGTAGGAGTGGGTAGAAATGTAGTGCAACTGCTAAGCAACAACATAGTGTGCCAATTTCACATTCAAGAATACACTTGGAAGAATCTCTCCAATAATCAATTTGGAAACCCGCAAACATTTGTAGTTAAATTCATACCAGATGCAATAATATTTCAGAAAACTTAAGACCTGTGTGAGGATCGAACTCACAGCCTTCAGATTATGAGACTGACGCGCTACCTACTGCGCTAACGAGGCTTCAGGAGATGTCCGCCACAGATAAATCCAAAAATTGACTTGACCGAAGGTAGGAGTGGGTAGAAATGTAGTGCAACTGCTAAGCAACAACATAGTGTGCCAATTTCACATTCAAGAATACACTTGGAAGAATCTCTCCAATAATCAATTTGGAAACCCGCAAACATTTGTAGTTAAATTCATACCACATGCAATGATATTTCAGAAAACTTATGCCCCGTGTGAGGATCGAACTCACGGCCTTCAGATTATGAGCCTGACGCGCTACCTACTGCGCTAACGAGGCTTCAGGAGATGTCCGCCACAGATTCATTGAAAAATTGACTTGACCGAAGGTAGGAGTGGGTAGAATAAGCTCGGAAGAATCTCTCCAATAATCAATTTGAAAAGCTGCAAACATTTGTATGTAAATTCATACCAGATGCAAAAAAATTTCAGAAAGCTTATGCCCCCCGTGTGAGGATCGAACTCACGGCCTTCAGATTATGAGACTGACGCGCTACCTACTGCGCTAACGAGGCTTCAGGAGATGTCCGCCACAGATAAATCCAAAAATTGACTTGACCGAAGGTAGGAGTGGGTAGAAATGTAGTGCAACTGCTAAGCAACAACATCGTGTACCTATTTCACATTCAACAATACGCTCTGAAGAATCTCTCCAATAATCAATTTGGAAACCCGCAAACATTTGTATGTAAATTCATACCAGATGCAATAAAATTTCAGAAAGCTTATGCCCCGTGTGAGGATCGAACTCACGGCCTTCAGATTATGAGACTGACGCGCTACCTACTGCGCTAACGAGGCTTCAGGAGATGTCCGCCACAGATAAATCCAAAAATTGACTTGACCGAAGGTAGGAGTGGGTAGAAATGTAGTGCAACTGCTAAGCAACAACATAGTGTACCAATTTCACATTCAAGAATACGCTCGGAAGAATCTCTCCAATAATCAATTTGAAAAGCTGCAAACATTTGTATGTAAATTCATACCAGATGCAATAAAATTTCAGAAAGCTTATGCCCCGTGTGAGGATCGAACTCACGGCCTTCAGATTATGAGACTGACGCGCTACCTACTGCGCTAACGAGGCTTCAGGAGATGTCCGCCACAGATAAATCCAAAAATTGAC
Source organism: Synaphobranchus kaupii (assembly GCA_029718625.1). Taxonomy (NCBI): domain Eukaryota; kingdom Metazoa; phylum Chordata; class Actinopteri; order Anguilliformes; family Synaphobranchidae; genus Synaphobranchus; species Synaphobranchus kaupii. The sequence continues at coordinate 2,522,099 of CM056393.1, forward strand.
TTGACCGAAGGTAGGAGTGGGTAGAAATGTAGTGCAACTGCTAAGCAACAACATCGTGTACCTATTTCACATTCAAGAATACGCTCTGAAGAATCTCTCCAATAATCAATTTGGAAACCCGCAAACATTTGTAGTTAAATTCATAGCAGATGCAATAATATTTCAGAAAGCTTATGCCCCGTGTGAGGATCGAACTCACGGCCTTCAGATTATGAGACTGACGCGCTACCTACTGCGCTAACGAGGCTTCAGGACATGTCCGCCACAGATTAATTCAAAAATTGACTTGACCGATGGTAGGAGTGGGTAGAAATGTAGTGCAACTGCTAAGCAACAACATCGTGTACCAATTTCACATTCAAGAATACGCTCGGAAGAATCTCTCCAATAATCAATTTGAAAAGCTGCAAACATTTGTATGTAAATTCATACCAGATACAATAAAATTTCAGAAAGCTTATGCCCCGTGTGAGGATCGAACTCACGGCCTTCAGATTATGAGACTGACGCGCTACCTACTGCGCTAACGAGGCTTCAGGAGATGTCCGCCACAGATTCATTCAAAAATTGACTTGACCGAAGGTAGGAGTGGGTAGAAATGTAGTGCAACTGCTAAGCAACAACATAGTGTACCAATTTCACATTCAAGAATACGCTCGGAAGAATCTCTCCAATAATCAATTTGAAAAGCTGCAAACATTTGTATGTAAATTCATACCAGATGCAATAAAATTTCAGAAAGCTTATGCCCCGTGTGAGGATCGAACTCACGGCCTTCAGATTATGAGACTGACGCGCTACCTACTGCGCTAACGAGGCTTCAGGAGATGACCGCCACAGATAAATTCAAAAATTGACTTGACCGAAGGTAGGAGTGGGTAGAAATGTAGTGCAACTGCTAAGCAACAACATAGTGTACCAATTTCACATTCAAGAATACGCTCGGAAGAATCTCTCCAATAATCAATTTGAAAAGCTGCAAACATTTGTATGTAAATTCATACCAGATGTAATAAAATTTCAGAAAGCTTATGCCCCGTGTGAGGATCGAACTCACGGCCTTCAGATTATGAGACTGACGCGCTACCTACTGCGCTAACGAGGCTTCAAGAGATGTCCGCCACAGATAAATCCAAAAATTGACTTGACCGAAGGTAGGAGTGGGTAGAAATGTAGTGCAACTGCTAAGCAACAATATCGTGTACCTATTTCACATTCAACAATACGCTCTGAAGAATCTCTCCAATAATCAATTTGGAAACCCGTAAACATTTGTATGTAAATTCATACCAGATGCAATAAAATTTCAGAAAGCTTATGCCCCGTGTGAGGATCGAACTCACGGCCTTCAGATTATGAGACTGACACGCTACCTACTGCGCTAACGAGGCTTCAGAAGATGTCCGCCACAGATAAATTCAAAAATTGACTTGACCGAAGGTAGGAGTGGGTAGAAATGTAGTGCAACTGCTAAGCAACAACATCGTGTACCTATTTCACATTCAAGAATACGCTCTGAAGAATCTCTCCAATAATCAATTTGGAAACCCGCAAACATTTGTATGTAAATTCATACCAGATGCAATAAAATTTCAGAAAGCTTATGCCCCGTGTGAGGATCGAACTCACGGCCTTCAGATTATGAGACTGACGCGCTACCTACTGCGCTAACGAGGCTTCAGAAGATGTCCGCCACAGATAAATCCAAAAATTTACTTGACCGAAGGTAGGAGTGGGTAGAAATGTAGTGCAACTGCTAAGCAACAACATAGTGTACCAATTTCACATTCAAGAATACGCTCGGAAGAATCTCTCCAATAATCAATTTGAAAAGCTGCAAACATTTGTATGTAAATTCATACCAGATGCAATAAAATTTCAGAAAGCTTATGCCCCGTGTGAGGATCGAACTCACGGCCTTCAGATTATGAGACTGACGCGCTACCTACTGCGCTAACGAGGCTTCAGGAGATGTCCGCCACAGATAAATCCAAAAATTGACTTGACCGAAGGTAGGAGTGGGTAGAAATGTAGTGCAACTGCTAAGCAACAACATCGTGTACCTATTTCACATTCAACAATACGCTCTGAAGAATCTCTCCAATAATCAATTTGGAAACCCGCAAACATTTGTATGTAAATTCATACCAGATGCAATAAAATTTCAGAAAGCTTATGCCCCGTGTGAGGATCGAACTCACGGCCTTCAGATTATGAGACTGACGCGCTACCTACTGCGCTAACGAGGCTTCAGGAGATGTTCGCCACAGATTCATTCAAAAATGGACTTGACCGAAGGTAGGAGTGGGTAGAATAAGCTCGGAAGAATCTCTCCAATAATCAATTTGAAAAGCTGCAAACATTTGTATGTAAATTCATACCAGATGCAATAAAATTTCAGAAAGCTTATGCCCCGTGTGAGGATCGAACTCACGGCCTTCAGATTATGAGACTGACGCGCTACCTACTGCGCTAACGAGGCTTCAGAAGATGTCCGCCACAGATAAATCCAAAAATTGACTTGACCGAAGGTAGGAGTGGGTAGAAATGTAGTGCAACTGCTAAGCAACAACATCGTGTACCTATTTCACATTCAAGAATACGCTCTGAAGAATCTCTCCAATAATCAATTTGGAAACCCGCAAACATTTGTATGTAAATTCATACCAGATGCAATAAAATTTCAGAAAGCTTATGCCCCGTGTGAGAATCGAACTCACGGCCTTCAGATTATGAGACTGACGCGCTACCTACTGCGCTAACGAGGCTTCAGGAGATGTCCGCCACAGATAAATCCAAAAATTGACTTGACCGAAGGTAGGAGTGGGTAGAAATGTAGTGCAACTGCTAAGCAACAACATCGTGTACCTATTTCACATTCAAGAATACGCTCTGAAGAATCTCTCCAATAATCAATTTGGAAACCCGCAAACATTTGTAGTTAAATTCATAGCAGATGCAATAATATTTCAGAAAGCTTATGCCCCGTGTGAGGATCGAACTCACGGCCTTCAGATTATGAGACTGACGCGCTACCTACTGCGCTAACGAGGCTTCAGGAGATGTTCGCCACAGATTCATTCAAAAATGGACTTGACCGAAGGTAGGAGTGGGTAGAATAAGCTCGGAAGAATCTCTCCAATAATCAATTTGAAAAGCTGCAAACATTTGTATGTAAATTCATACCAGATGCAATAAAATTTCAGAAAGCTTATGCCCCGTGTGAGGATCGAACTCACGGCCTTCAGATTATGAGACTGACGCGCTACCTACTGCGCTAACGAGGCTTCAGGAGATGTCCGCCACAGATAAATCCAAAAATTGACTTGACCGAAGGTAGGAGTGGGTAGAAATGTAGTGCAACTGCTAAGCAACAACATAGTGTGCCAATTTCACATTCAAGAATACACTTGGAAGAATCTCTCCAATAATCAATTTGGAAACCCGCAAACATTTGTAGTTAAATTCATACCAGATGCAATAATATTTCAGAAAACTTAAGACCTGTGTGAGGATCGAACTCACAGCCTTCAGATTATGAGACTGACGTGCTACCTACTGCGCTAACGAGGCTTCAGGAGATGTCCGCCACAGATAAATCCAAAAATGGACTTGACCGAAGGTAGGAGTGGGTAGAATAAGCTCGGAAGAATCTCTCCAATAATCAATTTGAAAAGCTGCAAACATTTGTATGTAAATTCATACCAGATGCAATAAAATTTCAGAAAGCTTATGCCCCGTGTGAGGATCGAACTCACGGCCTTCAGATTATGAGACTGACGCGCTACCTACTGCGCTAACGAGGCTTCAGGAGATGTCCGCCACAGATAAATCCAAAAATTGACTTGACCGAAGGTAGGAGTGGGTAGAAATGTAGTGCAACTGCTAAGCAACAACATAGTGTGCCAATTTCACATTCAAGAATACACTTGGAAGAATCTCTCCAATAATCAATTTGGAAACCCGCAAACATTTGTAGTTAAATTCATACCAGATGCAATAATATTTCAGAAAACTTAAGACCTGTGTGAGGATCGAACTCACAGCCTTCAGATTATGAGACTGACGCGCTACCTACTGCGCTAACGAGGCTTCAGGAGATGTCCGCCACAGATAAATCCAAAAATTGACTTGACCGAAGGTAGGAGTGGGTAGAAATGTAGTGCAACTGCTAAGCAACAACATAGTGTGCCAATTTCACATTCAAGAATACACTTGGAAGAATCTCTCCAATAATCAATTTGGAAACCCGCAAACATTTGTAGTTAAATTCATACCACATGCAATGATATTTCAGAAAACTTATGCCCCGTGTGAGGATCGAACTCACGGCCTTCAGATTATGAGCCTGACGCGCTACCTACTGCGCTAACGAGGCTTCAGGAGATGTCCGCCACAGATTCATTGAAAAATTGACTTGACCGAAGGTAGGAGTGGGTAGAATAAGCTCGGAAGAATCTCTCCAATAATCAATTTGAAAAGCTGCAAACATTTGTATGTAAATTCATACCAGATGCAAAAAAATTTCAGAAAGCTTATGCCCCCCGTGTGAGGATCGAACTCACGGCCTTCAGATTATGAGACTGACGCGCTACCTACTGCGCTAACGAGGCTTCAGGAGATGTCCGCCACAGATAAATCCAAAAATTGACTTGACCGAAGGTAGGAGTGGGTAGAAATGTAGTGCAACTGCTAAGCAACAACATCGTGTACCTATTTCACATTCAACAATACGCTCTGAAGAATCTCTCCAATAATCAATTTGGAAACCCGCAAACATTTGTATGTAAATTCATACCAGATGCAATAAAATTTCAGAAAGCTTATGCCCCGTGTGAGGATCGAACTCACGGCCTTCAGATTATGAGACTGACGCGCTACCTACTGCGCTAACGAGGCTTCAGGAGATGTCCGCCACAGATAAATCCAAAAATTGACTTGACCGAAGGTAGGAGTGGGTAGAAATGTAGTGCAACTGCTAAGCAACAACATAGTGTACCAATTTCACATTCAAGAATACGCTCGGAAGAATCTCTCCAATAATCAATTTGAAAAGCTGCAAACATTTGTATGTAAATTCATACCAGATGCAATAAAATTTCAGAAAGCTTATGCCCCGTGTGAGGATCGAACTCACGGCCTTCAGATTATGAGACTGACGCGCTACCTACTGCGCTAACGAGGCTTCAGGAGATGTCCGCCACAGATAAATCCAAAAATTGACTTGACCGAAGGTAGGAGTGGGTAGAAATGTAGTGCAACTGCTAAGCAACAACATCGTGTACCTATTTCACATTCAAGAATACGCTCTGAAGAATCTCTCCAATAATCAATTTGGAAACCCGCAAACATTTGTAGTTAAATTCATAGCAGATGCAATAATATTTCAGAAAGCTTATGCCCCGTGTGAGGATCGAACTCACGGCCTTCAGATTATGAGACTGACGCGCTACCTACTGCGCTAACGAGGCTTCAGGACATGTCCGCCACAGATTAATTCAAAAATTGACTTGACCGATGGTAGGAGTGGGTAGAAATGTAGTGCAACTGCTAAGCAACAACATCGTGTACCAATTTCACATTCAAGAATACGCTCGGAAGAATCTCTCCAATAATCAATTTGAAAAGCTGCAAACATTTGTATGTAAATTCATACCAGATACAATAAAATTTCAGAAAGCTTATGCCCCGTGTGAGGATCGAACTCACGGCCTTCAGATTATGAGACTGACGCGCTACCTACTGCGCTAACGAGGCTTCAGGAGATGTCCGCCACAGATTCATTCAAAAATTGACTTGACCGAAGGTAGGAGTGGGTAGAAATGTAGTGCAACTGCTAAGCAACAACATAGTGTACCAATTTCACATTCAAGAATACGCTCGGAAGAATCTCTCCAATAATCAATTTGAAAAGCTGCAAACATTTGTATGTAAATTCATACCAGATGCAATAAAATTTCAGAAAGCTTATGCCCCGTGTGAGGATCGAACTCACGGCCTTCAGATTATGAGACTGACGCGCTACCTACTGCGCTAACGAGGCTTCAGGAGATGACCGCCACAGATAAATTCAAAAATTGACTTGACCGAAGGTAGGAGTGGGTAGAAATGTAGTGCAACTGCTAAGCAACAACATAGTGTACCAATTTCACATTCAAGAATACGCTCGGAAGAATCTCTCCAATAATCAATTTGAAAAGCTGCAAACATTTGTATGTAAATTCATACCAGATGTAATAAAATTTCAGAAAGCTTATGCCCCGTGTGAGGATCGAACTCACGGCCTTCAGATTATGAGACTGACGCGCTACCTACTGCGCTAACGAGGCTTCAAGAGATGTCCGCCACAGATAAATCCAAAAATTGACTTGACCGAAGGTAGGAGTGGGTAGAAATGTAGTGCAACTGCTAAGCAACAATATCGTGTACCTATTTCACATTCAACAATACGCTCTGAAGAATCTCTCCAATAATCAATTTGGAAACCCGTAAACATTTGTATGTAAATTCATACCAGATGCAATAAAATTTCAGAAAGCTTATGCCCCGTGTGAGGATCGAACTCACGGCCTTCAGATTATGAGACTGACACGCTACCTACTGCGCTAACGAGGCTTCAGAAGATGTCCGCCACAGATAAATTCAAAAATTGACTTGACCGAAGGTAGGAGTGGGTAGAAATGTAGTGCAACTGCTAAGCAACAACATCGTGTACCTATTTCACATTCAAGAATACGCTCTGAAGAATCTCTCCAATAATCAATTTGGAAACCCGCAAACATTTGTATGTAAATTCATACCAGATGCAATAAAATTTCAGAAAGCTTATGCCCCGTGTGAGGATCGAACTCACGGCCTTCAGATTATGAGACTGACGCGCTACCTACTGCGCTAACGAGGCTTCAGAAGATGTCCGCCACAGATAAATCCAAAAATTTACTTGACCGAAGGTAGGAGTGGGTAGAAATGTAGTGCAACTGCTAAGCAACAACATAGTGTACCAATTTCACATTCAAGAATACGCTCGGAAGAATCTCTCCAATAATCAATTTGAAAAGCTGCAAACATTTGTATGTAAATTCATACCAGATGCAATAAAATTTCAGAAAGCTTATGCCCCGTGTGAGGATCGAACTCACGGCCTTCAGATTATGAGACTGACGCGCTACCTACTGCGCTAACGAGGCTTCAGGAGATGTCCGCCACAGATAAATCCAAAAATTGACTTGACCGAAGGTAGGAGTGGGTAGAAATGTAGTGCAACTGCTAAGCAACAACATCGTGTACCTATTTCACATTCAACAATACGCTCTGAAGAATCTCTCCAATAATCAATTTGGAAACCCGCAAACATTTGTATGTAAATTCATACCAGATGCAATAAAATTTCAGAAAGCTTATGCCCCGTGTGAGGATCGAACTCACGGCCTTCAGATTATGAGACTGACGCGCTACCTACTGCGCTAACGAGGCTTCAGGAGATGTTCGCCACAGATTCATTCAAAAATGGACTTGACCGAAGGTAGGAGTGGGTAGAATAAGCTCGGAAGAATCTCTCCAATAATCAATTTGAAAAGCTGCAAACATTTGTATGTAAATTCATACCAGATGCAATAAAATTTCAGAAAGCTTATGCCCCGTGTGAGGATCGAACTCACGGCCTTCAGATTATGAGACTGACGCGCTACCTACTGCGCTAACGAGGCTTCAGAAGATGTCCGCCACAGATAAATCCAAAAATTGACTTGACCGAAGGTAGGAGTGGGTAGAAATGTAGTGCAACTGCTAAGCAACAACATCGTGTACCTATTTCACATTCAAGAATACGCTCTGAAGAATCTCTCCAATAATCAATTTGGAAACCCGCAAACATTTGTATGTAAATTCATACCAGATGCAATAAAATTTCAGAAAGCTTATGCCCCGTGTGAGAATCGAACTCACGGCCTTCAGATTATGAGACTGACGCGCTACCTACTGCGCTAACGAGGCTTCAGGAGATGTCCGCCACAGATAAATCCAAAAATTGACTTGACCGAAGGTAGGAGTGGGTAGAAATGTAGTGCAACTGCTAAGCAACAACATCGTGTACCTATTTCACATTCAAGAATACGCTCTGAAGAATCTCTCCAATAATCAATTTGGAAACCCGCAAACATTTGTATGTAAATTCATACCAGATGCAATAAAATTTCAGAAAGCTTATGCCCCGTGTGAGGATCGAACTCACGGCCTTCAGATTATGAGACTGACGCGCTACCTACTGCGCTAACGAGACTTCAGGAGATGACTGCTACAGATAAAGTCAAAAATTGACTTGACCGAAGGTAGGAGTGGGTAGAAATGTAGTGCAACTGCTAAGCAACAACATCGTGTACCAATTTCACATTCAAGAATACGCTCGGAAGAATCTCTCCAATAATCAATTTGAAAAGCTGCAAACATTTGCATGTAAATTCATACCAGATGCAATAATATTTCAGAAAGCTTATGCCCCGTGTGAGGATCGAACTCACGGCCTTCAGATTATGAGACTGACGCGCTACCTACTGCGCTAACGAGGCTTCAGGAGATGTCCGCCACAGATAAATCCAAAAATTGACTTGACCGAAGGTAGGAGTGGGTAGAAATGTAGTGCAACTGCTAAGCAACAACATCGTGTACCTATTTCACATTCAAGAATACGCTCTGAAGAATCTCTCCAATAATCAATTTGGAAACCCGCAAACATTTGTAGTTAAATTCATAGCAGATGCAATAATATTTCAGAAAGCTTATGCCCCGTGTGAGGATCGAACTCACGGCCTTCAGATTATGAGACTGACGCGCTACCTACTGCGCTAACAAGGCTTCAGGAGATGTCCGCCACAGATAAATCCAAAAATTGACTTGACCGAAGGTAGGAGTGGGTAGAAATGTAGTGCAACTGCTAAGCAACAACATAGTGTACCAATTTCACATTCAAGAATATGCTCGGAAGAATCTCTCCAATAATCAATTTGAAAAGCTGCAAACATTTGTAGTTAAATTCATAGCAGATGCAATAATATTTCAGAAAGCTTATGCCCCGTGTGAGGATCGAACTCACGGCCTTCAGATTATGAGACTGACACGCTACCTACTGCGCTAACGAGACTTCAGGAGATGTCCGCCACAGATTCATTCAAAAATTGACTTGACCGAAGGTAGGAGTGGGTAGAAATGTAGTGCAACTGCTAAGCAACAACATCGTGTACCAATTTCACATTCAAGAATACGCTCGGAAGAATCTCTCCAATAATCAATTTGAAAAGCTGCAAACATTTGTATGTAAATTCATACCAGATGCAATAAAATTTCAGAAAGCTTATGCCCTGTGTGAGGATCGAACTCATGGCCTTCAGATTATGAGACTGACGCGCTACCTACTGCGCTAACGAGGCTTCAGGAGATGTCCGCCACAGATTCATTCAAAAATGGACTTGACCGAAGGTAGGAGTGGGTAGAATAAGCTCGGAAGAATCTCTCCAATAATCAATTTGAAAAGCTGCAAACATTTGTATGTAAATTCATACCAGATGCAATAAAATTTCAGAAAGCTTATGCCCCGTGTGAGGATCGAACTCACGGCCTTCAGATTATGAGACTGACGCGCTACCTACTGCGCTAACGAGGCTTCAGGAGATGACCGCCACAGATAAATTCAAAAATTGACTTGACCGAAGGTAGGAGTGGGTAGAAATGTAGTGCAACGGCTAAGCAACAACATAGTGTACCAATTTCACATTCAAGAATACGCTCGGAAGAATCTCTCCAATAATCAATTTGAAAAGCTGCAAACATTTGTATGTAAATTCATACCAGATGCAATAAAATTTCAGAAAGCTTATGCCCCGTGTGAGGATCGAACTCACGGCCTTCAGATTATGAGACTGACGCGCTACCTACTGCGCTAACGAGGCTTCAGGAGATGACTGCTACAGATAAATTCAAAAATTGACTTGACCGAAGGTAGGAGTGGGTAGAAATGTAGTGCAACTGCTAAGCAACAACATCGTGTACCAATTTCACATTCAAGAATACGCTCGGAAGAATCTCTCCAATAATCAATTTGAAAAGCTGCAAACATTTGTATGTAAATTCATACCAGATGCAATAAAATTTCAGAAAGCTTATGCCCCGTGTGAGGATCGAACTCACGGCCTTCAGATTATGAGACTGACGCGTTACCTACTGCGCTAACGAGGCTTCAGGAGATGTCCGCCACAGATAAATCCAAAAATTGACTTGACCGAAGGTAGGAGTGGGTAGAAATGTAGTGCAACTGCTAAGCAACAACATCGTGTACCTATTTCACATTCAAGAATACGCTCTGAAGAATCTCTCCAATAATCAATTTGGAAACCCGCAAACATTTGTAGTTAAATTCATAGCAGATGCAATAATATTTCAGAAAGCTTATGCCCCGTGTGAGGATCAAACTCACGGCCTTCAGATTATGAGACTGACGCGCTACCTACTGCGCTAACGAGGCTTCAGGAGATGTTCGCCACAGATTCATTCAAAAATGGACTTGACCGAAGGTAGGAGTGGGTAGAATAAGCTCGGAAGAATCTCTCCAATAATCAATTTGAAAAGCTGCAAACATTTGTATGTAAATTCATACCAGATGCAATAAAATTTCAGAAAGCTTATGCCCCGTGTGAGGATCGAACTCACGGCCTTCAGATTATGAGACTGACGCGCTACCTACTGCGCTAACGAGGCTTCAGGAGATGTCCGCCACAGATAAATCCAAAAATTGACTTGACCGAAGGTAGGAGTGGGTAGAAATGTAGTGCAACTGCTAAGCAACAACATAGTGTGCCAATTTCACATTCAAGAATACACTTGGAAGAATCTCTCCAATAATCAATTTGGAAACCCGCAAACATTTGTAGTTAAATTCATACCAGATGCAATAATATTTCAGAAAACTTAAGACCTGTGTGAGGATCGAACTCACAGCCTTCAGATTATGAGACTGACGTGCTACCTACTGCGCTAACGAGGCTTCAGGAGATGTCCGCCACAGATAAATCCAAAAATGGACTTGACCGAAGGTAGGAGTGGGTAGAATAAGCTCGGAAGAATCTCTCCAATAATCAATTTGAAAAGCTGCAAACATTTGTATGTAAATTCATACCAGATGCAATAAAATTTCAGAAAGCTTATGCCCCGTGTGAGGATCGAACTCACGGCCTTCAGATTATGAGACTGACGCGCTACCTACTGCGCTAACGAGGCTTCAGGCGATGTCCGCCACAGATAAATCCAAAAATTGACTTGACCGAAGGTAGGAGTGGGTAGAAATGTAGTGCAACTGCTAAGCAACAACATAGTGTGCCAATTTCACATTCAAGAATACACTTGGAAGAATCTCTCCAATAATCAATTTGGAAACCCGCAAACATTTGTAGTTAAATTCATACCAGATGCAATAATATTTCAGAAAACTTAAGACCTGTGTGAGGATTGAACTCACAGCCTTCAGATTATGAGACTGACGCGCTACCTACTGCGCTAACGAGGCTTCAGGAGATTTCCGCCACAGATAAATCCAAAAATGGACTTGACCGAAGGTAGGAGTGGGTAGAATAAGCTCGGAAGAATCTCTCCAATAATCAATTTGAAAAGCTGCAAACATTTGTATGTAAATTCATACCAGATGCAATAAAATTTCAGAAAGCTTATGCCCCGTGTGAGGATCGAACTCACGGCCTTCAGATTATGAGACTGACGCGCTACCTACTGCGCTAACGAGGCTTCAGGAGATGTCCGCCACAGATAAATCCAAAAATTGACTTGACCGAAGGTAGGAGTGGGTAGAAATGTAGTGCAACTGCTAAGCAACAACATAGTGTGCCAATTTCACATTCAAGAATACACTTGGAAGAATCTCTCCAATAATCAATTTGGAAACCCGCAAACATTTGTAGTTAAATTCATACCAGATGCAATAATATTTCAGAAAACTTAAGACCTGTGTGAGGATCGAACTCACAGCCTTCAGATTATGAGACTGACGCGCTACCTACTGCGCTAACGAGGCTTCAGGAGATGTCCGCCACAGATAAATCCAAAAATTGACTTGACCGAAGGTAGGAGTGGGTAGAAATGTAGTGCAACTGCTAAGCAACAACATAGTGTGCCAATTTCACATTCAAGAATACACTCGGAAGAATCTCTCCAATAATCAATTTGAAAAGCTGCAAACATTTGTATGTAAATTCATACCAGATGCAATAAAATTTCAGAAAGCTTATGCCCCGTGTGAGGATCAAACTCACGGCCTTCAGATTATGAGACTGACGCGCTACCTACTGCGCTAACGAGGCTTCAGGAGATGACCGCCACAGATAAATTCAAAAATTGACTTGACCGAAGGTAGGAGTGGGTAGAAATGTAGTGCAACGGCTAAGCAACAACATAGTGTACCAATTTCACATTCAAGAATACGCTCGGAAGAATCTCTCCAATAATCAATTTGAAAAGCTGCAAACATTTGTATGTAAATTCATACCAGATGCAATAAAATTTCAGAAAGCTTATGCCCCGTGTGAGGATCGAACTCACGGCCTTCAGATTATGAGACTGACACGCTACCTACTGCGCTAACGAGGCTTCAGGAGATGACTGCTACAGATAAATTCAAAAATTGACTTGACCGAAGGTAGGAGTGGGTAGAAATGTAGTGCAACTGCTAAGCAACAACATCGTGTACCAATTTCACATTCAAGAATACGCTCGGAAGAATCTCTCCAATAATCAATTTGAAAAGCTGCAAACATTTGTATGTAAATTCATACCAGATGCAATAAAATTTCAGAAAGCTTATGCCCCGTGTGAGGATCGAACTCACGGCCTTCAGATTATGAGACTGACGCGTTACCTACTGCGCTAACGAGGCTTCAGGAGATGTCCGCCACAGATAAATCCAAAAATTGACTTGACCGAAGGTAGGAGTGGGTAGAAATGTAGTGCAACTGCTAAGCAACAACATCGTGTACCTATTTCACATTCAAGAATACGCTCTGAAGAATCTCTCCAATAATCAATTTGGAAACCCGCAAACATTTGTAGTTAAATTCATAGCAGATGCAATAATATTTCAGAAAGCTTATGCCCCGTGTGAGGATCGAACTCACGGCCTTCAGATTATGAGACTGACGCGCTACCTACTGCGCTAACGAGGCTTCAGGAGATGTTCGCCACAGATTCATTCAAAAATGGACTTGACCGAAGGTAGGAGTGGGTAGAATAAGCTCGGAAGAATCTCTCCAATAATCAATTTGAAAAGCTGCAAACATTTGTATGTAAATTCATACCAGATGCAATAAAATTTCAGAAAGCTTATGCCCCGTGTGAGGATCGAACTCACGGCCTTCAGATTATGAGACTGACGCGCTACCTACTGCGCTAACGAGGCTTCAGGAGATGTCCGCCACAGATAAATCCAAAAATTGACTTGACCGAAGGTAGGAGTGGGTAGAAATGTAGTGCAACTGCTAAGCAACAACATAGTGTGCCAATTTCACATTCAAGAATACACTTGGAAGAATCTCTCCAATAATCAATTTGGAAACCCGCAAACATTTGTAGTTAAATTCATACCAGATGCAATAATATTTCAGAAAACTTAAGACCTGTGTGAGGATCGAACTCACAGCCTTCAGATTATGAGACTGACGTGCTACCTACTGCGCTAACGAGGCTTCAGGAGATGTCCGCCACAGATAAATCCAAAAATGGACTTGACCGAAGGTAGGAGTGGGTAGAATAAGCTCGGAAGAATCTCTCCAATAATCAATTTGAAAAGCTGCAAACATTTGTATGTAAATTCATACCAGATGCAATAAAATTTCAGAAAGCTTATGCCCCGTGTGAGGATCGAACTCACGGCCTTCAGATTATGAGACTGACGCGCTACCTACTGCGCTAACGAGGCTTCAGGAGATGTCCGCCACAGATAAATCCAAAAATTGACTTGACCGAAGGTAGGAGTGGGTAGAAATGTAGTGCAACTGCTAAGCAACAACATAGTGTGCCAATTTCACATTCAAGAATACACTTGGAAGAATCTCTCCAATAATCAATTTGGAAACCCGCAAACATTTGTAGTTAAATTCATACCAGATGCAATAATATTTCAGAAAACTTAAGACCTGTGTGAGGATCGAACTCACAGCCTTCAGATTATGAGACTGACGCGCTACCTACTGCGCTAACGAGGCTTCAGGAGATGTCCGCCACAGATAAATCCAAAAATTGACTTGACCGAAGGTAGGAGTGGGTAGAAATGTAGTGCAACTGCTAAGCAACAACATAGTGTGCCAATTTCACATTCAAGAATACACTTGGAAGAATCTCTCCAATAATCAATTTGGAAACCCGCAAACATTTGTAGTTAAATTCATACCACATGCAATGATATTTCAGAAAACTTATGCCCCGTGTGAGGATCGAACTCACGGCCTTCAGATTATGAGCCTGACGCGCTACCTACTGCGCTAACGAGGCTTCAGGAGATGTCCGCCACAGATTCATTGAAAAATTGACTTGACCGAAGGTAGGAGTGGGTAGAATAAGCTCGGAAGAATCTCTCCAATAATCAATTTGAAAAGCTGCAAACATTTGTATGTAAATTCATACCAGATGCAAAAAAATTTCAGAAAGCTTATGCCCCCCGTGTGAGGATCGAACTCACGGCCTTCAGATTATGAGACTGACGCGCTACCTACTGCGCTAACGAGGCTTCAGGAGATGTCCGCCACAGATAAATCCAAAAATTGACTTGACCGAAGGTAGGAGTGGGTAGAAATGTAGTGCAACTGCTAAGCAACAACATCGTGTACCTATTTCACATTCAACAATACGCTCTGAAGAATCTCTCCAATAATCAATTTGGAAACCCGCAAACATTTGTATGTAAATTCATACCAGATGCAATAAAATTTCAGAAAGCTTATGCCCCGTGTGAGGATCGAACTCACGGCCTTCAGATTATGAGACTGACGCGCTACCTACTGCGCTAACGAGGCTTCAGGAGATGTCCGCCACAGATAAATCCAAAAATTGACTTGACCGAAGGTAGGAGTGGGTAGAAATGTAGTGCAACTGCTAAGCAACAACATAGTGTACCAATTTCACATTCAAGAATACGCTCGGAAGAATCTCTCCAATAATCAATTTGAAAAGCTGCAAACATTTGTATGTAAATTCATACCAGATGCAATAAAATTTCAGAAAGCTTATGCCCCGTGTGAGGATCGAACTCACGGCCTTCAGATTATGAGACTGACGCGCTACCTACTGCGCTAACGAGGCTTCAGGAGATGTCCGCCACAGATAAATCCAAAAATTGACTTGACCGAAGGTAGGAGTGGGTAGAAATGTAGTGCAACTGCTAAGCAACAACATCGTGTACCTATTTCACATTCAAGAATACGCTCTGAAGAATCTCTCCAATAATCAATTTGGAAACCCGCAAACATTTGTAGTTAAATTCATAGCAGATGCAATAATATTTCAGAAAGCTTATGCCCCGTGTGAGGATCGAACTCACGGCCTTCAGATTATGAGACTGACGCGCTACCTACTGCGCTAACGAGGCTTCAGGACATGTCCGCCACAGATTAATTCAAAAATTGACTTGACCGATGGTAGGAGTGGGTAGAAATGTAGTGCAACTGCTAAGCAACAACATCGTGTACCAATTTCACATTCAAGAATACGCTCGGAAGAATCTCTCCAATAATCAATTTGAAAAGCTGCAAACATTTGTATGTAAATTCATACCAGATACAATAAAATTTCAGAAAGCTTATGCCCCGTGTGAGGATCGAACTCACGGCCTTCAGATTATGAGACTGACGCGCTACCTACTGCGCTAACGAGGCTTCAGGAGATGTCCGCCACAGATTCATTCAAAAATTGACTTGACCGAAGGTAGGAGTGGGTAGAAATGTAGTGCAACTGCTAAGCAACAACATAGTGTACCAATTTCACATTCAAGAATACGCTCGGAAGAATCTCTCCAATAATCAATTTGAAAAGCTGCAAACATTTGTATGTAAATTCATACCAGATGCAATAAAATTTCAGAAAGCTTATGCCCCGTGTGAGGATCGAACTCACGGCCTTCAGATTATGAGACTGACGCGCTACCTACTGCGCTAACGAGGCTTCAGGAGATGACCGCCACAGATAAATTCAAAAATTGACTTGACCGAAGGTAGGAGTGGGTAGAAATGTAGTGCAACTGCTAAGCAACAACATAGTGTACCAATTTCACATTCAAGAATACGCTCGGAAGAATCTCTCCAATAATCAATTTGAAAAGCTGCAAACATTTGTATGTAAATTCATACCAGATGTAATAAAATTTCAGAAAGCTTATGCCCCGTGTGAGGATCGAACTCACGGCCTTCAGATTATGAGACTGACGCGCTACCTACTGCGCTAACGAGGCTTCAAGAGATGTCCGCCACAGATAAATCCAAAAATTGACTTGACCGAAGGTAGGAGTGGGTAGAAATGTAGTGCAACTGCTAAGCAACAATATCGTGTACCTATTTCACATTCAACAATACGCTCTGAAGAATCTCTCCAATAATCAATTTGGAAACCCGTAAACATTTGTATGTAAATTCATACCAGATGCAATAAAATTTCAGAAAGCTTATGCCCCGTGTGAGGATCGAACTCACGGCCTTCAGATTATGAGACTGACACGCTACCTACTGCGCTAACGAGGCTTCAGAAGATGTCCGCCACAGATAAATTCAAAAATTGACTTGACCGAAGGTAGGAGTGGGTAGAAATGTAGTGCAACTGCTAAGCAACAACATCGTGTACCTATTTCACATTCAAGAATACGCTCTGAAGAATCTCTCCAATAATCAATTTGGAAACCCGCAAACATTTGTATGTAAATTCATACCAGATGCAATAAAATTTCAGAAAGCTTATGCCCCGTGTGAGGATCGAACTCACGGCCTTCAGATTATGAGACTGACGCGCTACCTACTGCGCTAACGAGGCTTCAGAAGATGTCCGCCACAGATAAATCCAAAAATTGACTTGACCGAAGGTAGGAGTGGGTAGAAATGTAGTGCAACTGCTAAGCAACAACATAGTGTACCAATTTCACATTCAAGAATACGCTCGGAAGAATCTCTCCAATAATCAATTTGAAAAGCTGCAAACATTTGTATGTAAATTCATACCAGATGCAATAAAATTTCAGAAAGCTTATGCCCCGTGTGAGGATCGAACTCACGGCCTTCAGATTATGAGACTGACGCGCTACCTACTGCGCTAACGAGGCTTCAGGAGATGTCCGCCACAGATAAATCCAAAAATTGACTTGACCGAAGGTAGGAGTGGGTAGAAATGTAGTGCAACTGCTAAGCAACAACATCGTGTACCTATTTCACATTCAACAATACGCTCTGAAGAATCTCTCCAATAATCAATTTGGAAACCCGCAAACATTTGTATGTAAATTCATACCAGATGCAATAAAATTTCAGAAAGCTTATGCCCCGTGTGAGGATCGAACTCACGGCCTTCAGATTATGAGACTGACGCGCTACCTACTGCGCTAACGAGGCTTCAGGAGATGTTCGCCACAGATTCATTCAAAAATGGACTTGACCGAAGGTAGGAGTGGGTAGAATAAGCTCGGAAGAATCTCTCCAATAATCAATTTGAAAAGCTGCAAACATTTGTATGTAAATTCATACCAGATGCAATAAAATTTCAGAAAGCTTATGCCCCGTGTGAGGATCGAACTCACGGCCTTCAGATTATGAGACTGACGCGCTACCTACTGCGCTAACGAGGCTTCAGAAGATGTCCGCCACAGATAAATCCAAAAATTGACTTGACCGAAGGTAGGAGTGGGTAGAAATGTAGTGCAACTGCTAAGCAACAACATCGTGTACCTATTTCACATTCAAGAATACGCTCTGAAGAATCTCTCCAATAATCAATTTGGAAACCCGCAAACATTTGTATGTAAATTCATACCAGATGCAATAAAATTTCAGAAAGCTTATGCCCCGTGTGAGAATCGAACTCACGGCCTTCAGATTATGAGACTGACGCGCTACCTACTGCGCTAACGAGGCTTCAGGAGATGTCCGCCACAGATAAATCCAAAAATTGACTTGACCGAAGGTAGGAGTGGGTAGAAATGTAGTGCAACTGCTAAGCAACAACATCGTGTACCTATTTCACATTCAAGAATACGCTCTGAAGAATCTCTCCAATAATCAATTTGGAAACCCGCAAACATTTGTATGTAAATTCATACCAGATGCAATAAAATTTCAGAAAGCTTATGCCCCGTGTGAGGATCGAACTCACGGCCTTCAGATTATGAGACTGACGCGCTACCTACTGCGCTAACGAGACTTCAGGAGATGACTGCTACAGATAAAGTCAAAAATTGACTTGACCGAAGGTAGGAGTGGGTAGAAATGTAGTGCAACTGCTAAGCAACAACATCGTGTACCAATTTCACATTCAAGAATACGCTCGGAAGAATCTCTCCAATAATCAATTTGAAAAGCTGCAAACATTTGCATGTAAATTCATACCAGATGCAATAATATTTCAGAAAGCTTATGCCCCGTGTGAGGATCGAACTCACGGCCTTCAGATTATGAGACTGACGCGCTACCTACTGCGCTAACGAGGCTTCAGGAGATGTCCGCCACAGATAAATCCAAAAATTGACTTGACCGAAGGTAGGAGTGGGTAGAAATGTAGTGCAACTGCTAAGCAACAACATCGTGTACCTATTTCACATTCAAGAATACGCTCTGAAGAATCTCTCCAATAATCAATTTGGAAACCCGCAAACATTTGTAGTTAAATTCATAGCAGATGCAATAATATTTCAGAAAGCTTATGCCCCGTGTGAGGATCGAACTCACGGCCTTCAGATTATGAGACTGACGCGCTACCTACTGCGCTAACAAGGCTTCAGGAGATGTCCGCCACAGATAAATCCAAAAATTGACTTGACCGAAGGTAGGAGTGGGTAGAAATGTAGTGCAACTGCTAAGCAACAACATCGTGTACCTATTTCACATTCAAGAATACGCTCTGAAGAATCTCTCCAATAATCAATTTGGAAACCCGCAAACATTTGTAGTTAAATTCATAGCAGATGCAATAATATTTCAGAAAGCTTATGCCCCGTGTGAGGATCGAACTCACGGCCTTCAGATTATGAGACTGACGCGCTACCTACTGCGCTAACGAGGCTTCAGAAGATGTCCGCCACAGATAAATCCAAAAATTGACTTGACCGAAGGTAGGAGTGGGTAGAAATGTAGTGCAACTGCTAAGCAACAACATCGTGTACCTATTTCACATTCAAGAATACGCTCTGAAGAATCTCTCCAATAATCAATTTGGAAACCCGCAAACATTTGTAGTTAAATTCATAGCAGATGCAATAATATTTCAGAAAGCTTATGCCCCGTGTGAGGATCGAACTCACGGCCTTCAGATTATGAGACTGACGCGCTACCTACTGCGCTAACGAGGCTTCAGGAGATGTCCGCCACAGATTAATTCAAAAATTGACTTGACCGAAGGTAGGAGTGGGTAGAAATGTAGTGCAACTGCTAAGCAACAACATCGTGTACCAATTTCACATTCAAGAATACGCTCTGAAGAATCTCTCCAATAATCAATTTGGAAACCCGCAAACATTTGTAGTTAAATTCATAGCAGATGCAATAAAATTTCAGAAAGCTTATGCCCCGTGTGAGGATCGAACTCACGGCCTTCAGATTATGAGACTGACGCGCTACCTACTGCGCTAACGAGGCTTCAGGAGATGTCCGCCACAGATAAATCCAAAAATTGACTTGACCGAAGGTAGGAGTGGGTAGAAATGTAGTGCAACTGCTAAGCAACAACATCGTGTACCTATTTCACATTCAACAATACGCTCTGAAGAATCTCTCCAATAATCAATTTGGAAACCTGCAAACATTTGTATGTAAATTCATACCAGATGCAATAAAATTTCAGAAAGCTTATGCCCCGTGTGAGGATCGAACTCACGGCCTTCAGATTATGAGACTGACGCGCTACCTACTGCACTAACGAGGCTTCAGAAGATGTCCGCCACAGATAAATCCAAAAATTGACTTGACCGAAGGTAGGAGTGGGTAGAAATGTAGTGCAACTGCTAAGCAACAACATCGTGTACCTATTTCACATTCAAGAATACGCTCTGAAGAATCTCTCCAATAATCAATTTGGAAACCCGCAAACATTTGTATGTAAATTCATACCAGATGCAATAAAATTTCAGAAAGCTTATGCCCCGTGTGAGGATCGAACTCACGGCCTTCAGATTATGAGACTGACGCGCTACCTACTGCGCTAACGAGGCTTCAGAAGATGTCCGCCACAGATAAATCCAAAAATTGACTTGACCGAAGGTAGGAGTGGGTAGAAATGTAGTGCAACTGCTAAGCAACAACATAGTGTACCAATTTCACATTCAAGAATACGCTCGGAAGAATCTCTCCAATAATCAATTTGAAAAGCTGCAAACATTTGTATGTAAATTCATACCAGATGCAATAAAATTTCAGAAAGCTTATGCCCCGTGTGAGGATCGAACTCACGGCCTTCAGATTATGAGACTGACGCGCTACCTACTGCGCTAACGAGGCTTCAGGAGATGTCCGCCACAGATAAATCCAAAAATTGACTTGACCGAAGGTAGGAGTGGGTAGAAATGTAGTGCAACTGCTAAGCAACAACATCGTGTACCTATTTCACATTCAAGAATACGCTCTGAAGAATCTCTCCAATAATCAATTTGGAAACCCGCAAACATTTGTATGTAAATTCATACCAGATGCAATAAAATTTCAGAAAGCTTATGCCCCGTGTGAGGATCGAACTCACGGCCTTCAGATTATGAGACTGACGCGCTACCTACTGCGCTAACAAGGCTTCAGGAGATGTCCGCCACAGATAAATCCAAAAATTGACTTGACCGAAGGTAGGAGTGGGTAGAAATGTAGTGCAACTGCTAAGCAACAACATCGTGTACCTATTTCACATTCAAGAATACGCTCTGAAGAATCTCTCCAATAATCAATTTGGAAACCCGCAAACATTTGTAGTTAAATTCATAGCAGATGCAATAATATTTCAGAAAGCTTATGCCCCGTGTGAGGATCGAACTCACGGCCTTCAGATTATGAGACTGACGCGCTACCTACTGCGCTAACGAGGCTTCAGAAGATGTCCGCCACAGATAAATCCAAAAATTGACTTGACCGAAGGTAGGAGTGGGTAGAAATGTAGTGCAACTGCTAAGCAACAACATCGTGTACCTATTTCACATTCAAGAATACGCTCTGAAGAATCTCTCCAATAATCAATTTGGAAACCCGCAAACATTTGTAGTTAAATTCATAGCAGATGCAATAATATTTCAGAAAGCTTATGCCCCGCGTGAGGATCGAACTCACGGCCTTCAGATTATGAGACTGACGCGCTACCTACTGCGCTAACGAGGCTTCAGGAGATGTCCGCCACAGATTAATTCAAAAATTGACTTGACCGAAGGTAGGAGTGGGTAGAAATGTAGTGCAACTGCTAAGCAACAACATCGTGTACCAATTTCACATTCAAGAATACGCTCTGAAGAATCTCTCCAATAATCAATTTGGAAACCCGCAAACATTTGTAGTTAAATTCATAGCAGATGCAATAAAATTTCAGAAAGCTTATGCCCCGTGTGAGGATCGAACTCACGGCCTTCAGATTATGAGACTGACGCGCTACCTACTGCGCTAACGAGGCTTCAGGAGATGTCCGCCACAGATAAATCCAAAAATTGACTTGACCGAAGGTAGGAGTGGGTAGAAATGTAGTGCAACTGCTAAGCAACAACATCGTGTACCTATTTCACATTCAACAATACGCTCTGAAGAATCTCTCCAATAATCAATTTGGAAACCTGCAAACATTTGTATGTAAATTCATACCAGATGCAATAAAATTTCAGAAAGCTTATGCCCCGTGTGAGGATCGAACTCACGGCCTTCAGATTATGAGACTGACGCGCTACCTACTGCACTAACGAGGCTTCAGAAGATGTCCGCCACAGATAAATCCAAAAATTGACTTGACCGAAGGTAGGAGTGGGTAGAAATGTAGTGCAACTGCTAAGCAACAACATCGTGTACCTATTTCACATTCAAGAATACGCTCTGAAGAATCTCTCCAATAATCAATTTGGAAACCCGCAAACATTTGTATGTAAATTCATACCAGATGCAATAAAATTTCAGAAAGCTTATGCCCCGTGTGAGGATCGAACTCACGGCCTTCAGATTATGAGACTGACGCGCTACCTACTGCGCTAACGAGGCTTCAGAAGATGTCCGCCACAGATAAATCCAAAAATTGACTTGACCGAAGGTAGGAGTGGGTAGAAATGTAGTGCAACTGCTAAGCAACAACATAGTGTACCAATTTCACATTCAAGAATACGCTCGGAAGAATCTCTCCAATAATCAATTTGAAAAGCTGCAAACATTTGTATGTAAATTCATACCAGATGCAATAAAATTTCAGAAAGCTTATGCCCCGTGTGAGGATCGAACTCACGGCCTTCAGATTATGAGACTGACGCGCTACCTACTGCGCTAACGAGGCTTCAGGAGATGTCCGCCACAGATAAATCCAAAAATTGACTTGACCGAAGGTAGGAGTGGGTAGAAATGTAGTGCAACTGCTAAGCAACAACATCGTGTACCTATTTCACATTCAACAATACGCTCTGAAGAATCTCTCCAATAATCAATTTGGAAACCCGCAAACATTTGTATGTAAATTCATACCAGATGCAATAAAATTTCAGAAAGCTTATGCCCCGTGTGAGGATCGAACTCACGGCCTTCAGATTATGAGACTGACGCGCTACCTACTGCGCTAACGAGGCTTCAGGAGATGTCCGCCACAGATTAATTCAAAAATTGACTTGACCGAAGGTAGGAGTGGGTAGAAATGTAGTGCAACTGCTAAGCAACAACATCGTGTACCAATTTCACATTCAAGAATACGCTCTGAAGAATCTCTCCAATAATCAATTTGGAAACCCGCAAACATTTGTAGTTAAATTCATAGCAGATGCAATAAAATTTCAGAAAGCTTATGCCCCGTGTGAGGATCGAACTCACGGCCTTCAGATTATGAGACTGACGCGCTACCTACTGCGCTAACGAGGCTTCAGGAGATGTCCGCCACAGATAAATCCAAAAATTGACTTGACCGAAGGTAGGAGTGGGTAGAAATGTAGTGCAACTGCTAAGCAACAACATCGTGTACCTATTTCACATTCAACAATACGCTCTGAAGAATCTCTCCAATAATCAATTTGGAAACCTGCAAACATTTGTATGTAAATTCATACCAGATGCAATAAAATTTCAGAAAGCTTATGCCCCGTGTGAGGATCGAACTCACGGCCTTCAGATTATGAGACTGACGCGCTACCTACTGCACTAACGAGGCTTCAGAAGATGTCCGCCACAGATAAATCCAAAAATTGACTTGACCGAAGGTAGGAGTGGGTAGAAATGTAGTGCAACTGCTAAGCAACAACATCATGTACCTATTTCACATTCAAGAATACGCTCTGAAGAATCTCTCCAATAATCAATTTGGAAACCCGCAAACATTTGTATGTAAATTCATACCAGATGCAATAAAATTTCAGAAAGCTTATGCCCCGTGTGAGGATCGAACTCACGGCCTTCAGATTATGAGACTGACGCGCTACCTACTGCGCTAACGAGGCTTCAGAAGATGTCCGCCACAGATAAATCCAAAAATTGACTTGACCGAAGGTAGGAGTGGGTAGAAATGTAGTGCAACTGCTAAGCAACAACATAGTGTACCAATTTCACATTCAAGAATACGCTCGGAAGAATCTCTCCAATAATCAATTTGAAAAGCTGCAAACATTTGTATGTAAATTCATACCAGATGCAATAAAATTTCAGAAAGCTTATGCCCCGTGTGAGGATCGAACTCACGGCCTTCAGATTATGAGACTGACGCGCTACCTACTGCGCTAACGAGGCTTCAGGAGATGTCCGCCACAGATAAATCCAAAAATTGACTTGACCGAAGGTAGGAGTGGGTAGAAATGTAGTGCAACTGCTAAGCAACAACATCGTGTACCTATTTCACATTCAACAATACGCTCTGAAGAATCTCTCCAATAATCAATTTGGAAACCCGCAAACATTTGTATGTAAATTCATACCAGATGCAATAAAATTTCAGAAAGCTTATGCCCCGTGTGAGGATCGAACTCACGGCCTTCAGATTATGAGACTGACGCGCTACCTACTGCGCTAACGAGGCTTCAGGAGATGTTCGCCACAGATTCATTCAAAAATGGACTTGACCGAAGGTAGGAGTGGGTAGAATAAGCTCGGAAGAATCTCTCCAATAATCAATTTGAAAAGCTGCAAACATTTGTATGTAAATTCATACCAGATGCAATAAAATTTCAGAAAGCTTATGCCCCGTGTGAGGATCGAACTCACGGCCTTCAGATTATGAGACTGACGCGCTACCTACTGCGCTAACGAGGCTTCAGAAGATGTCCGCCACAGATAAATCCAAAAATTGACTTGACCGAAGGTAGGAGTGGGTAGAAATGTAGTGCAACTGCTAAGCAACAACATCGTGTACCTATTTCACATTCAAGAATACGCTCTGAAGAATCTCTCCAATAATCAATTTGGAAACCCGCAAACATTTGTATGTAAATTCATACCAGATGCAATAAAATTTCAGAAAGCTTATGCCCCGTGTGAGGATCGAACTCACGGCCTTCAGATTATGAGACTGACGCGCTACCTACTGCGCTAACGAGGCTTCAGAAGATGTCCGCCACAGATAAATCCAAAAATTGACTTGACCGAAGGTAGGAGTGGGTAGAAATGTAGTGCAACTGCTAAGCAACAACATCGTGTACCTATTTCACATTCAAGAATACGCTCTGAAGAATCTCTCCAATAATCAATTTGGAAACCCGCAAACATTTGTATGTAAATTCATACCAGATGCAATAAAATTTCAGAAAGCTTATGCCCCGTGTGAGGATCGAACTCACGGCCTTCAGATTATGAGACTGACGCGCTACCTACTGCGCTAACGAGACTTCAGGAGATGACTGCTACAGATAAAGTTCAAAATTGACTTGACCGAAGGTAGGAGTGGGTAGAAATGTAGTGCAACTGCTAAGCAACAACATCGTGTACCAATTTCACATTCAAGAATACGCTCGGAAGAATCTCTCCAATAATCAATTTGAAAAGCTGCAAACATTTGCATGTAAATTCATACCAGATGCAATAATATTTCAGAAAGCTTATGCCCCGTGTGAGGATCGAACTCACGGCCTTCAGATTATGAGACTGACGCGCTACCTACTGCGCTAACGAGGCTTCAGGAGATGTCCGCCACAGATAAATCCAAAAATTGACTTGACCGAAGGTAGGAGTGGGTAGAAATGTAGTGCAACTGCTAAGCAACAACATCGTGTACCTATTTCACATTCAAGAATACGCTCTGAAGAATCTCTCCAATAATCAATTTGGAAACCCGCAAACATTTGTAGTTAAATTCATAGCAGATGCAATAATATTTCAGAAAGCTTATGCCCCGTGTGAGGATCGAACTCACGGCCTTCAGATTATGAGACTGACGCGCTACCTACTGCGCTAACGAGGCTTCAGGAGATGTCCGCCACAGATAAATCCAAAAATTGACTTGACCGAAGGTAGGAGTGGGTAGAAATGTAGTGCAACTGCTAAGCAACAACATCGTGTACCTATTTCACATTCAAGAATACGCTCTGAAGAATCTCTCCAATAATCAATTTGGAAACCCGCAAACATTTGTAGTTAAATTCATAGCAGATGCAATAAAATTTCAGAAAGCTTATGCCCCGTGTGAGGATCGAACTCACGGCCTTCAGATTATGAGACTGACGTGCTACCTACTGCGCTAACGAGGCTTCAGGAGATGTCCGCCACAGATTCATTCAAAAATGGACTTGACCGAAGGTAGGAGTGGGTAGAAATGTAGTGCAACTGCTAAGCAACAACATAGTGTACCAATTTCACATTCAAGAATACGCTCGGAAGAATCTCTCCAATAATCAATTTGAAAAGCTGCAAACATTTGTATGTAAATTCATACCAGATGCAATAAAATTTCAGAAAGCTTATGCCCCGTGTGAGGATCGAACTCACGGCCTTCAGATTATGAGACTGACGCGCTACCTACTGCGCTAACGAGGCTTCAGGAGATGTCCGCCACAGATAAATCCAAAAATTGACTTGACCGAAGGTAGGAGTGGGTAGAAATGTAGTGCAACTGCTAAGCAACAACATCGTGTACCTATTTCACATTCAACAATACGCTCTGAAGAATCTCTCCAATAATCAATTTGGAAACCTGCAAACATTTGTATGTAAATTCATACCAGATGCAATAAAATTTCAGAAAGCTTATGCCCCGTGTGAGGATCGAACTCACGGCCTTCAGATTATGAGACTGACGCGCTACCTACTGCACTAACGAGGCTTCAGAAGATGTCCGCCACAGATAAATCCAAAAATTGACTTGACCGAAGGTAGGAGTGGGTAGAAATGTAGTGCAACTGCTAAGCAACAACATAGTGTGCCAATTTCACATTCAAGAATACACTTGGAAGAATCTCTCCAATAATCAATTTGGAAACCCGCAAACATTTGTATGTAAATTCATACCAGATGCAATAAAATTTCAGAAAGCTTATGCCCCGTGTGAGGATCGAACTCGCGGCCTTCAGATTATGAGACTGACGCGCTACCTACTGCGCTAACGAGGCTTCAGGAGATGACTGCTACAGATAAATTCAAAAATTGACTTGACCGAAGGTAGGAGTGGGTAGAAATGTAGTGCAACTGCTAAGCAACAACATCGTGTACCAATTTCACATTCAAGAATACGCTCGGAAGAATCTCTCCAATAATCAATTTGAAAAGCTGCAAACATTTGTATGTAAATTCATACCAGATGCAATAAAATTTCAGAAAGCTTATGCCCCGTGTGAGGATCGAACTCACGGCCTTCAGATTATGAGACTGACGCGCTACCTACTGCGCTAACGAGGCTTCAGGAGATGTTCGCCACAGATTCATTCAAAAATGGACTTGACCGAAGGTAGGAGTGGGTAGAATAAGCTCGGAAGAATCTCTCCAATAATCAATTTGAAAAGCTGCAAACATTTGCATGTAAATTCATACCAGATGCAATAATATTTCAGAAAACTTATGCCCCGTGTGAGGATCGAACTCACGGCCTTCAGATTATGAGACTGACGCGCTACCTACTGCGCTAACGAGGCTTCAGGAGATGTCCGCCACAGATAAATCCAAAAATTGACTTGACCGAAGGTAGGAGTGGGTAGAAATGTAGTGCAACTGCTAAGCAACAACATAGTGTACCAATTTCACATTCAAGAATACGCTCGGAAGAATCTCTCCAATAATCAATTTGAAAAGCTGCAAACATTTGTATGTAAATTCATACCAGATGCAATAAAATTTCAGAAAGCTTATGCCCCGTGTGAGGATCGAACTCACGGCCTTCAGATTATGAGACTGACGCGCTACCTACTGCGCTAACGAGGCTTCAGGAGATGACCGCCACAGATAAATTCAAAAATTGACTTGACCGAAGGTAGGAGTGGGTAGAAATGTAGTGCAACTGCTAAGCAACAACATAGTGTACCAATTTCACATTCAAGAATACGCTCGGAAGAATCTCTCCAATAATCAATTTGAAAAGCTGCAAACATTTGTATGTAAATTCATACCAGATGCAATAAAATTTCAGAAAGCTTATGCCCCGTGTGAGGATCGAACTCACGGCCTTCAGATTATGAGACTGACGCGCTACCTACTGCGCTAACGAGGCTTCAGGAGATGACTGCTACAGATAAATTCAAAAATTGACTTGACCGAAGGTAGGAGTGGGTAGAAATGTAGTGCAACTGCTAAGCAACAACATTGTGTACCTATTTCACATTCAAGAATACGCTCTGAAGAATCTCTCCAATAATCAATTTGGAAACCCGCAAATTTTTGTAGTTAAATTCATAGCAGATGCAATAATATTTCAGAAAGCTTATGCCCCGTGTGAGAATCGAACTCACGGCCTTCAGATTATGAGACTGACGCGCTACCTACTGCGCTAACGAGGCTTCAGGAGATGTTCGCCACAGATTCATTCAAAAATGGACTTGACCGAAGGTAGGAGTGGGTAGAATAAGCTCGGAAGAATCTCTCCAATAATCAATTTGAAAAGCTGCAAACATTTGCATGTAAATTCATACCAGATGCAATAATATTTCAGAAAACTTATGCCCCATGTGAGGATCGAACTCACGGCCTTCAGATTATGAGACTGACGCGCTACCTACTGCGCTAACGAGGCTTCAGGAGATGTCCGCCACAGATAAATCCAAAAATTGACTTGACCGAAGGTAGGAGTGGGTAGAAATGTAGTGCAACTGCTAAGCAACAACATAGTGTACCAATTTCACATTCAAGAATATGCTCGGAAGAATCTCTCCAATAATCAATTTGAAAAGCTGCAAACATTTGTAGTTAAATTCATAGCAGATGCAATAATATTTCAGAAAGATTATGCCCCGTGTGAGGATCGAACTCACGGCCTTCAGATTATGAGACTGACGCGCTACCTACTGCGCTAACGAGGCTTCAGGACACGTCCGCCACAGATTAATTCAAAAATTGACTTGACCGATGGTAGGAGTGGGTAGAAATGTAGTGCAACTGCTAAGCAACAACATCGTGTACCAATTTCACATTCAAGAATACGCTCGGAAGAATCTCTCCAATAATCAATTTGAAAAGCTGCAAACATTTGTACGTAAATTCATACCAGATGCAATAAAATTTCAGAAAGCTTATGCCCCGTGTGAGGATCGAACTCACGGCCTTCAGATTATGAGACTGACGCGCAACCTACTGCGCTAACGAGGCTTCAGGAGATGACCGCCACAGATGAATTCAAAAATTGACTTGACCGAAGGTAGGAGTGGGTAGAAATGTAGTGCAACTGCTAAGCAACAACATCGTGTACCTATTTCACATTCAAGAATACGCTCTGAAGAATCTCTCCAATAATCAATTTGGAAACCCGCAAACATTTGTAGTTAAATTCATAGCAGATGCAATAATATTTCAGAAAGCTTATGCCACGTGTGAGGATCGAACACACGGCCTTCAGATTATGAGACTGACGCGCTACCTACTGCGCTAACGAGGCTTCCGAAGATGTCCGCCACAGATTCATTGAAAAATTGACTTGACCGAAGGTAGGAGTGGGTAGAATAAGCTCGGAAGAATCTCTCCAATAATCAATTTGAAAAGCTGCAAACATTTGTATGTAAATTCATACCAGATGCAATAAAATTTCAGAAAGCTTATGCCCCGTGTGAGGATCGAACTCGCGGCCTTCAGATTATGAGACTGACGTGCTACCTACTGCGCTAACGAGGCTTCAGGAGATGACTGCTACAGATAAATTCAAAAATTGACTTGACCGAAGGTAGGAGTGGGTAGAAATGTAGTGCAACTGCTAAGCAACAACATCGTGTACCAATTTCACATTCAAGAATACGCTCGGAAGAATCTCTCCAATAATCAATTTGAAAAGCTGCAAACATTTGTATGTAAATTCATACCAGATGCAATAAAATTTCAGAAAGCTTATGCCCCGTGTGAGGATCGAACTCACGGCCTTCAGATTATGAGACTGACGCGCTACCTACTGCGCTAACGAGGCTTCAGGAGATGTTCGCCACAGATTCATTCAAAAATGGACTTGACCGAAGGTAGGAGTGGGTAGAATAAGCTCGGAAGAATCTCTCCAATAATCAATTTGAAAAGCTGCAAACATTTGCATGTAAATTCATACCAGATGCAATAATATTTCAGAAAACTTATGCCCCGTGTGAGGATCGAACTCACGGCCTTCAGATTATGAGACTGACGCGCTACCTACTGCGCTAACGAGGCTTCAGGAGATGTCCGCCACAGATAAATCCAAAAATTGACTTGACCGAAGGTAGGAGTGGGTAGAAATGTAGTGCAACTGCTAAGCAACAACATAGTGTACCAATTTCACATTCAAGAATATGCTCGGAAGAATCTCTCCAATAATCAATTTGAAAAGCTGCAAACATTTGTAGTTAAATTCATAGCAGATGCAATAATATTTCAGAAAGCCTATGCCCCGTGTGAGGATCGAACTCACGGCCTTCAGATTATGAGACTGACGCGCTACCTACTGCGCTAACGAGGCTTCAGGACATGTCCGCCACAGATTAATTCAAAAATTGACTTGACCGATGGTAGGAGTGGGTAGAAATGTAGTGCAACTGCTAAGCAACAACATCGTGTACCAATTTCACATTCAAGAATACGCTCGGAAGAATCTCTCCAATAATCAATTTGAAAAGCTGCAAACATTTGTATGTAAATTCATACCAGATACAATAAAATTTCAGAGAGCTTATGCCCCGTGTGAGGATCGAACTCACGGCCTTCAGATTATGAGACTGACGCGCTACCTACTGCGCTAACGAGGCTTCAGGAGATGTCCGCCACAGATTCATTCAAAAATTGACTTGACCGAAGGTAGGAGTGGGTAGAAATGTAGTGCAACTGCTAAGCAACAACATAGTGTACCAATTTCACATTCAAGAATACGCTCGGAAGAATCTCTCCAATAATCAATTTGAAAAGCTGCAAACATTTGTATGTAAATTCATACCAGATACAATAAAATTTCAGAAAGCTTATGCCCCGTGTGAGGATCGAACTCACGGCCTTCAGATTATGAGACTGACGCGCTACCTACTGCGCTAACGAGGCTTCAGGAGATGACCGCCACAGATAAATTCAAAAATTGACTTGACCGAAGGTAGGAGTGGGTAGAAATGTAGTGCAACTGCTAAGCAACAACATCGTGTACCTATTTCACATTCAAGAATACGCTCTGAAGAATCTCTCCAATAATCAATTTGGAAACCCGCAAACATTTGTAGTTAAATTCATAGCAGATGCAATAATATTTCAGAAAGCTTATGCCCCGTGTGAGGATCGAACTCACGGCCTTCAGATTATGAGACTGACGCACTACCTACTGCGCTAACGAGGCTTCAGGAGATGTCCGCCACAGATTCATTGAAAAATTGACTTGACCGAAGGTAGGAGTGGGTAGAAATGTAGTGCAACTGCTAAGCAACAACATAGTGTACCAATTTCACATTCAAGAATACGCTCGGAAGAATCTCTCCAATAATCAATTCGGAAACCCGCAAACAATTGTATGTAAATTCATACCAGATGCAATAAAATTTCAGAAAGCTTATGCCCCGTGTGAGGATCGAACTCACGGCCTTCAGATTATGAGACTGACGCGCTACCTACTGCGCTAACGAGGCTTCTGGAGATGTCCACCACAAATTAATTCAAAAATTTACTTGACCGAAGGTAGGAGTGGGTAGAATAAGCTCGGAAGAATCTCTCCAATAATCAATTTGAAAAGCTGCAAACATTTGCATGTAAATTCATACCAGATGCAATAATATTTCAGAAAATTTATGCCCCGTGTGAGGATCGAACTCACGGCCTTCAGATTATGAGACTGACGCGCTACCTACTGCGCTAACGAGGCTTCAGGAGATGTCCGCCACAGATTAATTCAAAAATGGACTTGACCGAAGGTAGGAGTGGGTAGAATAAGCTCGGAAGAATCTCTCCAATAATCAATTTTGAAACCCGCAAACATTTGTAGTTAAATTCATAGCAGATGCAATAATATTTCAGAAAACTTATGCCTCGTGTGAGGATCGAACTCACGGCCTTCAGATTATGAGACTGACGCGCTTTGAATGAAGAGATGTCCGCCACAGATTCATTCAAACACCCGCTAAAATTGACTTGACCGAAGGTAGGAGTGGGTAGAAATGTAGTGCACCTGCTAAGCAACAACATAGTGCACCAATTTCACATTTAAGAATACGCTCGGAACAATCTCTCCAATAATCAATTTGAAAAGCTGCAAACATTTGCATGTAAATTCATAACAGATGCAATAATATTTCAGAAAACTTATGGCCTGTGTGAGGATCGAACTCACGGCCTTCAGATTATGAGACTGACGCACTACCTACTGCGCTAACGAGGCTTCAGGACATACCCGCCACAGATTCATTCAAAAATTGACTTGACCGAAGGTTGGAGTGGGTAGAAATGTAGTGCAACTGCTAAGCAACAACATGGTGTGCCAATTTCACATTCATGAATACACTTGGAAGAATCTCTCCAATAATCAATTTGGAAACCCGCAAACATTTGTAGGTAAATTCATACCAGATGCAATAATATTTCAGAAAGCTTATGCCCCGTGTGAGGATCGAACTCACGGCCTTCAGATTATGAGACTGACGCGCTACCTACTGCGCTAACGAGGCTCCAGAAAATGTCCGCCACAGATTCATTCAAAAATTGACTTGACCGAAGGTAGGAGTGGGTAGAAATGTAGTGCAACTGCTAAGACCTGCTAATACCAGATGCAATAATATTTCAGAAAACCCATGCCCCGTATGAGGATCGAACTCACGGCCTTCAGATTATGAGATTGACGTGCTACCTACTGCGCTAACGAGGCTACAGAAGATATCTGCCACAGATTCATTCAAACGCCCGCTAAAATTGACTTGACCGAAGGCAGGAGTGGGTAGAAATGTAGTGCAACTGCTAAGCAACAACATGGTGTACCAATTTCACATTCAAGAATACGCTCGGAAGAATCTCTCCAATAATCAATTTGAAAACCTGCCTCGAGCAATGCTAATTCAGCATAGCTAGACTGTGCTAACTTAGCTAGTTAAGTTAGCTTTGTATACTAAGTGTAAATTACGCCATGAAACACATGGTTGGCTAAATGGCTCTAAGTCATCAAGGGTCTAAGGCAGGGGTGTCAAGATCCGGTCCTGGAGGGCCGCAGTGTCTGCTGGTTTTTGGTGCGTTTAAGCACAAGTGATTAATTTAAGTCACTAATTGGCTAAGAAGTCCACACACCTTGTTCTCAATGCTTTAACTGGGTGCTGATTGAAAGGAAACCACAAATACCTGTGACACTGCGGCCCTCCAGGACTGGAGTTTGACACCCCTGGTCTAAGGTATCACACAAACCTCAAACCATCACTGTGCTGCCAGATAGGCAGTAGATATGAACGGATCACTCTAAGGGTTGTTTTATGATTGATCACTAAGGGTTCTTTCTCCTGACTCATTTTCCTATTGAACTATTTCTTATTTAAGTCAAGAGAAACAACCTGTAAAGTTATCTATCAACATCTCCTGCATATCTGGCAGCACGGTGATGGTTTGAGGCTCGTTTGAGACCTCAGACCCTTGATGACTTACAGCCATTTATCCAGCCATGTGTTCCATACTGTTCCAGCATAATTTACAGCTTAATTATATGTTAAGCATAATAGCTCACCAACTAAGATATCAACCTGGATCTTATAAAACTCACCAATGTTTTATCAGATCCAGGTTGATAAACAAACCCATCCATAAACCTCATTGATGAAAGCAACTGTAGGATATATATGTAGCAAGCCAAATGCAACTGAACTGTATACAATTGCATTAGCAAGTAAACAAGTTTGCCTCTAGATGAAGATATGGTAAAGACCGTGGCCAGTTATTTCCAAGCAAATGTGAGGCGTTAACAATGTTCGCTACACCAGCTAACTAAAAGGCACTGTCCCGTGTGAGGATCGAACTCACGACCAGATTATGAGACTGACGCGCTACCTACTGCGCTAACGAGGCCGACGTCCAGGCAAAGTCCGTAATCCCGTTTCGTGAAATACAACCCAGGTAGACTGTGACGTGAGCAAGGTTACCAAAACAAATGAATTTATTTAAATTCAGTTACAAATAGCTAAAATAATAACATAGGACACAGAAAAGTACATGGGGGCCAGGGATGCAAACTGAAGTGACAATAAGCTCTCTGCAGGAGGGACGGCCCGGCATCTGTGTTTCCGTAGTGTAGTGGTTATCACGTTCGCCTCACACGCGAAAGGTCCCCGGTTCGAAACCGGGCGGAAACAAGCTTTAACCGTTTGTCTCTTTATGTCTGTATTGCAATTCGACACGCACCATACTTCAACCAATGCCTTTTTTTCCATGCTTCAAAGTCTGATCAGAGAAGAATGAGATTATAGCCAGTCACCATAACTATCCATGAAAGTACACTACCATCGAAGGTTTTAGTACACTTTACTTGTGTTTCAGTAAATTATATAAAATATGTAGATATTTTTCACTCAAATAACCTTCACACATTATACCTTGTAGCTTCTGATGAATGATTTAAAATAAAAAAATAAAAATTGGGTAACCATGTTAAATTAGAGAATAAATTAGGCCAAAGGTAAAAACATGTTTCCGCCCGGTTTCGAACCGGGGACCTTTCGCGTGTGAGGCGAACGTGATAACCACTACACTACGGAAACTGAGATGGAGGAGAACGTAACGAATTGAAGTGACAAATGTGATGCCATGTACTGGCATCGAGTGTCATCAGTTTACATTTGCTCACATTCATTGTGTAATCTATTGCAAAAAAAAATAAATACATTTGAAAAATGAAACCAGCATAAACTTTAAAAAAAGGCAACTTTGGCAAGTCTTTTTTATTTTTAAATTAAGCTTTCCACTCCAATGTGGAATTATTATTATTTTTTTAAATCACTGAAAAAAAGGGCTCAACTACAAAAAAAAGGGCAAATTTTTCATAATTTTGATAATATCTGTACCATTCAACTTGGAATAATTATCATCTATGCATGCAGGCTTCTTCTAATGATGAAATCCAAAATACAAATAGCATCAATCAATTACAAAAATATTTGATTGAACTTGGTTGACGTACCATTTTGTATCATTGAGGATCATTACAGAAAAATTGTTTAATATTACCTACTAAAAACACATCAATTTTACAAGTGCATTACATTCTAATCGCTTACATAGCAATAAAAAAACAGCATAGTTCTAAACCAGATGTCACCTCAAGGAATAATATCTCACAATTGCCTATCAAACCCTAAATCTGCTCCTTGTAATGCGTCAATGTCTTACTATACCACCATACTAAACACAAATGTATTAAAATCTCACCTGTGGCCCTGCATCTCCTCACTCTGACTCCATTTAGTGCTCTACTCTGGTGCTGCAGCTTGACTGAACCTCTATCTGTCACTGAGGATCACTAAAGAAAAATGGTTTCAACATGACAATATCTTTACTGTTCAATTTAAAATCATTAGCTATATTCAAATATAGGAGTAAGTAATAACACAGTCTGCCCGTCATTCATTTGATGAAAAATGAAGCACGAGTTGAGCAAATAGCAAATCAAACATTTGCAATATGATGAAATCATAGTCTGGATAATAATAATAAAAAAAGAGAAATTCGAGATTAACTGCTAGCGCGATGGGGTGCTGTAGGCAAATTGAGCGGTGAGGAGGCTAGCTAACTAACGTTTGCTAAAATTAGCTGCTAAGTGCTAACTAATTGAGCTAACGAGGTAAGATCGACTTACACTTTGCCTCCCTTTAAAGACGTTTCTAACGTCTATTTTTTATCTTCCCTGTGATGGTTCTGCTGCACAAACGCCAAAGTCATGTTCATTAACATTAAGACAGGAAGTGTACGAGCTAATATGAATATGGGAAGCTAATTAATGGCTTACAAGTTAGCCAGTTAAATTAGCGAGCATTAACTGTTTTGCTCGCTAACGTTACAGTCTGCCCGTCATTCATTTGATCAAAAATGAAGCACAAGTTCAGCAAATAGCAGATCAAATATTTGCAATATGATGAAATCATTCTGGATAAAAAAAATTATAAATTCAAGAAAATTAACTTAGCACGACGGCAAAGATTCTCTAGTTACGCTGTAGGCAAATTGAGCGGTTTGGAAGCTAACTAACGTTTGCTAAAATTAGCTGCTACTAACTGAGCTAACGAGGTAAGATCGACTTACACTTTGAGTCCATTAAAATAAGTTTCTAATGTCTATTTTTATCTTCTTCCCTGTGATGGTTCTGCTGCACAAACACAAAGTCATGTCCACATTAACATTAAGACAGGAAGTGTACGAGCTAATATGAATTTGGGAAGCTAATTAATGGCTTACAAGTTAACTTGCTAAGTTAGTGGCAGCAACGCCTGATATTCGACTTTCAATTTTCTCCGAGCGTCTTTCTCCGCTCCAATCAAGCCAATCAGATTACTCGTTTTTCTTGGAGAGGAGCAAAGTGATGCAATTGAAAATATCTTTAACCCTTTACGGTGCAGATATATAAACAACAAAACTTAAGAAAGGACAAAAATTTGTGGGGGACATTTTAACGTTCTCTCAACATTGAGGGGGAGCGCCTGCAACGCATGCACGAATTATCAGTCAGAAGAAACTGAAAACCTTACATAAACAGCACGCCCCTACACAGTAAAGTAATTGGACAAATTACCATAAACTTAAAGGTTGTATCAGCGATTTTGGGTGACGTCACTTCTGAAGCGAAATCCCAAACAAACATACTTATGAATAATTATGTTATGTTTTAAAAAATAGTGTTCAAGCATCCAGAATTATAACCACGTTAATAACGTTTGTAAGAAACCAAACCGTTTGTAAATCCGTCAAGATTTCAGCGAGATAAGAGTATTAGCGTTTGTGCAGATCATTGTGATTGGTTGGAATACTGTTTATTTTGGTTTTGAGTGGTTGGTAGTACCATTTGTTTTTGTGTACGATCTCGGAGCATAGGCTGCCTACAGAGACGCGGTTTTTTGACGGCCTGCTTATGGGGCGGGCAGCTAGCGGATCGTGAGGAAAAATCAGATGAATGTGATCATTTATGTTTCCACCCAAAATCGCTGATACAACCTTTAAATAAAGTCATATATTTAATATTTGGTTGCATATCCTTTGCATGCCATGACGTCCTGATATCTGTGACCCAACATCAAAAGACTCTTGATATCTAATTTAAGGTACTCTTACAAGCGATACTATAACCTCTCTGCATTTACATTGATGTCTATGGGAACTGATGGGGGGTCTATATTGAGCTGTGAATTATGCTGGAACAGTAGTTCCAGCATAATTCACAGTTCCAGCATAACACATGGTTGGCTAAATGGCTCTAAGTCATCAAGGGTCTGAGGTCTCAAACGAGCCTCAAACCATCACTCTGCTGCCAGATATGCAGTAGATGTTGATAGATAACTTTATGGGTTGTTTGTTTTGACTTATTTTTCCAGAGAGTTCAATATGAAAATGAGTCAGGAGAAACAACCCTTAAAGTGATCCATCCAGAAATCAACCCTTAGAGTGATCCGTTCATATCTACTGCATATCTGGCAGCAATAGTCCCAATAGTGATGGGGTGCGTCCCAATAGTCCCAATAGTGATGGGGTGCGTCCCAATAGTCGAAAAATGCAACCTTTCCTTCTCCACTACCACTCCTCTCGACACAAACCGCAATGTCAGGTACATTGTATATTGTACATGTAAATACTTGTACTGAAAACGTTCAGACAGTTTTGCATATTTCCGGGTAGGAGTGGTAGTGGGGGAGTGGAGGTGGGGAGTGAAGAATATTGGGATGCACCCATGGTTTGAGGCTTGTGTGATACCTTAGATGAGGGGTCTTCAACCTTGTCCCGCAAGGGCCGGTGTGGGTGCTGGCTTTTGTTCCAACCAAGCAGTTACACACCTGATTCTACTAATCAAGGTCCTTAGCAAAGACTCTAGTGACTGATTAGTAGAATCAGGCGTGTAACTACTTGGATTAGCGAATGGAGAGTATATTGCATTAGCAAGTAAACAAGTTTGCCTCTAGATTAAGATATGGTACAGACTGTGGCCAGTTATTTCCAGGCAAATGTGAGGCGTTAACAATGTTTGCTACACCAGCTAACTAAAAGGCACTGCCCCGTGTGAGGATCGAACTCACGACCTTCAGATTATGAGACTGACGCGCTACCTACTGCGCTAACGAGGCTGATGGGCAGTATTTCCGTTTCGTGAATGCTAGCAAGGTTACCTAAACAAATGAATTCATTCAAATTCAGTTACAAATAGCTCAAATAATAACAAAGAACACAGAAAACTAGATGGGGGCCAATCAGATAAAAGCTCTCTGCAGGAGGGATGACCTCCCATCTGTGTTCAAACCTTCAAAGATTTACTTTGTAGATTCTCAGGAATTATTTAAAATTGCAACAACAAAAAAATGTGGGATTTTATTAAACCATGTTAATTTAGACAGTAAATAGGCCAAAGATGAAAACATGTTTCCGCCCGGTTTTGAACCAAGGACCTTTCGCGTGTTAGGCAAACGTGATAACCACTACACTACGGAAACTGAAAGGGGAGCCAGTGTTACTGAAGTGACACATGTGATGTCATGTAGCCTACTTTACCAAAAAGGTATTTTGCCATTCATAAGAGAGAATTGGCCTACCTCTAAATGATTAACCGTATCTACCACACAGAAATATGCAGGTCATATGACCAGAATATACTCTCAAGGATAGTTATGGCTTTCAGCAGAGACAGTAATTCCAATTAATTAACCATGTTAATTTAGACCAGTGGTTCCCAAACTCAGTCCTGGGTAAGCTGGTTTTTGTTCCAACCACATTTGCAATACCAGCATTTTAACAATGTTTCTTAATTAGGTGCTTTTCTTGTTTAGTGGGATTATTTGCCCTCTTAAACCACATTGTCAGAAATAGCTACGCATGCCATGAGGAATAAAACAATTATATAAAAAGAGGTAACAAATGTTTTTAACTGATCAAATTAAAGACCAAGGTGAATCAATAGGCTCCTGATTGGTGAAAGTGTGGACACATGGCCACGAAAACTAACCATTAGGCAGATAATGAATAATTCAAAGACAAAGCAAATGACAACAAGCCAAATCTGCATTGTGTTAATACGTTTAAGGACAGAAATAATGAAAGAACTTACACGTGTGTTCAACAACCTAATTATGAGCCTATTGATTCACCTCAGTCTTCCATTTGTTCAGGTAAAAAAATGTGTTACCTATTTTTATGTAATTGTTTGCAGTGTAGCACAATTAGTAATGTGAACGTGGGATTTTTCAGGAATGTTCATTTGGGATGGACTTCATTTGGGATAGTACAAAGGGTGTGATTTCATAGTCTTATCAGAGGGGATCAGAGATCACCAGACTGCATACAGATGAAACAATGACCATTTGCTTACCTGCCACCTTATTGGTACATTTTGTTCTGGGAAAGGGATGCAAAGCTGATGCTTGAACATCACTGTATTGTAATTCACATGAATCGATTTACTTGGCATGTTTCATGCTGACTATTTTTGCTTTGTTAATAAATTGTTATTGATCTAAACTTTGGAACTACAAATTTACCCTCCAAATTTCAGCAAATGTTATCAAGCATTTAATGTACAGTAGCATCAAGTAATACCAACACTGTGATAGTTGCAATCATATGTACCGCCCCTGAACAGTATTGTAAAATAATGAAAACAATGATATGAGACTTTTGTATTTAATTTTTGGCATGTTAAAAGAAATGGCACCATCTAGTGGCCATAAAAAACATTTTTGACACAGGAACAGGTGATACAGGTGAAATTATTCAATAGAACCGTAGCAAGCGAACTTATAGGTTATTTATTTTACCTTATACGACAGAAAATACAGAGAGCTCAGCTAAATAAAAATTTTTATGTATAACATTAAAAATAGTGAAATTAATAAACTCATATAGCTAATGTTAAGAACAGTGCAATATAAGATTAGATCGTGCACAGTAAATTTACCAGAGTAAATTTTACTCAAATTCAGGAAAATTTTACTCTGAGACGTACAACATTTGGTCCCAGTCTAAAAGGAGTAAAATCTACTCTCGCAAAAGAGTCAATTTCTCAGAGTTCATTCTACTCAATTTAATGGTAAAATGTTCTCTCTTGATATGTTAACTCCCACAAGAGCTTTACATAGTCAACTAAGAATTAAATTGTAATACCAAGTAACTATATTGAGTTATTATTCATCTGTGTAAAGAAATTTTAACTCCCAAAAGAGTTTTATATAGTCAATTAAGAGTGAAATTGTAATACCAAGTAACTCTATTGAGAGTTATTCTTCATCTGTTTAGAGTAGTTTTAACTCCCACAAGAGTTGTATATAGTCAAGTAAGAGTGAAACTGTAAAATCAAGTAACTCTACTGAATTATTCTTCATCTGTGTAGAGTCATTTTAACTCATACAAGAGTTTTATATAGTCCATTAAGAGTGAAATTGTAATACCAAGTAACCCTATTGAGAGTTATTCTTCATCTGGATAGAGCAATACTTCAACACTTCCCAATTCTATCCAGTTATATAATATCTATGTAGTGTATTATTTTAACTTTATGTTACATTAACTGTTTTGCTAGCGTTAGCTAGTTTAGCTAGATAATGTTAGCTGGTTAGTTAACATGAATAAACTGTAACACCATTAGCCTAAGGTGATTACTTTTGCATTAGTTTTAGATTTTACAATATACAGTGGGGTTGGAAATTATTCGGGCAGTGTATTTGGGTAACCTTGTTAATTTAAAAAATAAATTAGGCCAAAGGTGAAAACATGTTTCCGCCCGGTTTCGAACCGGGGACCTTTCGCGCGGGACCCGTGTATAGTTAAGCTTAACTCCCTTAACTTTTACCATTCATTCTCTATGGTAGTGCCTTACACTACCGATGTAATATATTTTTGGCCACAAGCGGGTTTGTGGTGGCGCTGTTTCCCCGTTTTGGATAAAGTTAAGGAGACCCCACATTGACAGTTGACACACACTGACAGACAGCGGAGCATCGGTAGCAGGAGTTTACAGTTTGTTTTTCCGTTCTTCTGCATTCTTCTGCATTTTATCACGGCAAAGACAAACTTATCAAACGTAAGTCGGGCTCATTTCTTTAAGTGAGTAAATGAACGCTTCTCAGTCGTATATGAACTGTTTTTATAATAGTTGGCTTAAGTTATGTTGTTTTAGCATTGACAGGTTCTAATTCGGTTTGTTGTTAGCTAAGGTAGCTAGTACATTGTTAGCTAAGGTAGCTAGTACATTAAGGTTAGTAGGTATGTATATGTCAGCGTTAACAGGAGCTCATTTTATTACATTGCACATCTGGAAGAGCAATCAGAAATTAAATTAATCAGGTTTTTAATTTCTGTCTTGCTGACACTGATCCAAAATCCTGCTTTCTTTGACTCTTTCGTTGTGTTTAGTCTTTAAGAATCACATTAAGCCTTTTGTGCCATCATCATTATGTTATCAATTCATCAGTTCATCAATTCTCATTGTGAATATTTTGCTACAGTCGTATTTCGGGCAAGTTTATTGTACATGTTGAATGGGTAAATACTACAGCATATATCTATTTTATAGCCTACATGCAAGATGGGGGTTTAATTGCTATGACAAACAAAATATTTCATTATTATTAATAGGTGTTGCACTATTTGATGCTATCTTTCAGGAGACCAGTGGCGCTGTCCAGGACGATCCAGTTGGAGCAGTGCCGATCCTGTCTTCCCAGCAGTGCTCTGAAGCAGTTTCCCAGTCCCAGCCGCCCTTGATGCCAGTGTCTGCTGCAGCTAAAGCAGAGACTCAGCCTTTGATGGATACAGGTCATTCAAATTACCCACCTACCATCCCACAGTTAAAAACAGGCTTGGACACTTTGGTTGGAATCAATATCATTCTAATCATATTAATAAATTATATTGTCCATTAACAATAATTACAATTTAAGTAAAATTTGGTTGTAATGATCACTTTGGACAACAGGACTGTGCCAAACCATATTACCATATGACTGTATCATCACAATATGATTCCTCTGAAATTTGGCAAAAAAACAATATAATAAACATGCTTTATTTTTTTAGACCTGCCAGGGGTAGCACTGCTGCCTATATCCTCCTCTCCCCGGGCCTCCCGCACTGGACCAATTAAGACAGGAGGCCTTATTCAAGTCCTGGACCACAGCCGGTGGACAGAACCCATGAGAGCTGCCATCGACGGGCTTCTGATTAAGTACCATGGAGCTAAAGATCTTTTGAAGCAGGTGGATGCAGACTATGCTGCCATGGTACAGAGGGCGTGCACTGACCCCAACAGCCTCCTTCATCCTACCACACGTCAACATATCTCCAGATATGTAAAGCATCTGGCGAAGTTAAAAAACACCAGCTCCTCCCTCAATACCAGCTCAGAGAAGGTTTTGGAGACACAGCAGCTGTGGCAGAGTTTGACCACAGGCAGCCAAACAGTCAGTGTGCCTGTCACAACCCTGCCTCCTGCAACTCTCAACCCTCCACCTGCAACCCTCAACCCTCCACCTGCGGCTCCCCCCAGGGGGAGTCACTGAGCCGGGCCACAGTGGAGAAGATTGTGAAAGAGATCCTGGAAAAACAACAGCAGCAGCAGCAGAAGAAGAAGATGACCAGGAACTGTTTAGCCTGCGGTCAGCCAAAGTCAAGGTATCTTGGCGATGGCTCTTCAATTCATTTTTTTTATCAGTCAAAAACAGTTAATTACTTTTACTGCTCCACAAAGGTCTTTAAGACATACTCAGATGAAGGCCTCAAAAACCCCAGGATGTCTTTTGAGGACTTTGCTGCCACTCCATTTTTTGAGCGGGAGCTGGAGGCTGCCAAACAGAGGGGGGCAGAGTGGAAAAGGGTGGCAGAGGAGAGGAAGAGGAAGTCAGCAGTGCAGCTGCCAACAGGTCGCCTGTGCAGGTTCTGTCACCAACCACTAAAGCAGGGCCCCAACAGCCCTCATATTCACACCTGCTTCCCCGGGGTGCCAGGGAAGTATATCTACTGCCCCTCCAGAGTGTTTTCCCTGTACAAGGCACAGGGCATGGTCAAGGAGATGACCTGGATGGAGTTCCAACAGTCTGACTTTTATGAGGCTGAAAGGGACAGATGGGCTGCAGAGAAGAGGAAGTGATGGCTAACCCACCACCCCAAACCCAACCATGTATTTTACCAACCATGTATTCCATACTGTTCCAGAATAATTTACAGCTAAATCTAGTCCCACCCCCCAATTCCCATAGAGATCCATTCAAATGCAGAGATGTTATAGTATCGCTTGTAAGAGTACCAGAAAATAAGATATCAAAAGTCTTTTGATGTTGTTGGGTCACAGACATCAGGAAGTCATGGCATGCAAAGGATATGTGACCAAATATTAAAAATTATTACTTTATTCTATATATAAATGCAGGGGGGCCAATAATTGTGGCCAATGTGGTTTTGTTAAAAATAATTATTTCTTGATGAGGGATTTTTTTTTCTCTTAATAAATTAATGTCAATTAAAGGTTGGATTCTTCTTGTTTTTTCAGTGTGAGATTAAGCTAATTCACCAAACGGTGAATTTTTTATAACCCTTTTTGTTCATCTTTACAGGGGGGGCCAATAATAGTGGCCTCAACTGTATGTTTATGGTTACACTATGTACTGTATATATACTGTATATTTAATTTACTGTTCATTTGTTTTATACATTATCTTTTCAGACATGTCAGTTTTTATTTTGTGTGTTTGAGTATTCAGAATTCAGATGTGTTTTTCAATAAAATATCTTGAAAGCATTACTGTGACTGTCTTTACTTGATACGGGTAGTAATAGTGATAGAAAATTAAACAATCAAGCATTTATATTCATATGCTCAGCTGTACGCTTACACATCTGTACAATAAACATCCATTGTTGTGCCTTAATATAGGCCTATCATAAGTAAAACTGTAGCATAATATTTGGAAATTAGTATCTTATTTGCATAATTATTTAAAGGGTGCCAGCCTGTTTCTTTATTCTTAGCTTTGATGTGAAGCACTTTGTGTTGTGTTTTATGCATGAATTGTGCTATAGAAATAAAGTTTATTGTTAAGTTCAATTCAATTTTTACCAGTAGCAGCATGTAAAAGTAGCATTATTGTCTAACATTTAAATCATAAGGTCTTATCTTATTATCATCCTAAAATATTAATTGTTTCCACATGATTTGTCCAAAAATCTGTGATTAACTTTCATTTTAAATGTTTTAAAGGGTTAAATGTAATTGTTTTGTATTATGCACAATCGCTGTAGCAAAATATTCTGAACCAAATACAGGACGTTTTGTTTGGGTAATGCGGGATTCGAACCGATTCTTTTTGAAGGGCTTCTGGTGAAGAGATTGTCTTCTACACCTATCCGCGGCTGGCCTTCGCGTGTTAGGCGAACGTGATAACCACTACACTACGGAAACTTCCATGGAGAACAGGGCTGCGAACTGAAGTGAGAAATGTGATGTCATGTACATGCTATACCAAAAATATATTTTGCTGTTCATAAAATAGAATTAGCCAACCTCTACATAAATGATTACCCATATCTATCACACAAAGTTACAAGCCATTCACGGTAAGAGCAGAATCAGCGGTGACACGAGGAATCTTTCCCTGGAGAGGTTTAAGGGCAAGGGCCGAGGTTCATTTTAACATTGGGGGGGACAAACCACTGACCACCAAATTCCTCCCAACCACAAATACCAATAAAAATGTACACGTTTTAGACCAGTAGATGAAATAAATGACACTGCACTTTCGCTCACATTCACTGTGTAATCTAGTGG
Organism: Synaphobranchus kaupii; assembly: GCA_029718625.1. NCBI lineage: Eukaryota > Metazoa > Chordata > Actinopteri > Anguilliformes > Synaphobranchidae > Synaphobranchus > Synaphobranchus kaupii. The sequence continues at coordinate 2,567,054 of CM056393.1, forward strand.
CAAAACAAATTCATCTATCCTTTGAAAAATTAAACCAGCATAAACTTTAAAAAAGGCAATTTTGTCAAGTCTTTAAAAAAAAGAAAATTTCCCACTCCAATATGGCAAAAACAATTATATCATTTTGAAAATTAAAAAGGCTCAACTTAGCTGATGCTCCATTTTGAAAATATATCTGTACCATTCAACTTGGAATAATTATCATCTATGCATGCAGGCTTCTTCTAATGATGAAATCCAAAATACAAATAGCATCAATCAATTACAAAAATATTTGATTGAACTTGGTTGACTTACCATTTTGTATCATTGAGGATCATTGCAGAAAAATAGTATCAATATTACCGACTAAAAACACGTCAATTTTACAAATGCATTACATTCTAATGGATTGCATAGCAATAAAAAACAGCATAGTTCTAAACCAGATGTCACCTCAAGGAATAACATCTCACAATTGCCTATCAAACCCTAAATCTGCTCCTTGTAATGCGTCGTTGTCTTACTATACCACCATACTAAACACAAATTTATTAAAATCTCACCTGTGGCCCTGCATCTCCTCACTCTGACTCCATTTACTCTGGAGCTGCAGCTTGGCTGAACCTCTATCTATCACTGAAGATCATTAAAGAAAAATTGTTTCAACATGACAATGTTATACTAAAAAAAGAGATAAATTCGAGAAAATTAACTAACTGCTACCGCGATGGGGTGCTGTAGGCATATTGAGCGGTGAGGAAGCTAACTAACGTTTGCTAAAATTAGCTGCTAACTAACTGAGCTAACGAGGTAAGATCAACACTTACACTTTGAGTCCATTAAAAGAAGTTTCTAACGTCTATTTTTATCTTCTTCCCTGTGATGGTTCTACTGCACAAACACAAAGTCATGTCCATTAACATTAAGACAGGCAGTGTACGAGCTAATATGAATTTGGGAAGCTACAAGTTAGCTAGCATTAACTGTTTTGCTATCTAACGTTAGCTAGTTTAGCTAAGTTAGCTAGATAACGTTGGCCGTTAGTTAACAAAACACATGGAGTACAAATTTAATGAGAGTAATAAACTTTAAAAATTCTAAGGTTGATGTATTTAGTAATGTAGCTAGCTAGGCCGTTTTTTTAGCCTTCTGGTTCTACTAGCTAGCTAGCTGATGTTAAAGTGAAAGAGTGAGTCTGTCTATGCGAGCAAATTTAAATGCTTTTGTTTTAGGATCCTCTGACTGAGTCACGTAGCTAGCAAACTCCACATATTCCTTCACTCTGAAGCGCCACTTTGGCTACTGGCTGGGCCGCTGCAGTGTTGCCAACTAATTTTCAAGGGAAGTTGCTACAGGCAGGTCGTTGCTAAAAGTTGCTAAATGACGTTGTGATTTCATTGCGCGATGACGTCATTACGCAATGACGTAAATCTGTCATTACGTAGAATACTGACTGGCCATCTCGGCGAAAAATATGATTTGAAATTTGTTAGTTGAGATTTGTTTGTTTATTATCACATTTTTATTCGTAAAAGTAATATAAACACAACACATTTTTTATGATCAGATATTTTTATTTGTAAACACAACACATTGAATTATTGAACAATTACACATTACACATTATTGAACAATTACATTTTATTAATTTTTTTATTAACTAGTAAAACTACAAATTCTGATCAATTATAGTTTTAAGCAGTAGTTAGTTAACATGCTACCTAACAATTATAGGTACAAGCTAATAACAAGGTATATCATATATGCTATCTTATTGAACAATTGCAGCTAGCAACTTAAATCAAATATGATGTGTGCGCTAGGCACTTCTCTGTTCTCGCTCACACTGCAGTGCACACTGCCACCATCAGCTGTGTGTCTCCGTCAGTGTCTCCGTCAGTCCACTCCTTGCATATGTAATTTAACGTAAATATGGATGAATCATAGATTCAAGAGGAAGTCAAAAGGAAATCCTCTTCATCTGCATTGTCACTGAGCTGGAACCAGCAGAACCAGCTTAAAGCTGTATGCTGCACTTTTGCAGCCAGACAGACAGACCGTGTGTTGTGACTGTGTGTGACAGAGAAAATCGTTTTGTGTCATTTAGAGGGAAAATGCATGCATTTTAGCGTTTGAGTCACTTTTCAAAAGTTGCTGAAAGTTCCAAATAAATTTTAAAAGTAACTAAATTTCTTGCTAGGTCCTTTGTGAAATAAATGTTAATAATAAATGTAGTCTGAAAAGTTGCTAAATCTAGCAACAAAATTGCTAAGTTGACCACTGGGCTGCTGGCTGACGGTTTTTTTGGAAAGTAGCAAAATGATGTCATTGAAAAGATCTTTAACCCTTTACGGTGCAGATATAAATCACAAAACCTAAGAACAGACAGAAATTTGAGGAGGACATTTTAACGCTCTCTCTACATTGAGGGGGACAGGACCCACCCCCTTAAATTAGCCTAGGTTCGATTCCAAGGTGGGCATTGCCTTCATTGTATCCTTAAATATGTAGCCTAAATGAAATAAACAAATATATAAATATAAATTTATTATTTATTTATTCTTTCTCTCTATACGATAATGAGTTGTGCTGAGTTGGGTCAGCTACAGTTGAAGTCGGAGGTTTACATACACTTAAGTTGAAGTCATTAAAACTCATTTTTAACCACTCCACAGATTTCATGTTAGCAAACTATAGTGTTGTCAAGTCAGTTAGGACATCTACTTTGTGCATGACATGAGAAATGTCCTCTGCTCTGATGAAACAAAAATTGAACTGTTTGGCCATAATGACCAAGTTGTGGCAAAATGGCTTAAGGACAACAAAGTCAAGGTATTGGAGTGGCTCTCACAAAGTCCTGACCTCAATCCATGCAGTCGAAAATTTGTGGGCAGAACTGAAAAAGCGTGTGCGAGCAAGAAGGCCTACAAACCTGACTCAGTTACTCTAGTTCTGTCAGGAGGAATGGGCCAAAATTCCAGCAACTTATTGTGAGAAGCTTGTGGAAGGCTACCTGGAAAGTTTGACCCAAGTTAAACTATTTAAAGGCAATGCTACCAAATACTAACAGAGTGTATGTAAACTTCTGACCCACTGGGAATGTGATGAAAGAAATAAAAGCTGAAATAAATAATTAAATGGATTTGGCTAAGGTGTATGTAAACTTTCGACTTCAACTGTAGTTACCCAGATAACATTTGGGACAAGGTACCATTATGATTGATAAAGTAATTAAACATGTCTAGCTAACTTGCAGAAACCACAAGCATTTCAGCTGGCTATCAGATTGAGGTTAAGGGTGGATTGCTAATCAGGTTTTAATTCTAATAGATTCAAATCGATGAACGTAGATGCAACTGGCTAGCTATGCAGCACAAGCATAGTAATTAGCTAAATAACTGCTGGATTGTGTTCGACTACTGGTGATTTTAGAACTGATATAGAAGAAATGTATAGAAATGCACAGAAGAATTGTTTAGAAATGTTTCAAATTGATCAGCCACAGTGAGTGGCTTGCCGTTGCAACACCATGCATGCAACTCCTCCATCACAGAGAGCTTAGAAAGTGTAAGGATCTTTGGTGCTTATATTAAATCCTCTTCAATAACATATAGACACGGAAATACATGTAGAAATAAATGAAAAACATTCATTACCAGCATTTATTTATTTATTTCTTCCAACATTTATTAATTTACATATTTTTTAAAATAATTTATAATTTGTCATTTTTGGTCTTCCCATAGAAATTCGCAGGTCATTCACGATATGTCCAGAATACTCTTTCATGGATAGTTATGGTGACTAAAATCTCATTCTTTTCTAAGGAGACTTTGAAGCATGTAGAAAAGGGGTTTGTTGAAGTTCGCCGTAAGTAGAAGTCCACAGTCGCGATATAAATAGACAAACGGTTAAAACGTGTTTCCGCCCGGTTTCGAACCGGGGACCTTTCGCGTGTGAGGCGAACGTGATAACCACTACACTACGGAAACGGATAGAAGCCACAGCTACGAACTGCAATGACAACTGTGAGGTAGGCTAATGCTACTGTGTTTACCGAAAATAAAGTTCGGTATTTTCAAAGTAAAGAATTAAATGTATATGTTTTTCAAAACACAGCAAACTGGTAGGCCTAGTGTAGCCTACTACTGAGGTGCATTGGCATACCAGGAGTTTGGACATTTTTCCCAGTGATTCTTTTTTTAATACCTCGAGTGCACAAAATGCCCTGGGGTAATAACGGATCCTGGCTTTAATAATATTGTGCGCGAGGGAGACCAGAGGTGTCACCTCTCAGTTTTAATGACAGCCAGCAAAAAGTTTAAAAAATCCTGTAGAACACTCAGAGAAATTTCAAGTCACCTGCTGAACTCTCATACATGTACGTATAATCTTAAAAAACACAAAACAAATAGCACAAAACCATGCTTTTTCAAATATACCTGTATTATAGCCTACCTGAGCAAATAAAGTATAGCCTAAGCAACAACAAAAACTCACCACATATGGTTTTTAAAAATGGTTTATTTCAGATTATATGTTTAATTTACCAGAATGCATTTCTTTCAAAAACAAAAGCGAAAGTAACAAAAATAGCTGAAACTCTTTTACAATCAAACACACAGCAAAATACAACAAGCCAACACACACACACAAAAAACAATACTGTGAAACTTAAAATACAAAAAAAAAACACTGCAAAGTAATCAGGAACACAAACCTGTTAAACCTGGTAGAGAAATGTTGACTGGAGAAGTGATCTCAGACAGTAGTGAGTGTGTTTGAAAGCCAAAACCTCAGGCAATCCTTAGGACAGATAAAATAGGACCCGGACGAGAGACCACTCCAACACTGGACACAAAAGGAAACATTTGCAGCAAGTGGGTTTTGAGGTCACACCATGTAGCAATCGAAAAACACACAACGCAGTAAAAAATAAAATATGAAATATGGCACAGGTGTAAAATACAGCATTGATTGAATGGTGTGTGAGACTCTAATATACAGTATGTGATATATAAAGCAAAGACTGCACTTAACATGTGGTAGAAGCTCTACACTGACATAGAAAGCTTATTGACACTGTTTTAATGAGTACCCCATCCCTACCAAAAAATATTTCAGGTGTGTGTCTGTTTTTGTGTGAGAGTCTGTGCGAGAGAGAGCATGTGTATGTATTTATGCATGTATGTGTGCATGCACGTGTGTCCGTGTTTGTGTGTGAATGTGTGTGTCTGTGCATTTGTGAGTGGCAGTGTGTGTGTGTGTGTGTGTGCGTGCGTGCGTGCGTGAATGTGTGTGCATGTGCATCTGTGCATGTGTGAACATGTGTGTCTGTGCATTTATGAGTGGCAGTGTGTGTGTGTGTGTGTGTGTGTGCGTGCATGTGTGTGTGTGCGTGTGTGAATGTGTGTGCATGTGCATCTGTGCATGTGTGAACGTGTGTGTATGCATGTGTCTGTGCATGTGTGAGCGACAGAGTGTGTGTGGTGTATCATCTGTGAGGTGGAGATGGGGGAATGGGGAGTTGGGTTTGAGTGCGATGGAGCACAGGGGTACGGGGAAGCCATTGGTTTGGTTTTCCGTGGAATAAAAAACGTCAGATCTTCAGTAGAGGCAGTGAGGACAGACTGACTGGACTTCAGACATCCGTGAAATCAAAGTTACAGCGCACCCACACACACTCTGACTTCTGACCTTTGACCTTTTGAGCAGCACCTCACATGTTAAAAAATAAACACTGAACACATGTAGCACACTGTAAATACAGAGGCCTGTATCCCAATAAAAAAATTTAAAAAAATCAATATCAATAGCCAATCATCACTGTTAAATCAACGCTGACGCTATTATCGGGTGGTCTACATCGTTTTGTAGACCATAACTCTCTGGACACATCTTCGCCTAAACAGTGACAAATATCCCATTGACAGAAACACCTTATATTGATAAGAATATTTATCCTTCAGCAGCAAAAGCTAAAATATAGACCTTGAAAAAATAAGTTTTTGAAAAATGAACAGAAAGATACACACTGATACCTCAGCATGAGAAATAGACACACACACAAAATATATAATTTAAAAAAGCTACATAAGTCAAAAACCTTTAAAAAATACTGCTAGTTGCTCCTTTGTCTTCCTTAGATAACACATTTCAATCCATCATAAAACTAACTTACATGTTCAATCATGCGGTTTCCTGCAGAAAACAACACAAACGATTTACATGATTACGGTTCCTTTCTGCTCATTTTAAAACAAATACATATTATTGTATATACCTCTGTGTATATCATACAAAGACGCCCATGCACAGGAATGCAAATGTAAATGAATAACTAAAACACATCATAGTCGTCACTACGTTTCAGTAGTATAAGATATAAGAAACACAAATGCATCAGTTTTTTCAAACAGATGGTCTGTCTGATGTATACATGAAAGGATTTTTCTCTCTTTTGGAAGCACACGCTGAAGTAACTTATTATAACACTGCACCAATAACTACCCAACAGTTTAATTTAGAAACGTGGCAAAGAACTCAAAACATTGATTGTTTCACTAGGAAGGGAACTTTTTCTCTGCAACCAGGTAGGTTAAAAAATAAACAACTAGAACAATCTACAACATATCAATGTAAGTCAATCAAAACGACCATTACATATGTCAGAAAAATATTTTCAGCATACAGGGTGTGTGTTTGTGTGTGTGGGGGTGTAATATTTCTCATGGTTACAATTTTCCCTCTGTCAGGAAAGTAGCTTCTTGAAGAAAACCAGGCGACGGGGCGCGCTTCTGTGTCCAAGGCAGCTTTGATGAGTCTGTGATCCCTGTAGCTCCCCCTGCTGGTTAAACGCCGCAGTGCAGACTCTGCAGTCCCCGACGGTGTGTCGCGGATCTGTTCCACAATGTTTTCATTGCACGGCTTCTTAGAACTTCGCGTGTCTCACACTTTCTCCCCCCTTAGGGCTGGGAGAGGCGCTTTCGCTTTCGTATCTGCCGCACAGGCTCGCCCTTTTAAAATAAAAAACAGCGCAAAGAGGAATGGCAACACTGATTCAAAGTCCGCCCCGCATCGTCCGCAGAACAGCATTCCATGCAGAAGTCCCCTCAGTAAAACAAGCCGGCCAGTCCGTTAGTAAAGTTAGAACACAACTTCGCTACTGATCGTCACCATAGCAGCAACTCGTCACCCTGACGCCAGGGTTAAGTCCATCTGCTGCTTCATTGACTTAATTTCCCATCCTTTTTTACGCAGCCGAAAAATGAAAAAGAAAAAAAAAAAGTTCCATCCTTCCATTTTCATCCTTTATTAATAGGCTACTACAAAAAATGCCTTTGTTAACACAGTCGTGGTAATAGACAAACAATTATAATGTCCGTTATTAAAAAAAGCTCAATATATTATATAAAAGTGTCCTTAAAAATGTTTAAAAAGGAAAAAAAAATAATTTGCAAAATATACCATATCAATATGTACAGGCTCCCATGCTTGGAGTTAGTAATCACTGCAAGAGAGTAACAGCCAAGATTAGAACTCTGATTCAGGTCAACTGCACAACAAAGACCATTTTAGAAATATGAACCATCTCTGAGCCCCTCACGGTACCTGTGGGATTTCTCCTTGGCGTTAATCGGACCAAAGCTCACAGCATGCTTACATTAAATGTAGCCTACCAAAAACTTGTAATGGGAATCACATTTTAGGCTCTTTTCCACAGGTACCTTAATCAGGATATGCTCTCAAGACAAATTAACTTAGACAGGCCTAAGGGTGCATCCATTCATTAATTAACATATGCCCACATCTGTCCATTCATCTATCCACCCACAGGCAATCACTCATTCACCCACTATTCATCTATTCATTTGATTTGTCGAATATCCGTCATACTAACCTTGTGCCAACATCCCGGTATGGGTAGGCCATCCTGACCCTGTGGATTAAAGATGACAAATAAATAAGAGTGTTTGAGCAGACGGAGCACTTGTGTCAGTCATGCAGAGAGGAGCAGGACATCTGGGAATCACATGACTTACAAACATGCGACACTGACATCTTCATTGTCAAATTAAAAAAAAAAGAATGACAGCTATCCATACCAACATGCAGTTACGCCGATAACTTCATCTAACAATGTGTAATGAACACAAGCGGTTACAGACCCTGGTTTATGCAGAACGAAAACACATTCAACGTTTGCACTCAGAAGATAAATTACCCTGTGCAATCAAAATAATAAAAAAATATATTTACACTGCATATAAAAAACAAACAAAACACTGATAATTTTAGTCATTGAGATTTGAAATTAGTTTTAATTCGTTTTTTATCCTGAATGTAAGAAAGGATATAAACTACAGGAGGATTTGTTGTTGGTCATTTGGAGACCATATTTCTTGTGAAAGTCACATGACCATTGCATTTTAACCAATGGGCTGTTGCCAGTTCAGTTAGCTGCCAATCAGAAGTGAGTTTGAAATGAACAATCACATATATATTTATACATCTGAAAAGAGTAACTTTACATCTTTACCTCGTGGCTGAACAAACAATTTTACATGCAAGAAAGAAAGTGATTGCACAAGGTGTTTAATGGATGTATAATTTTACTGCCACGTGCAAAGGGCATCTCTTATGCCTGGATTGAAGTTGCAGTACACAAAGGGAACAAGTTAAGTGCAATATTTCACACACACACACACACACACACACACACACACACACACACACACACACACACACACACACACACACACACACACACACACACACACACACGCACAGTACGGCACAGTACACCACAACATCGCGCAAAGCGCGTGGGGCAAACACACGCAGGATTTCTGTGCCAATTTCCAAATAATTAGAAGAATAACCCAGCAGTTTGAAAACCATGCAGTGGCTCGGAGCTAAAGGGTTTCCCCAATGACCCATAATGCAATGCATGTTAAGGAGTAACCATGCCAGTGCGTGCCTATTAACTACCGGATCCAGGCGACGTTTAGTGATGAGTCCTGTTCATTTGTTTTCTAAACCAATAGGATGGAGATTCTGAGCAGATGCACTGATGGTTAAGTTCAGTTTTTGGCTCACCTAAGAAAGCTCCCACAATATATACAATAATACATAGTATTAATGCACTAATATGATCTGTGAATCTGTAATTTCGCACATGATCGATTAAAGCAAACGAAAACCTGAAAAGTATTCAAATAGCAATGGAAAGTGCAAAAAAAAAAAACTAATAATAATAATTTCACAAGACCACCACTGGAGGGCGCCAATAGACCAAGAACACCTTTCAAGTGAAACTGGGATAAGGTAGTGAAATGCGAGGGTCCTGAAAGACAAACCAAGACAATGGGATCCCGGCAACCAGTTCAAGCAGCGTGTTTGTGTATGACTTTGCGTGGTTAGATTTTCAACAAAAGCCACAGGAAAAAATAAAACAAAAAAGCTGAAGGGGAAATGTTCACACACGGAGACTGACAGGAAAGTTTGGGGGTGAGGGGCTGTGGTCAAACCATACTGAGACCTTATTATTAAAGACAGAACGATTTGAGGCTCCAGCTTCAGTAAAGGGGGCCTGGGAGAAAATGTTCTGCTTGTCAGATATAAATCAAATGGCAATCCTGGAGATGTATCTAAAGAATCCACTCCCGTGGACATTCTGGCCTGAGGCGAAATAACTGGCATCTTGTGTCATCCATTTTAACTTTCTCACAGTTAAAGGAATATTTTACGTGAACTCAAAACCCCACGGAACGGGGGGCATGGTCGAGGTTGTGTCTAAGGATGCCTTTTAGTCTTCAGCTATGCCTTTGAACAAAGAGGTCCTGAGATGCACATGGAGTTAATTACCCTCAGAGCAGTTCCACAGACACTGTCTCCATAAATCACTTATTCTGTAGCAATGGTGCTGCTACATTCTGTATTCTGTGCATCCAAAATTCTCACTTAAATTTTAAAACAAAAAAACAACGTGACACAACAATAGGAGAATATGAAGGTAACATTTGTGCTCAAGGGATAATTACACTGCATGATATTGAAAACAATTAGGCTATGATGTGAAATTGCAAGCAAAAAAAATTTACGCTAATTTTGATATATTATTTATATTAACGACTTTGTAAATGAACCTGACTGGAAACTGTCAGATTCACGTCGATGTTGAAAAAATACTATACATACAGTGAAGTCCGTAAGTATTTGGAGAGTGACATAATTTTTGTTGTTTTGGCTCTGAAAATAAGATATCAAGAGTCTTTTGATGTTGTTGGGTTACAGACGACAGGAAGTCATGGCAGGCAAAGCATATGTGACTTTTTATTATGACTTTATTTAAGTTTATGTTAATTGGTCCAATTACTTTTCGTCCCCTAAAATGGGGGGACTATATATAAAAAGGGCTACAATTGCTACACGGTTCACCTGATATGGATGTAAAAACCCTCAAATTAAAGCTGAAAGTCTGCACTTTAACCTCATAGTCACTGTCCCATTTCAAATCCAGTGTGCTGGAGTACAGAGCCAAAACAACAAAACATGTGCCACTGTCCAAATACTTACGGACTGCACTGTATCTGACTATACTTACAGTATATACCATGTCTTTTTGCTATTCATCAAAACTTTCCATCGAAAAAACACCCAGACCAACCCAATTTACGACATTTTATGTGTGGACACATTCTCACTGCATTTTTGTGTCTGTGTTCAACCACATCGTTCACATGTTACTTCGATGTAATTCACCGCAAACCGCGTCTATTGCATAATTTCGTTTTTTCGTTTCAATACCAAGCTGTGGTTTCATATCCAAAATTATATACAGTGCTGGGCTGTGGAATATGTGGAGTGCTTGGCGAACACTTTACTTCCTGTTAATTCACCGTCTGTTACTAATAAATGTAGGTTTGACCTCCAGTCCCTAGAGGGAGCACAACACACAAACAGGCCAGTCTGAGGCAGTAGTACACAAAGTATCTGTAATGATCTTGGAACACCCAATCCGTATATCCTCCTGAGACCTGGCAATTATGGTGTTAATCTCAAGAACCATATCATCTACTATGCTGAAACCTACACTACAAAGAGAAAGTCAATAAAATAAAGTAAATAATATTTAAGAAAATATTTTCACGGCAAAATAACATTTGTCATCCAAGACACTTGTATTATGTAAAAAAAGTGGAATATACTTCAACGTTTTTTTTTCTTTTTCTACCGGGTCTCAGGATGTAGGAGAAGATTGATTCTGTGACAAACTGCCTCAGAGGGGAGAGAGGGAGGGAGGGAGAGAGAGAGGGAGGGAGAGAGAGAGGGAGGGAGGGAGGGAGGGAGGGAGGGAGGGAGGGAGGGAGAGAGGGAGGGAGAGAGGGAGGGAGGGAGGGGTGCAGAGATATAGAGATACTGTACCAGGGGGCAGGGGGTCTGTGGGGTAGGCCGCCCCCCATCCCCAGCTTGTGTTTTACCCCCATCATTATCCTGTCAGCAAGAGCAAGAGCCGTCCTGCCGTTACAGTGTACTTATACGCATACTTATAGCCTCTACAACACTGTATTACAGTACATACTCACAGTGTTACCACATGCATACTTATCGCCATTACAACACTGTATTACAGTACATACTCACAGTGTTACCATATGTATACTTATCACCATTACAACACTGTATTACATACTCACAGTGTTACCATATACTTACTTATAGCCATTACTTATAGCCATTACAACACTGTATTACATACTCACAGTTTTACCATACGCATACTTATAGCCTCTACAACACTGTATTACATACTCACAGTGTTACCATATACTTACTTATAGCCATTACAACACTGTATTACAGTACATACCCACAGTGTACCATATACAGTACTTACATATAGCCTTTATAACACTGTAATATACACTCACATAATTACAAACATACACTCTTACAACACTGTATTATATACTCACAGTGTTACACACACACACACACACACACACACACACACACACACACACACACACCTAAGCACACATTCACTCACTTCCAACCACACACACACACACACACACACACACACACACAGGATGTCAAACTGAAAAGACAATAGAGAAAATGACACATTTTAAATGTTTCAGAAGCTAGTCTCAAAGCTGGCTTAACACTGCCATGTGCTGCGGGAAAGAGAAATGATGAGATCTGAACATGACCCAGAGACGTACCCCTCAGTGTACCCCTCACCCCACCACACTGTACCCCTCACCTACCCCACTGTACCCCTCATTGCATCCCTCGGCAGATATTAAACACTATTTTACATTACAATACTGGCATTTAGCACACACTCTTATCCAGAGCAACCTACACAACTTTTGCGTTTTTACACGGTATCCATTTATACAGCTGGACATATACTGAAGCAATGCAGGTGAAGTACCTTTAGCTCAAGGGTACGAGAGCACTGTCTGACCTGGGAATGAGACCTGTAGCAACCTTTAGGCTACAAGCGCAGTACCCATTATACGACACTGCCACCTAATTAATGCCCAATTACTTAATAACAATGAAGATATTGTTATACTGCAGAGGCTGCAACTGTGGAATGAAAACCTAAAAACACAGAGCCACCCAGGACTGAGGAGGAACCTGAGCCTATGGGAGGGGTGTGGAGGGGGGGTACATTTGGGACAGTGAGGTCACTCACCACAGGGCAGGGCTGGTCCAGGCCAGGAGGGCCCTGTTCTCCCTTCGGCCCTTTTAACCCTTTCTTCCCCACAGTGCCCCGGTCACCCTGTGGAAGGAAAAGGGAGTGGGTGAGAGTCACTAAACTGCCCCGTCGCACAGGAGAAGCTCAGGGCAGTTAAGTGGGCGAGTCACTAACTGCCCCGTCCCACAGGAGAAGCTCAGGGCAGTTAAGTGGGCGAGTCACTAACTGCCCCGCCCCACAGGAGAAGCACAGGGCAGTTAAGTGGGCGAGTCTATAAAGTCTTAAAGCAGGTGCTGTCCTACAGGTAACCTGCTGTCTACCTTTAGTCCCACGCCCACACACCTGTTACCACACAGGAGTTATCCATTTAAAAGTTAATAAGATAATAACATAGATGTGATTATATGTGTTTAAACATGAATAAACCATATCAACACATGAATGAATGGTTTGCACATGGTGAAACAGTAACAGATTTGAGGAGTTAACAGCGCCTCCTACCTTAAACTGCGCTAATGAAACAATAACAGATTTGAGGAGTTAACGGCGCCTCCTACCTTATCCCCTTTTTCTCCTCTGTCTCCCTTGTCTCCTGTCAGCCCTGGAAGACCCTGGAGAGAGAGAGGAGCAGAGAACCATTAGCGCAAAGCATTCTGGGAGCGTGGCGTGTGCTTGGAGTCGCGCGCAATGTGCTGAACTCACGTCATATCCAGGCTCCCCAGATTTTCCCTGTGGCAGAAGAAAACACACAAGATCAGAGACCCAAGTTCACACGACGGACACCTCTCTTCCCCAAAAACGAAACGCAGACATGCACTCACCTTTTCTCCCTTCGTGCCCGGTAGGCCGACCAATCCCGTGGGACCAGGAGGACCCTGTGGGCAGAGACAGAATCTCTCAGTCTGATTGGTTCTGAGACAATAGGCTAGAGAGGGGCTAAATCCCAAACTGAGCGCTCACGACTTGTGGACTGTGGACTTGCAGACTTTAATGGCGTATTTCCAGGGGGCAGGTAGGTCTGCATTGATGCGGACTTGCAAAAAGCGCGGGTGAAGTGCGGGTAGAGTCCGCATAAGAGCACTTGCCAAAAATGCCGTTTTCACAATGGAACAGCCCGAAGCACTCACAGACTGACGCGCCTTTGAGTCCACGAGTCCAGAGAATGGAATTCAGCCATGGACACACACTGCTATGACGCATAGCGGACAGTAGAGGGCGCTGACTCACCGACAGCCCTGGAGGACCGTTGGTCCCTCTCTCTCCCTTAATGCCGATTCCTGGCTCGCCCTGAAAAACAACACGATGACATCATCACACAGCAAATGCAATGACATCATCACACAGCAAACACAAGACACAACGGGACACACAACACAAAACTGCACACACAACACACATGAACACACCACACGCATCCTTAACCTCACCTTGGGTCCAGGCATTCCGTGGTGCCCCTGAAAACACAGAGAAACAGGAAACCCTTTTCAGTGTGATCTACCTCTGAACTTTGACCTTTGACCTAATCTGCATAGACAGGGTCACTCACCATGAACCCCGGGGGCCCTGGGGGGCCAGGAGGTCCGGGCTGAGAGATCATCTGTACCTAAAGAGTGACAACAATGACATCACACATTCAAATGCTGTCTTCCTGGCGGGAAACCCCTCCCCGACTAATGCTAGCGGCAAGGATGCATGGCCCTGCCGTGCCGCCATCCACAGTTAGCAGGGTCCGGGGTCCATACCAGACCGCGAGGCCCGTTTAAGCACTAGAACAGCACTAGGCCTCCAGGGGAAGTTCTCACCAGATTATCCTCAAACGTGGAATCTCCCTTCTCTCCCCTCTGCCCATCGACTCCCTGAGGGGCAGACAGGGGGGGGATTAACGTTCCTTAATAAATCAACTGACAATTAACACAAAACACACAGGAAGTTCACTCCAGCCCTCAACCCTCGACTGGTTCCCTCTACTTTTCTACCTACACCCCATCTAACCTGCATATCAATACACACTTCTGCCCTCAGACTGTCTGTTTTTACCCCGGATGGTTTAACACCCCGGCACATAATCTGCTCAAGCACTGTGAGCATTACCTCCCTATAACCATGTAATTACCTTCCTATAACCATGTAATTACCTCCCTATAACCATGTAATTATAACTAGTGCCTGACACAGAAGTGGCTTTAACTCCTGACACCAGGCCCGTCAGTCGAAGACGGGATCTACCCCAAAGGAGTTCTGTTGTGTTTTGTGGGTTTTTTGGAGGTTCAGGCCTGGCATTTTCATTCTTTCCTACTTTCCTATAAAGCCTCTTTTGCCCCAGTTTATCTTTAAAAAGATCTGTACAAAGAAAAGCAAGCTGAACTGACTTGATTTGGACGTGATGTTTCATGTCATCTGGGGGATAACTGTGGCCAATACAGAAAGTAGCCGTCTGAGGACAGGCCTCACCACCCCCCGCCCCATACTCACCGGTGGCCCCGACAGGCCCATCTCCCCCTTCTCTCCTACAAAACCGGGATCCCCAATTTCACCCTTCGTCCCCTTGGGACCCTGGGGGAGGGGGTCAAAGGTGAGAGATTGAGTTTGCGGAGGGGGACCCAAAAAAGGTACACCAACAGTGATTTGAGTTTGATGAAAATGTGTAAGTTCATGAGATGTTTCATGCACATGTGTTTTTACACTCAAACACATTGGAGTGGAAATCAACAACAATAATAATAATATATTTTTTAAAATTCACCTTTTCTCCATCCACTCCAGATGGTCCAGGTAAGCCTAGCTCTCCCTGTCACAAGTAAAATAAAATCAGTCCCCATGGTAACACGTCACCACCAGGAGACCTGGATCCATATTTAAGAAGCATCTAAGAGCAGGAGTTGTACTGATCTACGATCTTATTGGTGTGCGGAGGATGAAAAACCGTTGACTTCGAAACAACGTCAAAGGGCGAAAGGATTCTGCCCGATGGCTAAGCTACTCTCGTTGCTTAGTGATCGAATAACCTGACCTTAAAGTCGACCTGAACGTTTGATTTAAAATGGCCCTGTTGTATTATTTTGAGTCGATAAGGACATCTGTTGATGGATCGGTTTTATCAAAATGATATGGAGCTCAAACCTTGTTACATCATGCAGGCCGGCATGGATAGGGTGGTGCCCGTACTCAACTATGTTGTGCCTTACATCGCCCCCTAGCTGTGCAGATATTTATGACGCAACATTCATTCTCATTCCATAGTGCATGGATATTCAAATCTGGACCTTGAATCCAAATCCGGCCCTGGTTTTCTTTCTCCCAGGAAATTAACTGAACAAATAGTGCTACTGATTGGCCAGACTGTCCTCACACCTGGGTCCCAGGTGAAGGGAGGGTGCAAAACCAGCAGTTCTTGGGCCTCGAGGACCGTGATTTGAATACCAGGGCCTTAGTGTTTTAATATGTTTGTATTTAAGTAATAACAGGTGAGGCAGGGATTACCTTTGGACCTTGCTCGCCAGGTGGACCCGGGAGTCCAGGTGGACCCTGTGCAAAAGAAGGGAACAGAGTAATTTAGAGAGGCAGCGTTGTGTAGTGGTAAGTGAACTGGGTTTCTAACACAGTGGTTGCAGGTTTCCGTTCCCAGATGGGGGCAAAGCCATTGTATTATCAGCCAAGGTACTTAACCCGAACTGCTTCAGCAAATATCCAGTTGCATATAAGTGCTTTGTACCTAACAATGTGTTGCTCTGAGTAAGAGCACCAGTTAAATGAATAAATGCACTAAAATGCTAAATAAATACTGAAATTTAATAGCTGGAGTTCACAGGGGACCGATATGAACACGTGTTTCCTCAGCCAGCCGTGACTGTTACTGCACTGTTTGTTCTGCAAGTGGGCCCAGTTACGAGCGACAGGATTGGCTGGAGCCCCCCCCCCCCGAGTTACGAGTGACGGGATTGGCAGGAGCCCCCCCCTTTCAGCTGTCAACAGCTTAGCAAGGTACTGGTTCTGATCATGAGTCTCCAAGCTGCGGTTTTTGGGGTGCACGGAGGGGGGGAACTCTGGGTTTTTGGGGTGCACGGAGGGGGGGAACTCGGGGTTTTTGAAGGCTTTGCTCCAACAGCACTATAGAGGCCACAGTCCATCCAAGAGCTGCGGTGTTTCGCCCCAAAATCGCAGGATTCGCCATGTAATCCTCTAAGTAAATATGCACGGAAGTCCCTTTTCTCTCTGCCTGTCAATCATGTCCAGTTTTGGCAGCAAGACACCGTCAAACTGCAATGCTCAGCCGGACAGCCTCACCGTTACAGAAAAGAAAAGAAAAAAAGAACGAATAGCAGTGAAAAGATGCAGATAGAAGGAGATATGCAACGACTGAAACGTCAAGCTTGCATCCCATTAAAATTCACGTTTGCTACGGCAACATTGATCATGACATTTTTATTACCAGCGACTTTTTTGGGGTACAGATTCAATTAAAATCTTTAGCATCAAGTCAGAACTGATTATGGAAACTGTCAGACAGACAAAAAATACATTCCTAGCACACAGAGGTACAAGCATCCTAGAAACACTACCCCACTACGATCCTGGGGCGAAACGCATGACGTATATCATGTGTTCAACCACATCTACTGGACACGCTGCCAACACACATCCCATGCAGTCTGAAAAGCCAACGAGCTGCAGAGCCGGCCTCGTATGGGGAGCATTCCTCTGTCACACACAGTTAGCTCATCTATACTCACAGAGGGGGAAAATATGTTGGCCAAAGAGTGAAATTAACTGATCCAACAACCACATAAAACTTTATTATATATTTACCATTATTGCTATTATTCACACACAGTGTTCCAGCTGTTCGGTTATTGTTTGATTTACTTTTGATGGTAATATAAAACATTTTTTTTATGTTTCCCACGTCGGTGCAGACTCAGTATCTCTTGCCAGGATAAATATAATGGCTCTTCAGAAAAAGATATTTAATATGTGAATTCCACTGCCTGCTGTGATGGTTTGTGATGAATATTAGAAATGCTAGGTCATGCCCCCCCTGGTGTCCACAAACACAAAGGAGCCTTTTATTAAGCTTGAATGCTACGGTCTTGAAGCAATGAAATATGAAAATAATATTGGTCCCTGGGGGTGATTTTTTTTTTTTTTGAGTTCTAATTTTTTGTCCTGTTTGGCTTTTTTTTTTTTTGGTGTTTCCATCCACGTTTCTATGACGATGGAAATGCTTTGCAAACACAAACTCGGCCAAGTTCTGACAGCGCTAATAACACCACCCACAAAGATAGTTTGGAGCCCAGAAAATAAACAGATAAATTCTCCATGTGGCGCATGCCGTTTACCGCCGAACCTCCTTGTGCCAGTATCCCTGCGAGCCACATAAAACAGAGAGAGCATCCAGCTTTAAGGGCCACAATGAAACCCAATGCCCTTCTTTTTTCTCGCCCGAGCTCTGTCCTCACTTTGGGGTTTTAATAGTTTTTTTTAATATGATTGTTTTCACTTCTGGATCAGGTATCAAAATGGTGACAGCTTTGAGGATCGGTTTTTAAAAAATATATCTATTTTTCAGGTTGAGTTCTGCTGGAAGAACAAAGGGGCAAAGGTGGAAATTAGCTGCGGGAAAATTGTGCACAGATATCAGGAAGACGTCAATGTGTGAAACAGCGTTGCCAGGTCATGGAGTAGAAGCAGAGACCGTTGGGGTGTTTAAGGTCAGACTTGACACAGAGCTGGATACTCTCTAGTTTGTAGGTGAATTATGAGCCTAGATGGGCTGAATGGTCTGTTCTCCTCATTATGTATTATTATGTTCTTATGCTCTAGACGGGCTGATTGGCCTTTTCTCCTCATTATGTATTCTTGTGTTCTTATGTTCTAGATGGGCTGAATGGCCTGTTCTCCTCATTATGTTTTCTTATGCTCTAGACGGGCTGATTGGCCTTTTCTCCTCATTATGTATTCTTGTGTTCTTATGTTCTAGATGGACTGAATTGCCTGTTCTCCTCATTATGGATTCTTATGTTCTTATGTTCTAGATGGACTGAATGGCCTGTTCTCCTCATTATGGATTCTTATGTTCTTATGTTCTAGATGGGCTGAGTGACCTGTTCTCCTCATTATGGATTCTTATGTTCTTATGTTCTAGATGGGCTGAGTGACCTGTTCTCCTCATTATGTATTCTTATGTTCTTATGTTCTAGATGGGCTGAGTGACCTGTTCTCCTCATTATGTATTCTTATGTTCTAGATGGACTGAATGGCCTGTTTTCATAATTATGTTATATTCTTATCTTGTGCTCCTGTTGAGAAGATTGGTCCATAATGCAGGCGATTGCTCTGGGATTTTTGTACAGTAATAGTACTGTTAAAAGAATACTTGCTGGACCCAGGAGACTGTGAAATGGACAATACTTAATTTAATGAACCTTTATTCATCCGGTGTAGGTTTGTTTTACTGTTTTACAGTAATGTCTAATGAGTTACAGAGTTACAGGACCCAGCAGATTGTAATGGGGAGAGATGGTGTGTGGAGAGAAACAGGGGACCCCTCCTGCTTTCTGTTTAAACAAAAGAACATATCGTAGAACAGAAGCCCCCAACCCTGTTCCTGGAGATCTGCCGTCCCGTAGGTTTTCATTTCAACCCTATTTTGGTACAATTATGTGATTCCACTAATTAGCAGCTCAACAAGATCTCGAGCTGTTGAATGAGGTGCGCTTTGTTAGGGTTGGAGTGAAAACCTACAGGACGGTAGATCTCCAGGAACGGGGGTTGGGGACCACTGCTGTAGAATAAGATCAATTACAGCAAATTTGCAATTGACAGCAAAATGCATTTATTTTCTTTTGTATGTATACAATCTGATGCAAGGAATGAGGAATAGCTGTTTTTTTGCATCTTGGGGGAAGACTGTTGGTGGGAGAAACAATGACTTCTAATCCATCAGATTAATGATGTTAGGGGTACAACCTACAGCACTGCAAACACTCATGCAACACACACACACACACACACACACACACACACACACAAATACTCTCACACAAACACTCTTATGCACACACACACACACACACACACACACACACACACACACACACACACACACACAAATACTTTCTCTCACACACACATGCGCAAAGACGCAAATACGCACGCACGCACGCACGTACGCAGAGAGGCATGGGTGCAGTGTGCTTTGGGGGGGGGGGGGGGGGGGGCGCAGGTTTATGGGCATTGGGGGGGCACAATCACACCCAAAAACACATGCTGTTGCTCAAGTTACCGAGACACTGATGGTGTGGATGGCCTGCCAAGAGAGAAGAAGAATACGCTCAGCGTGTTCAGGCACTTTGAGAACGGCAATGCTGAAACAAAGTTCTGATGGGAAATGTAGTCCAGAACTGGAGGTCCTGGAGTATGTTCAAACTAATCATGCACTTCATCTCCCGATGAGCAACTTTGTGAGACATTCCCACTGAACCCAACTCTGCTTGGGTACCTATTACAAAGCACCATTGTGTATGCGTTGACGTGCCACTTATAGCATTCGCACAACATATGCAGAGATCCAGTCATAGTGCAAACAATCTTCAAAGACACACAAAGGCAATTGATATATATAGATATATATTGAATTGAAATGAAACACTTTGACATATGGCTGAGGTATTTAGGCATTTAGAAATGCAAAGGGAAATGATGTTCTGATGCTGGGTCTAAATGCCGGCCAACGGTTGCGCTCGTAACTATTTTACAAGCAACCCCTTCAGATGCTCAGTACAGACTGGTATTTACACAAACTGATTACCACAGGAAGGACTCTGGGTTTACTGCTGCAAGAAGGTTTTTATTAAGGCAAGTTCATGGCAGAGGAGAGAGAGAGAGAGAGAGAGGAGAGAGAGATGAGAGAGAGAGAGAGAGAGCGAGAGAGAGAGAGAAAGAGAGAGTGAGAGAGAGAGAGAGAAAGAGGGGGGGAGAAAGAGAGAGAGAGAAGGGGGAGTGAGAGAGAGAGAGGGAGAGAGAGAGAGAGAGAGAGAGAAAGAGGGGGAGAAAGAGAGAGAGAAAGAGAGAGAGGGAGTGATGAGAGAGAGAGGGAGAGAGAGAGAGGGAGAAAGAGAGAGAGGGATAGAAGAGAGAGAGAGGGAGAAAGATTACAGCTAAATTACAGCTGCATTATAAGTACATGCAGTAGATGCAAGCCTTACCTGTGCATGTACTGTACATGACGGACAGGTAAGACGCACACCTGTAGGTGTGGGACTTTCATTATTTTGAAAATACGGCCCATCCCTGTGGACTGTCCCCGTACCTCGATGCCTGTCACCTGTAGGGTACAAACTCACCCGAAAGGCCTCCTGAAGCCTCCCGCCAAAGTCGATGACGTCACTCGAGCCCTGCACACCTTTCTCCCCAGGTAAGCCCTATCACACAGAGACACAGCAGTGGGTGATGTGTGTGATGAGTGCAGCAGGGTGTTGCTACGTGCATGTAAAGAGACTCTTTAAGTACAACATGGAGGTCAACAGATCAGGTCAGCTACAATTTTTATAAAACGTTTCCCTGTAAGCTTCCATTTCACAGAGGGAGGGGCCTGCTACGGGCAAGAGAGTAAGTAAAAATTACTTTCCACCCGGTTTTCAAACCGGGCACCTTTATGGATCACTTTAAGGGTTTCTTCTCGCTTGTAAGAGTACCAGAAAATAAGATATCAAGAGTCTTTTGATGTTGCTGGGTCACAGACATGAGGAAGTCATGGCATGCAAAGGATCAAAAAATTGTTCAGTAAATTAATCGAAATTCAAATTTGAAATTGATGAACCGAATTGCAGCTTGTTTCCTGAAATTGACCCCCCATCACCGTGGTTACGGGTCAGTGTTCCACGCCGGTGTGTAGTCACGGTTACTGCGCTTCTATAGAGGACCACTCACCGTCTTGCCCTGGGCTCCCACTTCTCCAGCGTCACCCCTTATCACCCTGAGAAGAGCAGGGAGCAGGCTGTCAGCTTTCAGTAAAACCACACACTGCTACCCCCCACAACACAGACCTGAACCCCCCAAACTGATACCTCATAACACAGACCTGAACCCCCCAAATTACTACCTCAAAACAGACCTGAACCCCCCAACTACTACCTCAAAACAGACCTGAACCCCCCAAACTACTACCTCATAACAGACCTGAACCCCCAAACTACTACCTCATAACAGCCCTGAACCCCCAAACTACTACCTCAAAACAGACCTGAAACCCCAAACTACTACCTCATAACAGACCTGAACCCCCAAACTACTACCTCATAACAGACCTGAACCCCCAAACGACTACCTCATAACAGACCTGAACCCCCAAACTACTACCTCATAACAGACCTGAACCCCCAAACTACTACCTCATAACACAGACCTGAACCCCCCAAACTACTACCTCATAACACAGACCTGAACCCCCAAAACTACTACCTCATAACAGACCTGAACCCCCCAAACTACTACCTCAAAACAGACCTGAACCCCCAAACTACTACCTCATAACACAGCCCTGAACCCCCAAAACTACTGCCTCATAACACAGACCTGAACCCCCAAAACTACTGCCTCATAATACAGACCTGAGGACACCTGAGTCTCATAGGTATGGGTTATAATCTCTATAGTTCATAATGTCTTGTTGTCTTAGCCATAGCTTACTGTGTACTATACTCAATGTTCACGACTATGGACAGCTGCTATGTTATGATAAGAAATGTACTTTATCTGACCTGTTGTAGTCGCTCCAATGACCTTCGGTATGCACTTATTGTATGTTGCTTTGGATAAAAGCGTCTGCCAACTGAATGTAATGTAATGTACCGTATGGGGTTTCAAATCTCTCACCCATAAGAATATTATCATTATGGGTTTTTCAAAGGCTCTCATAGGACATACGGATATTTTTCAGGTCATTAAATTTAAATTCTTCATCTCCTGAATTGACATGGAGTTGAGCCCAACCTTGGCATTCCCAGCTCAATGGTGAGGGGGAGAGCAGAGAACGGTTCCGAAGCATTTGACGCTAATGCTAGGCTGCTTAGAATCTGTGGATTACCCCTCCCCCAAAAATACACCCCCTCCAACAGGGTAAAACTGCAACCTGTTTTACTGGTGTTCTTACCTTCAGTCCGGGGAACCCATCCACCCCTCTGTCCCCCGGCCCTCCAGGCAGACCCAGGCTCCCCCTGGTGGACGCAGAGCGTAAACGCGTGAGAACCTGAGGATGGGTCAGTTGGGAACTCTACAGATACAGAGCTACGGGACCCAACGTGTGCTCAACGGGGAGATCATTTTGTGGCTCACTACGCCCCTCAGTCTTCTATTCCCTCAGGTTCCTGCTGTTGACCACAAACCATCAGCCAGGAACCCCACCTGAGGTTCCTTCTGCTCCCCAAAACTGAATGACTAAACAAAACAAAAAAGAATCCTCCAGCGTGACGTATCTTAGATTGGCCTTGGGCTCACTAATCACTGGCAGATACCAACAACAGCAGCCAATGCCTTGCTGCCTTGAGTGAGATGTTAGTCCAATGGAGTGAAGCCGTCTTAAGCATGTGATTATGTTAGACCAATGGGGCGAAGCAGTCTCAAGCATGTGATCATGTTAGACCAATGGGGTGAAGCAGTCTTAAGCATGTGATCATGTTAGACCAATGTGTGGCCTTGTGGCTAGTTTACTGGCATACCGTGTACGCACATCCATGGCGTAAAAACAATGGGCCTGTGACATCACGTACTTCAGAGGAGAGCACATGCCTGTCTTTGGCCCTCTTCCAAGTCAACCACCAAAATTAGGAGAAGAAAGAACATGTCCAGAGCAGGATGGGGTGATAACATGGACATAGAGAAAAGAGGGCGAGTTAAAGTTCGGACATAAAACAGGAGATTGGAGGAGTCCGCTAATCTGGGGATGTGCGCGAGGATGAAAGGAGCGGTAGAGATAAGGAGCTCAAACAGGGCCGTCTGTTACCAGGGCAACGCCCAACTGCCATTAGTAGCATTAGCGTCATCATCTGACCTTTGATCCCTGAGGCCCAGGAAATCCCTGCTCGCCGTCGTCACCCTGTGAACGAAACGAAGAAGACTCGCGCTCTGACACGTGGACAAACAGACGCACACGGACAGACGCTTTAAATCACAATAACCAAAACCCGTCCTGGTTTAATGTCAGCGATGAGTATCCCAAAGACCGGTGGCTATTCCAGTGAGTGAAAAGTTCACTACACTACGTCTATTCTCAGGGCAGTTTACTTCCCAGATCTAGACCGCACACAATGTTCAGACTACCCCCATAACTTCATTGAATTGACCCAATTTTTTAATCAGCCGCTAGGATCCTACTTAAAATGTGAACCCAGGGTTCAAAGATTTATGGGGTACTTTGGATTGTGGGTGATGGGGTGTCAGTTATTATCAGTTGATGGTGTTGGTGAGGATAGGGTGGGGGGAGGGGGGTGAGGGTGGTGTAGGATTGGGGGAGGAGGGTGGTGATAGGGTGGTGTAAGATGGGGGAGGAGGGTGGTGATAGGGGTGGTGTAAGATGGGGGAGGAGGGTGTAGGATTGGGGGAGGAGGGTGGTGATAGGGGTGGTGTAGGATTGGGGGAGGAGGGTGGTGATAGGGTGGTGTAGGATTGGGGGAGGAGGGGGATGAGGGTGGTGTAGGATTGGGGGAGGGGGTGGTATAGGGTGGTGTAAGATGGGGGAGGAGGGTGGTGATAGGGTGGTGTAGGATTGGGGGAGGAGGGGGGGTGAGGGTGGTGTAGGATTGGGTGAGGGGGTGGTATAGGGTGGTGTAAGATGGGGGAGGAGGGTGGTGATAGGGTGGTGTAGGATTGGGGGAGGAGGGTGGTGATAGGGTGGTGTAGGATTGGGGGAGGGGGGTGGTATAGGGTGGTGTAAGATGGGGGAGGAGGGGGGTGAGGGTGGTGTAGGATTGGGGGAGGAGGGTGGTGATAGGGTGGTGTAGGATTGGGGGAGGAAGGGGGTGAGGGTGGTGTAGGATTGGGGGAGGGGGTGGTATAGGGTGGTGTAAGATGGGGGGAGGAGGGTGGTGATAGGGTGGTGTAGGATTGGGGGAGGAGGGGGGTGAGGGGTGGTGTAGGATTGGGGGAGGGGGTGGTATAGGGTGGTGTAAGATGGGGGAGGAGGGGGGTGGTGATAGGGTGGTGTAGGATTGGGGGAGGATGGTGGTGATAGGGTGGTGTAAGATGGGGGAGGAGGGTGGTGATAGGGTGGTGTAAGATGGGGAGGAGGGTGTAGGATTGGGGGAGGAGGGTGTAGGATTGGGGAGGAGGGTGGTGATAGGGTGGTGTAGGATTGGGGGAGGAGGGGGGTGAGGGTGGTGTAGGATTAGGGGAGGGGGTGGTATAGGGTGGTGTAAGATGGGGGAGGAGGGTGGTGATAAGGTGGTGTCAGGATTGGGGAAGGGGTGGTACTAGGGTGGTGTAAGATGGGGGAGGAGGGTGGTGATAAGGTGGTGTAGGATTGGGGAAGGGGGTGGTCTAGGGTGGTGTAAGATGGGGGAGGAGGGTGGTGATAAGGTGGTGTCGGATTGGGGAAGGGGGTGGTATAGGGTGTTCTACAGGTACAGGTGTTTACAGGTTACTCACATGCTTTCCAGATGGGCCTCTCGGTCCCTGTGTAAGAACAAAGAAGCTTATATTAAAAAATAAATAGTGCTTTACCCCAGTCAGCCTATATGTGTATGTAAATAATGTGAAAAAACGCATACATCGTGCACATACAAGAGGAAACAAGAAGTTGAATTACCTCAATCCCGTCTCTTCCAGGTACTCCCTGAGGGAATAGGACATTTTAGCGCCTTGCTGGTCCACATTTAGATGCATTTCAAGAATGTGCAGCACAAAGTGCATTCTGCAAAGCCACCACAGGGTGGCACTGTTCTTTAAAACTGCATTGAGGAGGTTGGGGATGGCTATTCATGAACCGAAAACTGAGGAAGAATATGAATATGAATATGAATATATGAATATATGAATATGAATATTGAATATGTCAGCTTCATTCACACCCTGCCTGTCAGTCAGCTCACCACTTCACTGCCGTACGGCGGGCGCAGGATGCATCGGATTCCCGAACTCGGCTGGATAAAAACGAGCGCACAGACACAATCCCACCGCATATTTGAGCAGCCCGGCGCTTTGACCTTTGAAGTGATAAACCCAATTTGAGAAAGTGGGGTTTGGCTAAGAGCAAGGACTATTGTTTCTAGAGAAAGCCAAAAGAGTTACTGAAGCAAAGCTTGTGCCATATCTGTTACAGACCCCGATGGGATGGTACAGGGGTTTCTTAAAACGATCTGTGGCTGTTTTCTCTTACACAAACCAGATGAGAGGGGAACTGAACTGCTATTTTTGCCTCGTACCCGAGATCCTCGACTTGTTGGTGTAGAGGGGCCGTCTGCAGTCTGGGGGGCTTCTGTGTGTTGAGTTTGAACCCCCCTGAACCCCCCTCCCCCACTCACCACTGTGGAGAGCATCAGCTGATCCAGGTTCAGCTTACCCAACTCTGCATCCAAGTCCCGTCTAAGCCTGTGTGGCGATGCCAACAGCCCTATCAGAGCGGAGGTATAAGAGCCTCCTGCCTGTGTGGCGATGCCAACAGCCCTATCAGAGCGGCGGTATAAGAGCCTCCTGCCTGTGTGGCGATGCCAACAGGCCTATCAGAGCGGCGGTATAAAGAGCCTCCTGCCACCATGTTTCCACTCATTTCCTCACTGTTTATGTTCATACAGGACGGTGGAAAATTACAGCGAAGAGAGAGCAGCATGCGGCTTGGGAAAGAGGAGGATCGGCATGTCAAACCTGACACGGGATGAAATGGTGGGTCCCCCCCAGATAGGAGCTCAACAAGGGGAGCCTGAGAAGGGAGCTCAATAGTGGGGCCTAACAGGGGAGCTCAATAGTGGGGACTAACAGGGGAACTCAATAGTGGGGCCTAACAGGGGAACTCAATAGTGGGACCTAACAGGGGAACTCAATAGTGGGCCTAACAGGGGAACTCAATAGTGGGGCCTAACAGGGGAACTCAATAGTGGGGCCTAACAGGGGGGATCAATAGTGGGGGGTAACAGGGGAGCTCAGTAGTGGGGCCTAACAGGGGAACTCAATGGTGGGGCCTAACAGGGGAGCTCAATAGTGGGGGGTAACAGGGGAGCTCAATAGTGTGGCCTAACAGGGGAACTCAATAGTGGGGCCCTAACAGGGGAACTCAATAGTGGGGCCTAACAGGGGAACTCAATAGTGGGGCCTAACAGGGGGATCAATAGTGGGGGGTAACAGGGGAGCTCAGTAGTGGGGCCTAACAGGGGAACTCAATGGTGGGGCCTAACAGGGGATCAATAGTGGGGGGTAACAGGGGAGCTCAATAGTGTGGCCTAACAGGGGAACTCAATAGTGGGGCCTAACAGGGGAACTCAATAGTGGGGCCTAACAGGGGGATCAATAGTGGGGGGTAACAGGGGAGCTCAGTAGTGGGACCTGACAGGGGAACTTGTGGGGCTTAACAGGGGGCTCAATAGTGGGGGGTAACAGGGGAGCCCAGTAGTGGGACCTGACAGGGGAACTTGTGGGGCCTAACAGGGCATCTATCAGCAGGGGGAATAAAACGCTCTCCTCCCTTCCGTACGGATGAGATGGCAGCAGCATAATGGGAATCATACCGGTTCTCCAGCAGGTCCTCGGGGCCCATCCTTCCCGGTGTTCCCAGGGGGTCCTCTTGGGCCTGGGGACCCTGGGACCCCCGGAGGGCCTGGGGGCCCAGCCTGTCCTTGATCACCCTAAAAACCCCCACAAAGAGAAATAAAACCAGAGAGAATTTATTAGCTATGCAAGCATGCACAAACACATACATGCACACGCCAATACTCACCTGCAGACATGCACGAGTGCACACACACACACACACCACACACACACACACACACACACGCATGCATACAGGCATGCACACATACACACACACACATGCAGGCACGCGCCACACACACACACACACACACACACACACACACACACACACACACACCACACACACACACACACACACACACACACACACACACAAACACACATACAAACACACACAGACATATACACACTTGCACAAACAGTAGCGCATCTTGTTAACAGTCTAACAGCCCTGGTGTGACTGTACGGAGTGGCTTTTATTGATTGACTGTTGGCAGAACT
>CM056393.1:2595490-2657990 GCA_029718625.1 Synaphobranchus kaupii
GTTGCTGGGTCACAGACATGAGGAAGTCATGGCATGCAAAGGATCAAAAAATTGTTCAGTAAATTAATCGAAATTCAAATTTGAAATTGATGAACCGAATTGCAGCTTGTTTCCTGAAATTGACCCCCATCACCGTGGTTACGGGTCGGTGTTCCACGCCGGTGTGTAGTCACGGTTACTGCGCTTCTATAGAGGACCACTCACCGTCTTGCCCTGGGCTCCCACTTCTCCAGCGTCACCCTTATCACCCTGAGAAGAGCAGGGAGCAGGCTGTCAGCTTTCAGCAAAACCACACACTGCTACCCCCACAACACAGACCTGAACCCCCAAACTGATACCTCATAACACAGACCTGAACCCCCAAACTACTACCTCAAAACAGACCTGAACCCCAAACTACTACCTCAAAACAGACCTGAACCCCCAAACTACTACCTCAAAACAGACCTGAACCCCCAAACTACTACCTCATAACAGACCTGAACCCCCAAACTACTACCTCATAACAGCCCTGAACCCCCAAACTACTACCTCAAAACAGACCTGAACCCCCAAACTACTACCTCATAACAGACCTGAACCCCCAAACTACTACCTCATAACAGACCTGAACCCCCAAACGACTACCTCATAACAGACCTGAACCCCCAAACTACTACCTCATAACAGACCTGAACCCCCAAACTACTACCTCATAACAGACCTGAACCCCCAAACTACTACCTCATAACAGACCTGAACCCCCAAACTACTACCTCATAACAGACCTGAACCCCCAAACTACTACCTCATAACAGACCTGAACCCCCAAACTACTACCTCATAACACAGACCTGAACCCCCAAACTACTACCTCAAAACAGACCTGAACCCCCAAACTACTACCTCATGACACAGCCCTGAACCCCCAAAACTACTGCCTCATAACACAGACCTGAACCCCCAAAACTACTGCCTCATAATACAGACCTGAGGACACCTGAGTCTCATAGGTATGGTTATAATCTCTATAGTTCATAATGTCTTGTTGTCTTAGCCATAGCTTACTGTGTACTATACTCAATGTTCACGACTATGGACAGCTGCTATGTTATGATAAGAAATGTACTTTATCTGACCTGTTGTAGTCGCTCCAATGACCTTCGGTATGCACTTATTGTATGTTGCTTTGGATAAAAGCGTCTGCCAACTGAATGTAATGTAATGGACCGTATGGGGTTTCAAATCTCTCACCCATAAGAATATTATCATTATGGGTTTTTCAAAGGCTCTCATAGGACATACGGATATTTTTCAGGTCATTAAATTTAAATTCTTCATCTCCTGAATTGACATGGAGTTGAGCCCAACCTTGGCATTCCCAGCTCAATGGTGAGGGGGAGAGCAGAGAACGGTTCCGAAGCATTTGACGCTAATGCTAGGCTGCTTAGAATCTGTGGATTACCCCTCCCCAAAAATACACCCCCTCCAACAGGGTAAAACTGCAACCTGTTTTACTGGTGTTCTTACCTTCAGTCCGGGGAACCCATCCACCCCTCTGTCCCCCGGCCCTCCAGGCAGACCCGGCTCCCCCTGGTGGACGCAGAGCGTAAACGCGTGAGAACCTGAGGATGGGTCAGTTGGGAACTCTACAGATACAGAGCTACGGGACCCAACGTGTGCTCAACGGGGAGATCATTTTGTGGCTCACTACGCCCCTCAGTCTTCTATTCCCTCAGGTTCCTGCTGTTGACCACAAATCATCAGCCAGGAACCCCACCTGAGGTTCCTTCTGCTCCCCAAAACTGAATGACTAAACAAAACCAAAAAAAATCCTCCAGTGTGACGTATCTTAGATTGGCCTCGGGCTCACTAATCACTGGCAGATACCAACAACAGCAGCCAATGCCTTGCTGCCTTGAGTGAGATGTTAGTCCAATGGAGTGAAGCCGTCTTAAGCATGTGATTATGTTAGACCAATGGGGCGAAGCAGTCTCAAGCATGTGATCATGTTAGACCAATGGGGTGAAGCAGTCTTAAGCATGTGATCATGTTAGACCAATGTGTGGCCTTGTGGCTAGTTTACTGGCATACCGTGTACGCACATCCATGGCGTAAAAACAATGGGCCTGTGACATCACGTGCTTCAGAGGAGAGCACATGCCTGTCTTTGGCCCTCTTCCAAGTCAACCACCAAAATTAGGAGAAGAAAGAACATGTCCAGAGCAGGATGGGTTGATAACATGGACATAGAGAAAAGAGGGCGAGTTAAAGTTCGGACATAAAACAGGAGATTGGAGGAGTCCGCTAATCTGGGGATGTGCGCGAGGATGAAAGGAGCGGTAGAGATAAGGAGCTCAAACAGGGCCGTCTGTTACCAGGGCAACGCCCAACTGCCATTAGTAGCATTAGCGTCATCATCTGACCTTTGATCCCTGAGGCCCAGGAAATCCCTGCTCGCCGTCGTCACCCTGTGAACGAAACGAAGAAGACTCGCGCTCTGACACGTGGACAAACAGACGCACACGGACAGACGCTTTAAATCACAATAACCAAAACCCGTCCTGGTTTAATGTCAGCGATGAGTATCCCAAAGACCGGTGGCTATTCCAGTGAGTGAAAAGTTCACTACACTACGTCTATTCTCAGGGCAGTTTACTTGCCAGATCTAGACCGCACACAATGTTCAGACTACCCCCATAACTTCATTGAATTGACCCAATTTTTTAATCAGCGCTAGGATCCTCCTTAAAATCTGAACCCAGGGTTCAAAGATTTATGGGTCTTTGGATTGTGGGTGATGGGGTGTCAGTTATTATCAGTTGATGGTGTTGGTGAGGATAGGGTGGGGGGAGGGGGTTGAGGGTGGTGTAGGATTGGGGGAGGAGGGTGGTGATAGGGTGGTGTAAGATGGGGGAGGAGGGTGGTGATAGGGTGGTGTAAGATGGGGGAGGAGGGTGTAGGATTGGGGGAGGAGGGTGGTGATAGGGTGGTGTAGGATTGGAGGAGGAGGGTGGTGATAGGGTGGTGTAGGATTGGGGGAGGAGGGGGGTGAGGGTGGTGTAGGATTGGGGGAGGGGGTGGTATAGGGTGGTGTAAGATGGGGGAGGAGGGTGGTGATAGGGTGGTGTAGGATTGGGGGAGGAGGGGGTGAGGGTGGTGTAGGATTGGGGGAGGGGGTGGTATAGGGTGGTGTAAGATGGGGGAGGAGGGTGGTGATAGGGTGGTGTAGGATTGGGGGAGGAGGGTGGTGATAGGGTGGTGTAGGATTGGGGGAGGGGGTGGTATAGGGTGGTGTAAGATGGGGGAGGAGGGGGGTGAGGGTGGTGTAGGATTGGGGGAGGAGGGTGGTGATAGGGTGGTGTAGGATTGGGGGAGGAAGGGGGTGAGGGTGGTGTAGGATTGGGGGAGGGGGTGGTATAGGGTGGTGTAAGATGGGGGAGGAGGGTGGTGATAGGGTGGTGTAGGATTGGGGGAGGAGGGGGGTGAGGGTGGTGTAGGATTGGGGGAGGGGGTGGTATAGGGTGGTGTAAGATGGGGGAGGAGGGTGGTGATAGGGTGGTGTAGGATTGGGGGAGGATGGTGGTGATAGGGTGGTGTAAGATGGGGGAGGAGGGTGGTGATAGGGTGGTGTAAGATGGGGAGGAGGGTGTAGGATTGGGGGAGGAGGGTGGTGATAGGGTGGTGTAGGATTGGGGGAGGAGGGGGGTGAGGGTGGTGTAGGATTGGGGGAGGGGGTGGTATAGGGTGGTGTAAGATGGGGGAGGAGGGTGGTGATAAGGTGGTGTAGGATTGGGGAAGGGGGTGGTATAGGGTGTTCTACAGGTACAGGTGTTTACAGGTTACTCACATGCTTTCCAGATGGGCCTCTCGGTCCCTGTGTAAGAACAAAGAAGCTTATATTAAAAAATAAATAGTGCTTTCCCAGTCAGCCTATATGTGTATGTAAATAATGTGAAAAAACGCATACATCGTGCACATACAAGAGGAAACAAGAAGTTGAATTACCTCAATCCCGTCTCTTCCAGGTACTCCCTGAGGGAATAGGACATTTTAGCGCCTTGCTGGTCCACATTTAGATGCATTTCAAGAATGTGCAGCACAAAGTGCATTCTGCAAAGTCACCACAGGGTGGCACTGTTCTCTAAAACAGCATTGAGGAGGTTGGGGATGGCTATTCATGAACCGAAACTGAGGAAGACTGCTGTGCTGAAGAACAGAGGGTATTTTTCTTTTGTTGCCATTATATGAACCTGTAGATCAGGAGTGTAAAAATTCAGGTTTAACTCCAGTCCTGGAGGGCCACACTGTCTGCAGGTTTAACTCCAGCCCTGGAGGTCCGCAGTGTCTGCGGGTTTAACTCCAGTCCCGGAGAGTCGCAGTGTCTGCAGGTTTAACTCCAGTCCTGGAGGGCCAACAGTGTCTGCAGGTTTAACTCCAGTCCTGGAGGGCCAACAGTGTCTGCAGGTTTAACTCCAGTCCTGGAGGGCCACAGTGTCTGCAGGTTTAACTCCAGTCCTGGAGGGCCTCAGTGTCTGCAGGTTTAACTCCAGTCCTGGAGGGCCACAGTGTCTGCAGGTTTAACTCCAGTCCTGGAGGGCCAACAGTGTCTGCAGGTTTAACTCCAGTCCTGGAGGGCCACAGTGTCTGCAGGTTTAACTCCAGTCCCGGAGGGCCACAGTGTCTGCAGGTTTAATTCCAGTCATGGAGGGCCACAGTGTCTGCAGGTTTAACTCCAGTCCTGGAGGGCCAACAGTGTCTGCAGGTTTAACTCCAGTCCTGGAGGGCCACAGTGTCTGCAGGTTTAACTCCAGTCCTGGAGGGCCTCAGTGTCTGCAGGTTTAACTCCAGTCCTGGAGGGCCACAGTGTCTGCAGGTTTAACTCCAGTCCTGGAGGGCCAACAGTGTCTGCAGGTTTAACTCCAGTCCTGGAGGGCCACAGTGTCTGCAGGTTTAACTCCAGTCCTGGAGGGCCGCAGTGTCTGCAGGTTTAACTCCAGTCCTGGAGGGCCAACAGTGTCTGCAGGTTTAACTCCAGTCCTGAAGGGCCACAGTGTCTGCAGGTTTAACTCCAGTCCTGGAGGGCCACAGTGTCTGCAGGTTGATAGATTGAAGCCGTTCGGCAGGGAATAAAATCTGGGCTATCGAAGAGAAACTCCGTCTGAAACATCGCCACTTTATTTAGCCGCCTAGCTTGCTACCCCTCACCACGGTATCCATTATGAGTTAAAAGGCTAAACGAATAATACATCAGCACTCCTGCTGGCTGTGATTTTATGATTACTGGTTCTGAGACAGTCCAAGCCATTTCAATAAGCCATTCCGCTGATCGATGTACTGATGATTGTACTGTAGGTTTTGATAAACTAACTTCTTATCCAAAGGGTTTCTCAAAGTCTGTCCTGGGGGACCCCTGTGTACACCGGTTTCCGTTTCAACCGCAATTGCAATCACTAAAATTGCAACGCTTACTAACTGCGGGTAATCTCCCGCGATGAAAAGGCCTCTCGCCGTCTCGTTCGTCTTAATTAAATCAACATCCAGCAAACAGAACCAGTAATTTGAAATCGTTCAGCAGCAATGGGGGAACGTAGCCGTGAATGGTCTCCTTGTTGAATGCAAGGTGGGGTTTGCCCCAGAGCTCTAGGCTACTGTGTCCTTACTGCAGACAGTATGGGAAGCAGAGGGGGGAAAGAGGCACAGATTTACAGAAAGGAGAGGATATTTTTGACGTGGTGACATCTGTGTGCAAGATGGAGGGGTGGTGGGTGGTGGGGGTTTCACTCACTTTTATTTCATTGTGCGTTTTCGTATTTCGCAACTCTTCATCTTCTTCTTTTGACTCAGTTTGAAATGTGTCTTGGAAAGAAGCACGCAGGAGAACAATAGCCCCGTCTGTCTTTACTGATGCACTTTCATCCCAGCGCGTATCCTGTGTGTGTGTTTTTTTTTTCCCGGGCGGGGTTTTATTTTACCGTTTGAATATGTCGCCTTCATTCACACCCTGCCTGTCAGTCAGCTCACCACTTCACTGCCGTACGGCGGGCGCAGGATGCATCGGATTCCCGAACTCGGCTGGATAAAAACGAGCGCACAGACACAATCCCACCGCATATTTGAGCAGCCCGGCGCTTTGACCTTTGAAGTGATAAACCCAATTTGAGAAAGTGGGGTTTGGCTAAGAGCAAGGACTATTGTTTCTAGAGAAAGCCAAAAGAGTTACTGAAGCAAAGCTTGTGCCATATCTGTTACAGACCCCGATGGGATGGTACGGGGGTTCTTAAAACGATCTGTGGCTGTTTTCTCTTACACAAACCAGATGAGAGGGGAACTGAACTGCTATTTTTGCCTCGTACCCGAGAGCCTCGACTTGTTGGTGTAGAGGGGCCGTCTGCAGTCTGGGGGGCTTCTGTGTGTTGAGTTTGAACCCCCCTGAACCCCCCTCCCCGCTCACCACTGTGGAGAGCATCAGCTGATCCAGGTTCAGCTTACCCAACTCTACATCCAAGTCCGTCTAAGCCTGTGTGGCGATGCCAACAGCCCTATCAGAGCGCGGTATAAAACAGGCCTATCAGAGCGCGGTATAAAACAGCCCTATCAGAGCGGAGGTATAAGAGCCTCCTGCCGCCATGTTTCCACTCATTTCCTCACTGTTTATGTTCATACAGGACGGTGGAAAATTACAGCAAAGAGAGAGCAGCATGCGGCTTGGGAAAGAGGAGGATCGGCATGTCAAACCTGACACGGGATGAAATGGTGGGTCCCCCCCAGATAGGAGCTCAACAAGGGGAGCCTGAGAAGGGAGCTCAATAGTGGGGCCTAACAGGGGAGCTCAATAGTGGGGACTAACAGGGGAACTCAATAGTGGGGCCTAACAGGGGAATTCAATAGTGGGACCTAACAGGGGAATTCAATAGTGGGACCTAACAGGGGAATTCAATAGTGGGACCTAACAGGGGAACTCAATAGTGGGACCTAACAGGGGGATCAATAGTGGGGGGTAACGGGAACTCAATAGTGGGGCCTAACAGGGGAACTCAATAGTGGGGCCTAACAGGGGAACTCAATAGTGGGGCCTAACAGGGGAACTCAATAGTGGGACCTAACAGGGGAATTCAATAGTGGGACCTAACAGGGGAACTCAATAGTGGGGCCTAACAGGGGAACTCAATAGTGGGACCTAACAGGGGAATTCAATAGTGGGACCTAACAGGGGGATCAATAGTGGGGGGTTACAGGGGAGCCCAGTAGTGGGACCTAACAGGGGAATTCAATAGTGGGGCCTAACAGGGGAACTCAATAGTGGGACCTAACAGGGGAGCTCAATAGTGGGGCCTAACAGTTGAGCTCAATAATGGGGCCTAACAGGGGAACTCAACAGTGGGGCCTAACAGGGGAACTCAATGGTGGGGCCTAACAGGGGGATCAATAGTGGGGGGTAACAGGGGAGCTCAATAGTGTGGCCTAACAGGGGAACTCAATGGTGGGGCCTAACAGGGGGATCAATAGTGGGGGGTAACAGGGGAACTCAATAGTGGGACCTAACAGGGGAACTCAATAGTGGGGGGTAACAGGGGAACTCAATAGTGGGGCCTAACAGGGGAAATCAATAGTGGGGCCTAACAGGGGAACTCAATAGTGGGACCTAACAGGGGAACTCAACAGTGGGGGGTAACAGGGGAACTCAATAGTGGGACCTAACAGGGGAACTCAATAGTGGGACCTAACAGGGGAACTCAATAGTGGGACCTAACAGGGGAACTCAATAGTGGGGCCTAACAGGGGAACTCAATAGTGGGACCTAACAGGGGAATTCAATAGTGGGACCTAACAGGGGGATCAATAGTGGGGGGTAACAGGGGAACTCAATAGTGGGGCCTAACAGGGGAATTCAATAGTGGGGCCTAACAGGGGAACTCAATAGTGGGACCTAACAGGGGAGCTCAATAGTGGGGCCTAACAGTTGAGCTCAATAGTGGGGCCTAACAGGGGAACTCAACAGTGGGGCCTAACAGGGGAACTCAATGGTGGGGCCTAACAGGGGGATCAATAGTGGGGGGTAACAGGGGAGCTCAATAGTGGGGCCTAACAGGGGAACTCAATGGTGGGGCCTAACAGGGGGATCAATAGTGGGGGGTAACAGGGGAGCTCAATAGTGTGGCCTAACATGGGAACTCAATAGTGGGGCCTAACAGGGGAACTCAATAGTGGGGCCTAACAGTTGAGCTCAATAGTGGGGCCTAACAGGGGAACTCAACAGTGGGGCCTAACAGGGGAACTCAATGGTGGGGACTAACAGGGGGATCGATAGTGGGGGGTAACAGGGGAGCTCAATAGTGTGGCCTAACAGGGGAACGCAATAGTGGGGCCTAACAGGGGAAATCAATAGTGGGGCCTAACAGGGGGATCAATAGTGGGGGGTAACAGGGGAGCTCAGTAGTGGGGCCTAACAGGGGAACTCAATGGTGGGGCCTAACAAGGGGATCAATAGTGGGGGGTAACAGGGGAGCTCAGTAGTGGGGCCTAACAGGGGAACTCAATGGTGGGGCCTAACAGGGGGATCAATAGTGGGGGGTAACAGGGGAGCTCAATAGTGTGGCCTAACAGGGGAACTAAATAGTGGGGCCTAACAGGGGAACTCAATAGTGGGGCCTAACAGGGGGATCAATAGTGGGGGGTAACAGGGGAGCTCAGTAGTGGGACCTGACAGGGGAACTTGTGGGGCTTAACAGGGGGATCAATAGTGGGGGGTAACAGGGGAGCCCAGTAGTGGGACCTGACAGGGGAACTTGTGGGGCCTAACAGGGCATCTCTCAGCAGGGGGAATAAAATGCTCTCCTCCCTTCCGTACGGATGAGATGGCAGCAGCATAATGGGAATCATACCGGTTCTCCAGCAGGTCCTCGGGGCCCATCCTTCCCGGTGTTCCCAGGGGGTCCTCTTGGGCCTGGGGACCCTGGGACCCCCGGAGGGCCTGGGGGCCCAGCCTGTCCTTGATCACCCTAAAAACCCCACAAAGAGAAATAAAACCAGAGAGAATTTATTAGCTATGCAAGCATGCACAAACACATACATGCACACGCCAATACTCACCTGCAGACATGCACGTGCACACACACACACACACACACACACACACACGCATACATGCATGCATGCAGGCATGCACACATACACACACACATGCAGGCACGCGCACACACACACAAACACACACACATACAAACACACACAGACATATACACACTTACACAAACAGTAGCGCATCTTGTTAACAGTCTAACAGCCCTGGTGTGACTGTACGGAGTGGCTTTTATTGATTGACTGTTGGCAGAACTTCAGCTGTCAGTCTCGGCCAAAGCCAAACAGCGCAGCTCAGCTTAAACACAGAGCCAGTTACAATATTCTCCCCCAGTCACAAATTTGGGCCGAATATTTTGGTGAAGTGCAGAAAAGGAGAAAGTTATCCCAAAGCGATTTTTATCAAGAATTTATTTTCTAGCCCCAGAATAGAAAAACTATTTTTTGTTCAGTAATTATTATCATTCCTGCAGGCATATATGTGAGCAAAAAACACAACAAAGCAAATTTATTCAGAGTGATGAAAAACACATGCATTGAAAAAGGGGCTGTAGTATGTTTGTTTTTCTCCTTTCTGTCTTTTAGTTTGAAACAGACGTTTATTTCAAAATGCAATACTCATTAATGCAAAAAATATCAGAGATGCAGAAGGCCAGGGTCCAGCAGAGAGAGCGAGAGAGAGAGAGAGAGAGAAAGGGAAAGAGAGAGCGAGAGAGAGAGTGAGAGAAATAAAAAGAATAGTCCAGTCAGACAGCGAGGGAGAGAATGAGATGGAGATCAGTTGGGGGGGGGGGGGGGGGGTTAGAGACAGACAGACAGAGAGTACACACACAACACACACACACACACACCTTTAGGAGGCGTCTCTGAAAGTTGGGCTGGTCACCAGAGAGAAAGCCGTGGTCAAAACGAGGGAAGACCATCTGAGACAGGAAGTCAGGAAGAGAGGGAGGAAGAACGGACCACAGAGAAGGAGAGAAACAGAGAGAGAGAGAGAGATTAGATCAGATTATAAAGGCGAATATATCCCATGGAAGGAGGGATGTCTCGGGAAAGGAAGATCCTGCATTCCTGGCTGAGAAGATAGAGAAGGAGCGAGAGAGACAGGGTGACGGAGCGAGAGAAACAGGGCGACGGAGGTGTAGTGCAGGTGACGGTGGGGAGATGGACACCAGGCCGGCACAGGTACGGAGAGAGAGAAGGGACAAACCTTCAATGTGAGAATCTGATTACTGAGCAGACCTGCGGAGCTGCCGGACGCTGGGGGTCCCTAAGGGGGGGGGGGGGGGGGCAGAGAGTATTTTAGGGGTTCAGACAGGTATCCACAGATCGACTTGACTTGAGGTCACAGCTACGACACATCTGAGCGTGTTGCTGCGCAGCAGTGCTTAAACAACACACGCAACATTCCACGCATTAAACCCTTTATGGTGTGAGATCACAGATATGTGATTAGAATCTTCTTACCTGAACATTCTAATGCTGATGTAACAATCACTATGGAGTTCTAGAACATTGACTTAGAATTTGGAGAAAAAAAAAAACATTCCAGAAAACCTGCTCTTGGTTGTAAAACAGACGTGCATTCAACAAGCAGCTCTTTCACTGTCCCCCATTTCCCCTTTTCACAGTTTCTGTTGAATTACTAAAAAATTGCAGGTTCTGTTTTGTTCCGTTTTGATGCTGAATTCAGCAGTGAAAATGGGCTCCACAACAACAAGGAGAGCGATTTTCACAGATTTGTTTCACCGAGATTGACGGAAAAAAAAGTTCTATGACTACGTTCGCAAAATTGAGAATCTAGCTAATATTAGTCTTGTTGAACAGACATCTGTTCTATAGACATTTTCATATTTGTAAGATGATCTTATCCAGAGCAATTTAAATATATTACAGGCTTTTACATACATACAATCCATTTATACAGCTGGATATTTCACTGAAGCAGGTCAGGTTAACTCCCTTTGCTGAAGGGTACAGTGTTGTACCTGGGAATCGACCCTGCGACCAGGTGCCTCATCATTATGCTATCCTGTCAGCACAGCATATTCTATAGTTCACAGTTTGTAAATCCAAACGCTCTCTCTCTCTCGCTCTCTCTCTGTCGATGCAAACCCAGCTCTGGCTTTTCCCTCCTGAAACGTTAGCGTGTGATGGACTTGATCAAAAAGACAAATCATCACCCAAATCGGCTAGCCTGTCGGGGATAATTTAACACGGTGCTGCGTGTATTCCACTAGATTCCCCTCGGGGGGGGGGGCAGGACCGCCATGTGGTTGGTGTTTGAGGAACGTTATGGTGAGATCAGGACACCGCAGCTCTTCTCTCCAGTGTCAAATTCACTCTTCCTTCACCCCTGCTGCCCTCATCAACCCCCCCCCCCACATCCTCACTCCCACCCCCCGTCCCCCAAGTTTCCACACGCGCGCGTGGTACAGGCAGTAACTGTGGTACAGGCAGTAACCGTGGCGATGCCCCGTGTAACGGTGGGTTTGTGCGGTATGCGTCCCACTGGAAGACGAACGGCGATACGTTCCCTCAGGAGGCTCCGTCAAGGAACGAGGGAAGAGGCTTCTCAAGAAAATAAAAAAATATTAATATTTTGCTCAAAACAGAGGCGCTTTGAAATGTTTCAATCGCCTGCTTCAAAGGGGGTCTATGTGTCAGATTGATACGAGTTGGGTCAGGTCGGGTCGGGTCAGATGTCCAGAGTGACGCACGTCGAACTGCGACGGTGATTCACAAGCACATCCCCACTCCCTACTTAGCCTCCTACAGTAAAGGGCTCAAACGCATTCCGTAGTTCATATTAGGGACAGTATTAACCCTTCAAGATGTAAGATCACAAATATGTGATTAGAGTGTTCTTAGCTGAACATTCTAATGCTGATGTAACAATCACTACTGGTAATTGAAAGCTCTAGAACACTTGACTTAGAATTTTGAAAAAAACATTTAAAAAAGTCTTCAAAGGGTCAATGGAGTTTAAAGAGCTCTGAATGGCTGGTGAGGCAGGGCGAGTTACAGCATCCACCAATCAGACGGACTCTACTCCCACAACAGGGAAACTCCATTGGCTGTGATTACCTGACCCCAGCTGCAGTGAGCACGGCCCAAGGGCTCACCTTACTGACCGTCAGTCACAACCTCAAACCTCGGGTCAAAGTCCCCGCTCTGCGTTCCCACAAAGCTTGCTCGTTTTTATACTTTTCGTCCGATGATTGACTTCAGGAGTTACAGTTAATGCGAGCCACTTGTGCTGCATGGCTGCGTGCGGCTGTCGAGCCTGCGTTTACGTTTCCATTTAATATTAAATATGTCCAGCTAAGTGGATGATAGCTCCATGATTTGAAGGAACAAGAGACTCTCTGCGCTCCAAATTGCCCTGAACGCTCTCAGGAAACCCAACGGGGTAATGGTTGGATTAAAAGAGAAAAAAGAAGAAAAAAAAAGGCCATGAATTTTTTTTTGAGCTTTTTTTTTCCGACCGCACTGGAAACGACAGACATCCCCACAGACATCCCTGTGGCTCTATGAGGAGCCATTTCTCTCTTTCCTTCTCTCTCTCTCTCTCTCTCTCTTCCCCACACCAGGCCTGAGAGAAACCTTCAGACCCAATGGGGCCATCAGCAGAGGCAAACACTGTCATGAGACATGCATTTCAGCCAATCAGGACAGCGCATATGGATGTTTCAGCCAATCAGGACAGTGCATATGGACATTTCAGCCAAAAAGGACAGTGCATATTGCATTTCAGCCAATCAGGGCAATGCATATGGACGTTTCAGCCAATCAGGACAGTGCGGGTGGATGTTCGGGGCGGAGGCATGGACTGCTTTTGGAGCTGAAAAATTAATAGAAAATATACAGGCTTTTCAGCTTTATTGGACAGTGTAGAGAGACAGGAAGAATGTGGAGTGAGAGAGAGGGAGAGACATGCGACATTAGCATCTCCCGACAAATCACACGATTTCTTTCGATCAAAACCCCCCAGCTAACCCACCGTTGATGTAACTGCTGAGGAAAAGCCAATTTATCAATGACAACTAAAGACAGCCTAAATCCGCTGTTTACAACATTTCCATTCCAGAGCATGTGTCTGCGATCATCCGTGACACAGTCTTTGTGCTGCACAGATGCACTTAATATGAACGGAAGAGAAGCGTTCTGGTTCTGGTAGGAAATCAAAAAGCCTGTCTTGTGTTTGTCTTACCTCTGAAGAATCAGAGTTCCCATACAATAGAGCATTATGGGATGTTGGTTCCTCCAGCGGTTATTAATACCTTGTTTCTTGCATGCACGGGCTACACAGCACAGTGAGAGTTAACTACACCTCTGTAGAAATGACCTCAACCACTTCAGAAAAAGAAAACGGCAATTTAACCCAGCTATTTAACTTGGGTTTAATCCTGAATTGTGAAAGACGTGGTTCACTGGATACCGAGCTCTCTCTCTAAGGGAAAGAAAAGTCTTTTTTCTCTGGGTCTGAGTTGAAATTCCTGGCTTTTAGTGATGGATTTTATTATCTGCATTACATTTTTCTCATTTCTCTCCGTAACTGTTGAGGTTTTTAAGACCTGTCTACCACAGGGGTTTCACCACAGCAGCACTGACAGATTTTTTCACTCTGGGCTTTTTCTAACCCCAACCGCATTGTAAAACACACAGAATAATTTTGCTATGATGTGAAACGTGGTTTATATTGCAAAGAACCTGAGATTCAGGCAGTAATATACAATCTGCCTGTTTCAATAATGTAGCTAAAGTGTGTGTGTATGCATATATGTGCGAGTCTGTGTGTAAATGTGTATGTAACTGTATCGTGCATGTATGTGTGTGGGTGTGTATGTGTGTACAAACACATACTGTATGTGTGTGTGCGTGTGCGTGTGTGTGTGTCTGTGCGTGTGTGTCTGTGTGTGCGTGTGTGTGTGCATGTGTGTGCGTGTGTGCGTGTGTGTGCGTGCGTGTGCATGTGTGTGTGCGTGTGTGTGTGTGTGTGTGTGCGTGCGTGTGTGCGCATGGTGTGGGTGTGTGTGTGTGTACGTGTGTGCACATGGTGTGTGCGTGCGTGCGTGCGTGTGTGTGTGCGTGCGTGTGTGTGCGTGCGTGTGTATGTGTGTGTGTGTGTATGTGTGTGTGTGTGTGTGTGTACGTGCGTGCGTGCGTGCGTGCGTGCGTGTGCGTGTGTGCGTGCGTGCGTGCGTGCGTGTGCGTGTGTGCGTGCGTGCGTGCGTGCGTGCGTGCGTGTGTGTGTGTGCGCGCATGGTGTGGGGGAGTTTATGGTTAAGTAGCAGATGACTAAAAGCAGCTCTGGCAGGTGTAGCAGTTTTATTGTCTCGTTCCGTTGCCTCCTGATTTGTGACGGCCCATAATTCCACTCTGCTGTGAGGCGTCAGGTGAGGGCCATAGAGAGCATGTCATTTTAAGAACAGACGTGATTGTGTTGGAGAGCACACCGTAGTTCTGTGGTGCACATCAGCGCTAGATAATAATTATTTGCAGTAATAAACACTGAACATTTTTCATGAGCCTTATGTATCCCTGGCATACAGTTCATCCTGTTTTTTCCTCTTATTTCTAATATTTTAGTCTCTCAACCTGTTTAATTCACAACAGACAGAAGAATGCAATTCATCATAATTTGCTGTGCATTTGACTATTCTTAATCAATTTCAAGCCGATTTTAATAATGTTACAGCTTTACTTTACTCTCCATGCCTGTAACACAACATTCTGTTCATATTTCTTGTCCTCTGCATCTTATCTTATAGCTCCTGTATTTAATCACCACTGTTTTTAACCCTCTAATGTGTAAGATCACAAATACTGTTTGTGATAATTAGAATTTTCTTAACGGAAAATTCTAATGCTGTTGTAACAGCAATGGAGTTCTAGAACAACGATTTAGAATTTTGAGGAAAAAAAAAACATTCCAAAAAAACCAACTCTTCAAATGGTTAATGTATTTAACTGATATGCTGCAATCGTACTTCTGTTATATGGGCATCATACAGTATTCTGCACCAAATAAATATATCTTTACTTGATTGTGCGGCTGGCTGACTTACCCGGGGTCCGACATCTCCTTGGTCACCCTAAACAGAAGCAACAAAAGAAGGACTCAATCAGGGACAGGTAGGATCAATGCCACAAGCTCAACTACTAAGTCCAAATTCAGGTGTCTTTTAGTGCCACACAGCTAGGCTGGTGGAATTGGTTTCCAGTACAGTTTTTAAAGAGCTCAATGCAATTCACTGTGCAAAAACAAAAGCAGACAAAACACAAGAACACAAGAACACGTACAGTTTGAGTCACGTGACAAAAAGTGATTGATGTCAGGTCTAGGGGATTGAGGGGGGTTGAGTTTTGGGGGGAATTCCCCTCCATGTTAAGACTTGAACAGAGTCTTGGTGTTTTTCTTGTAGTGTTTGTTACGCTCGTCCAAACAGCTGCGATTAGGAAACACGGGACTTTATAAACACAGCACTGTTTGGTTGTATAACCCGCCAGGGCTGCAGAGAAGCGGGCCTTGCGCAATATTTCTGGCGATCGTCGCTACGCTCACACCGCAAACCAGCAGCGGTAAGGCGGAGAAGTTTTTTTAGGGGCCTTCTGGAAAGATCCGGCAGCTATGAGGCAAAGCGAGTAACTCCGGTTCTCCGAGCACCGCTCAGAGCAGCCGCAACGCTGTTACGCTTGGAGTGACATGGGTAGCATTGCGTGTGAAATGTTCCTTCTTTGGAAAGTGTGAGACACCCATGTAGGCAGGTACCTTACCTTATCTCCTTTAGGCCCAGCTGGTCCCTGGGAGAAGAACGGAGAAAGTTATAGAAAGTTAAAGCTTCATCCGAAATTCATTTTACGTGCATTCTAATATTGATTAATAGCATAAATAGCGTTCTTTTGCCTTAATGATGACACTAAATACACTAAAGCTGCCAGGTTGGGAACCCATAGGTTCACACATATTTTCCCTTGTTTTAATAATGTTCTGCTTATGGAAATATGGCCAATGCATTTTTCCTGTTAGCTTAATGCCTTAAAACAAGCCCACTTTCCCGGGATTCCAGGGACAATATGCGTCTATTCCAGGGGAGAAAATGTTTTATTTTTGGGGAAAATATGAATCCCTATTTCACAATGTAATCTTGATACTTTTGTGCACGTTTTAACTATTGTCCGCTAACAGAAGAGTGTCCCCCCAGA
This sequence comes from Synaphobranchus kaupii, assembly GCA_029718625.1. Classification (NCBI taxonomy): domain Eukaryota; kingdom Metazoa; phylum Chordata; class Actinopteri; order Anguilliformes; family Synaphobranchidae; genus Synaphobranchus; species Synaphobranchus kaupii. The sequence goes on from CM056393.1 coordinate 2,611,760, forward strand.
AGATTGCAGGAACTATTGGCCAATATAGAGTCATAGCTTGATCCAGGATAATTGCGAATACATGTGTAACCTTACATGTAGCATCACACAGCACATTGCCTGGATGTTGATGGAGTGGGCTCCCTTACATTTCATGTTTAACAGCGTGTATAACAGCGTTCTCTGCTGGGGCAGAACCCCAGGAAATCCAAAGTTCACCGTGAACTCCTGTTTTAACCGTTCTTGGCTGACAGGTGCGATGGGGACTTGAATGTACTCATCGGCATGTCGGACTAGGCTTGAGGTATGGCTGAATTTACGGCAGATTGGGATTTGAATTTAGGAGATGCAGGAACTCACAAAAAATGTAATGTAATGCATCCGTTAATTTCACAGTGGGGAGTGCAAAAAGGGACAGCAGAACTGCTGCATTCGCTGAGGGACAGGTATGTGGTCTTTGACCGATGGACCCTTTTAATATTATGCTTTTTTTTTTTATTATAGCCTACACAATAATAATATTTCACATTGTAATCTTGATATTTTTAGTCATGCTTGTGTGCGCCTGTGTGTGCAACAGACAGGAGGGTGTATGCGCGTATGCACTTATATTCCGCCGTTAAAATAACACTGAAACAACTTTTTGCTGCCTCAAGATAGCAATACGCCCAAAATTATCCTGGCCACACCTCATCTGAAGACCAACCCGCCCAGTTCCCTTGCTATGGGCGCACGTTTTCTTGCTATTTAACAACATGAGCGCTGGATGCTAAAATGACAACTGCGTCGGTCTGAAACTAGCAAAGACACTTGTGTTTGGGTTGGCGCCGCTTAGCGGGTGTAAGATAGAGCACCAGGAGTGTGAGGTGAGCTCAGGATGCTTGGCGTTGGAACAGGGGCTTGATGCCACACAGTCTTGCATCCAGTGATTTTCTTTCCTTGCAAAATTTATTTTTCAGCACCTAACTTTTCCCCGTCAACCTGGGCACGAATCCGTGAGGCAAGACTATTTATCTGGTCTGTTTCCACCACCTGAAGATGACCTCTCACATTGTAATGCTTTTTACAGTGAAAAAGCAGAGCTAATTTCCCATCTGATAGACATTCATGAAAGAACCCGTAAAACTTCAGCTGAAGGACAACATGTTTGACGTCTCCTTTTAGTGGAAACGAGAGCTTGGAAATGTTATAGGGAGGAACTTTCAAACAAACCCCAAATTCATCATTATAAATGCTTTACATTCACCCTGGAAGATGAGGTTTGCTCAGCAGTGGTAGTTAAACAGAGGGCCTTTTTCATAAACTCCCTCTGGTCTTCTGTGTAATCCCTGTTTAGCTCTCCATCCTCCCTGTACATGAAGCAGATATGCACTTGGTTGTGTGCAGTGATGGATGGCCAGAGCCCCGACCAATGGGAAGAGCCTGAGTTTACATCCTAAACGCTGACTGACCAATCAGGGCGATGAACGGGGGGGGATCACCAGTGAGTTCCGACACACATCACTGACCAATCACAGTCTCATCTGCGTCACCCCACCCAATCGATATTCAACAGAGGTGCTTTCTGCAAGGCACCCATTCGGATGGATTAGGATGTGAATTAAACTCAAGGCAGTGTTTTCCAGACGTGTACGCAGACTGGCGTTCAGGTGGGCTGCGACGTAAATGAGTTCAACAGGAAGTGCAAACATACCTGACTTCCTCTGAGACCAGGAGGACCCTGTGAACAGAAATAGATGATTAAAACCCTTTAAGGTGTAAGATCAGAAATATGTGATTGGAATGCCCTTAGCAGAACATTCTAACACTGATGTAACAATCACTGATTGAAAGCGATGGAGTTCTAGAACAGTGACTTAGAATTTTGAAAAAAAAACATTCCAAAAAAATTAAAAAAACTGACTCTTCACAGGGTTAAAAGAAAAAAGCCGGGTGGGCGGACGATGTCCTAAACGCTGAAAACGATGAAAGGTGTTCAGGCAGACGTAAGAGCTGTGTGGTAATGGGTGTAGCTGCCATGGCAAAATGCTTCATGCCCCTTTCTTTCTCTCTCTCTCTCTCTGTTTCAGGGTAAACACTCCTGATGACTAACAGGTGAGCACATCTCTCGTACTGTAATGAGAACCATCCCTCTCTCTCTCAGAGCAAACGGGACTAGGATTGGGTACATATGTGTATGATTGTGTGTGTGTGTGTATGATTGTGTGTGTGAGTGTGTGCGTTTGTGTATGTGTGTGAGATTCTGTGTGTTGGTGTATGTGTGATTCTGTGTTTGTGTGTGTGTATGATTAAGCTTGTGATTCTATGTGTGTGTGTGTGTGTGTGTGTGTGTGTGTGATTCTGTGTGTGGGCGTGATTGAGCATGCGATTCTATGTGTGTGTGTGTGTGTGTGATTCTATGTGTGGGTGTGTGATTGAGCATGTGATTCTATGTGTGTGTGTGTGTGTGTGTGTGTGTGTGTGATTCTGTGTGTGGGTGCGTGATTGAGCATGTGATTCTATGTGTGTGTGTGTGTGTGTGTGGTGTGTGTGTGTGTGTGTGAGTTTGACTGTATGTATGCATGTTAGACTGCACAGTACAGACTGCAGCTCTCATACAGCATAATGACTGTGGTGCTTGTATCTACATGCACCATACAGACTATAGCACAGTCTGTCTCTGTGTGGAAAACTCATGAATCAAACCTATAAATTAATAAACGTGCCACTCCACATCTCCACTGTCTGAGCGCATACACGATACTCACAGGTTTCCCGTCCAAACCCAGAGGGCCCTGAAAGAGCGAAAAGGCATATTTCAGAACTTGCATTTAAACCGCGTGAATTATTCTCTGAATATCCCATAAAAGGGGGTCATTACACAACAGCTATAAACACATAGGAGGGAGCTGTAAATCTAAAGGACTATGTGGTTACGAAAAGCTTCATGAAACTTTACAGTACTCTAAATAAATATGATATCATCCCACGGGGTCTGCTTGATAGTCTAGAGCTATCGTTTTTTTTTTTTCTCTCTGTCTCCCCCACAAAAAAATCATCAGCAGGACTTGATGAGGGTCTGTTTGTTTATGAAATACATCTGAAAGAAAAGCCGACAGGGAAGATAAACAAATGGAAAAAGGCCACGAGATGAAAAAGGTTGAAAGAGCAGAAAAAGCCATGAAATATATACAGAAAAGGAAAGGGAATGGGAAGCGGTCGTTTATGTGTGTAATCTTGAGACCGTTTTTCCACTCGCTGCCTGTCGTGTGTCTGTTGAACTGATTGCCATGGAAAACCCCCAGAAACACCAGTTTACAATCCATTTAAGGCTAGACTCCGCCCTGTCCATAACTGGAGGCTGTCTCTGGACGCAACGCAGCTGCTGCCGGCTTCGACATGGGCAGACCAGCCGGGCATCCGCGTTACAGCAATATGACACATATCACTGAACGCATCCCAGCATGCATCTCTCAGGACCCACAACGCACTGCTCCAGGAATAAAAAAAACAACAACTCTGGCCTGCGTCCTGCGACCTGGTGCCTGCCAGATTGCAAGCTCTCAAAGCACCTGTTTAAACACTGATGTCATGGCAGAATAACAATCAAAGTGAATCATAGGCCACGAAACATTTACTTTTAACGTCTTTTTTAGGTAGAGCTACTTTCAATGACACATTCCTTTTATTTGCTGACCAAACGAAAAGCTTTAAACATAATTTAGTGTCTATGTAGTTTTATTTACCGCTAGTGCTGGGATACCGCTGTTGAATAGTGCGTGTGTGTGTATGTGTGTGTGTGCGTATGTGGACGAGTGTGTATGTGCATGTAGAGGAGTGTGTGTGGGTGCACGAGTGTATGTATGCGTGCATGCCTGCGAGTGTGTGTGTGTGTGTGTGTGTGTGTATGTAGAGGAGTGTGTGTATGTGTGCGTGCGTCTGCGCAAGTGTGTGTGTGCCGGCGCATGAGTGTGTGTGTACGTGTGTGAGGGCACGCAAGTGTGAGTGTGCATGTGTATGCAGGTGCTCCAAGTGTGTGTGTGTGGGTGTGGGTGCTCGAGTGTGTGTGTGTGTGTGTGTGTGTGTGTGTAAATGTAAAATATAAAGGGAGAGACAGATAAACTAGGCTGGACTCTCAGGCCTGGAGAAAGAGTCGCTGTCCACTTCATCTCAGGTGCTGAAACAGCAGCTCCTGCCATCTCTCTTTAGAACATCTTTAATGATGCTAATCTCAGGTTAGCACTCTTCAGAATGGTAGCCAACTCGCACCAGCCAGACCAGTGTTATATAAATCATTTCTGTTTAATTTACATTTAATCTCACCTTAAACCGACGATTACTCTCAAGCTGATTCTGTTTGCAGCTTGAGAGTAATCGTCGGTTTAACAGTTATTAACAATCTTGCAGTTACCTAGCTGAATTTACACAAAATGGCCGACACCCTAGTTAGTCCACTATATAGGTAACTAGTGGACCATTTGAGACAGCCACAGACACAAGACTCTATGGCTGAATCCAAATGTCAGCAACTCCAGACTAGCTGACTCGGCCCTCACGGACGTTTGGTCTTACGTACCGTGACGTTGACTGAAGTGTCATTACGTCCCGTCTGCAAGGTCACAGGGCTACTTCAGACCTCACTCGTTACCGTGGATATGACCAATTAAATAGGCCTAAGTCAATGTCTGCAAATAAGTATACATTCATGTCATTTTTTGTACTTAAATTGGAAGACCTTCTCTGGTTGTTTTTCACATCATGCTTTTATTATTATTTTCTTTTTAAAAGACACTGTCCCTTTAAGGAGGAGGAGCCTGAGGTCTTTTTAAAAAGACTCTGTCCCTTTAAGAAGGAGGAACCTGAAGACTTTTAAAAGACTCTGTCCCTTTAAAGAGGAGGAGCCTGAAGACTTTTAGAAGACTCTGTCCCTTTAAGAAGGAGGAGCCTGAATACTTTAAAAAGACTGTCCCTTTAAGAAGGAGGAGCCTGAAGACTTTTAAAAGACTCTGTCCCTTTAAGGAGGAGCCTGCAGGGCTTGTGATAACTGTTAAGGTGACTTGACAGGCGTATACTTGCACATAACTGCCACCAAATAAAGTTTACTGGATCTCCTGGGTCAGAGTGATTAATCCAGAGGAGATATTTCCAAAACCATATGGGCTTGTGAAGAGTTACTGTAGTGGCCTTTGATCTTCGTGGCCTACCGTGGGGGGAGCAGGCAGATGAGTCTGATCGCAACTGTTTACCAGCCCCCCCGAGAATCCCAGTGTTCCAGTCAGTGCGACAACTGGAGCCCCTAAAAACTGTACCATCCCTTTTCCCCTTTGAAAACAAAATTACATACACGGCTTTAAAAGAGCACCCATGATGCCTTGTTTCTGCTCAAAAGCCTGACGAGGGCAGTTGTACATCACCGCTCTGCCGAAACGAGCGTATCCTCTGGAACGCGTTTCCGTTTACTGTAATGGCTTTTATCGCAGGTCTGTTCCTCGGCTTATAACTACATCCTACATAATCCCAGAGTTCCTCAGGATATGCCTCTGGGAGCATACCCCCCCCCCCCCCCAAATAAAAGAGAGTTCAAGGGCAGACGTTGGGTCTCGCTGGTAAAGCCATTACCAGGGACCGATAGCGGGGTTGATTTGTGGGCATCTGGCGGAGGTTAAGCAGCCCTAAGACTCCGCCATGACTCAGCGGCATCAGAGGATGAAGAGCAGGGGGTCGGGATGAAGGGCGAAGCAAGGACTGGAGCAGGTTAGGAACACACACCAGACGCCGTCTCAATGTCATTTATGTTACTGACAAACTTTACAATGCTCAGAATACTTAGTTTGTGAGAGTATGTGTGTTTATGTGTGTGTGTGCGCATGTGTACATGTGTTTTTGTGACTTTTTCTGTGTGCATGTGTCTGTGCGTGTATGCGTGTGAGTGTGTGTGTGTGTGCATGTGTCTGTGCGTGTATGTGTGTGAGTGTGTGTCTGTGCGTGTGTGCATGTGCGTGCGTGTGTGTCCATGTGTGAGTGTGTGCCCGTGTGTGCGTTCCTGTGTGTGTGTGTCTGTGTGAGAGTGTGTGCCCATACATGCGTGCCTGTGTGTGTGTGTGTGGGTGTGTGTGTCAGTGCATGCATGTGTGTGTGTGTGTGTGTAATTGGAAGGAAACTGAATCCTGGCACATCAGTCTGTGGATGGAGTGAGCTGGACGGAGAGAAGGACTGATATAGGGATGATCTGAAGAGAGGAATGCATGTGGAATAATATGGTTTATCTTAAATCTTAAATCTCCTGTCAAAACACAAAGATTAGAAGCAATGGTAGAATGAATCAGAATAAGAGAGAAATCTGGCAGAGTTTTATCAGAGTTATATCAGTTCCCTCTCCACAGGAATTCCCACATTCCCACATCCTCATTCCCACTACACTCATTCCCAGTGGGAATTCCACCTTGATTCCCAAACCATCCCCACCCAAATTCCCCAACATAGCCCACTTCCCCAACATAAACCCCTGTTGCAGACATTTACTTCATAGCAGGACAGGGAAATGCTCCTCCGTTTCCCCCCAAAGTGAGTGCAATATTTATGACTTTCTTTCTCATTACCATGACGACTAATTAGCTGTACAGCCAGTGAACGGTGGAGTCTTTATTGCCCGTGCACAAACAACCGCGTGGGAGTGCACACAGACAATCACCTGATCTAATTACTTCAATTGACCCAAATTGACATCACACCGTCCGAGATGAGCGTTGATGAGGGTCTGGTCAAGGGGGGGAGGGGGAGCGAAGCTCGCCTGCCAAATGCATCAGACAGGGAGACCCCCACGGGGGGGGGGGGGGGGGGCTGTTCTGAGGAGTGTGGGAGAAAACCACACTGGGGGCTCTTTATTACTGTGTATAAAACCCTGATAGCACTACGGCTGCACCTGAATAAACACTGGGGGGGGTGGGGCTTTTCACAATGTCAGAGTTCAAAAGTCAAGAAGGAGGAGTTTGGAAAGAGACAGGAAGGACAGTGGGGGTGGGGGGCTGGTTTGGGGTAGGGATTTAAGGATTTTTTTTTTTGAAGACAAGGGGCTCTATCTTGGCGATCTTAACGCTTTGTCTAAATGCATGCCGTAAAGTGCATTTGACTAATCATTATGAGTTCCCTGTAATTCTCGACAGTGCTGTTATTTTACAAAATATATGCGGTTACATTTCGTTAAAGGCACCTGCAACAGCTGAGAATAAGCTACCAATGGCTTCCGTCTCACCTTAGAAACGCCAAATTGTACTGCTTGTTTAACAAATTTCATTTGATTTTGCAATGAAGCATTGTCAAACATCAATTCCATGAGGATGTTCTAATGGAGTTAGAAGTTCATTACCTGCATTCTAATATTGATTAATAACATAAATACCGTTATTTTGTCTTAATGATGACACTAAATACAATAAAGCTGTCAGGTTGGCAACCCATAGGTTCACACACATTTTCCCTTGTTTTATAATGCCCTGCTTATGGAAATGTAACCAACCTGTTTTACTGGTATAGCGTAATGCTTTAAAACAATCCACTTTCCCAGGAAGACCGTGAAAAGTGTGATTTACAGCAGGGGAAACAGACCTGCTCCTGCATGAAGTTAAAGCGCACATGCAGAGAATGGCATTAAAATTAATTGTGAATTAAGTGTGTAATGGGCTGCAAATTTTTTGTTTTGTGTTTTCGTTTCTAATTAGATGCTTAGTTCTCTTTAAAATCGTTTTGTTCAGTTATGGAATAACATGTGAAATCAGCGGGGTTTTAACAAGCTGAGATTATGGAAACCTTGTCACTGTAATTTAAAAAATATGAAGGACGAAAAATAAGGTTCAAATTCAGTTAACATGGTGACATTCATCGTTTTTTAACCGTAGGTTATCGAAAAAACCTTATGTACATCAAATCCGCTGTAGCCTAGGCTATTTGAAAAGCAATAAATGCAATATTCACTGGACAAGGTTTTGAACCTTTTTCAGTCAAATCCATTTTATGTACTTACAGGCTGTAGGCCTAGAGAGCTGTATTGTAATGAGATCTGAAGTGTATTTTCAGAACTCAAATGTCTGTCTATTGCAGTGCGTGAGTTTTCCATTGAATGACAATTCACGCATTAGGTGTAAATGACAATTTGCGCATTAGGCTTGATATAGCCTAGGTGTTATCAGCAAATTTTCAATGGATAGCCATTGTCCCGTAATAGAAGATTGTCCCCCCGGAAGATCAGACTACAGGAACTATTGGCAAATATAGCTTGATCCAGGATAATTGTGAATAGTCTATACATGTAACCTTACACGTACCATCGCACATCGCCTGGATATTGATGAAGTGGGCTGAAAGCAATTTAATGCGGCATTCCCCTTCACTGAGGGACAGGTATGTGGTCTTTGACCTATGGACCATGCATTTTTTTGATATAGCCTACACAATAATAATATTTCACATTATAATCTTGATATTTTTAGTCATGCTTCTGCGCGCCCCTGTATGTAACAGACAGGAGGGTGTATGCGCGTTGTGCACACACCTATGTAGACACACTTATATGCACCGTTAAAATAACATGTAAACAACTGCGACATGACTTTAGACCAGGTTTGTGGTGGTTTTAGTGCAAGCGCTTTCTGCTGGCTGGATAGCAATACACCAAAAATAATCCTGGCCACTCCTCATTTTAAGACCAACCCACCCAGTTCACTTGCTATGGGCGCAAGATCACTTGGTATTTAAATGACGTAAGCGCTAGGGGCTATAATGAACCCTGTGCCGGGTGTAAGATAGCAAAGACACTTGCGTTTGGGTTAGCGCCGGGTGTAAGATAGGGCCCAAGGACTTTTGGAGCTACATCTCAGGTCATCTGGCTTATAATGTTTGAGACGCACGCGGTGGAGATCTGGTCCTGATATCGGAGATTGGAAAAACTGGGAAGCGGCAGCCGGGAATATTCAGAATATGATGTATTTCCGGATTTCTTCAGATGAGACCAGGCTCAGGGTCCCGCCAGGCCAGGAGGGAAAGAGCCGAGGGAAGATGGGAATATCTGGGCACATCTGGATCCAACGCCAGCCAGACTTTCAGAGGATCTCAGTTTTTTCCCCTTCTTAGAACAGTTCCTTCTACTGAAAGTATCTAAGCTAAAAATACATGTCATCCTGCCATCTGAAAGGAATCCTTTTTAAGGCTGACGCATTCTGCAGAGCCAGTCACACACAGCCCTGATCACTGCTGTGTCGAGCTCGCCTTATTTTGGATCTATCATATGCCAACTCCCCCCCACCCCCACCCCCACATATGTGACGCAATGTGCCAGGGGCGTTCATGGTCATATAAATAAATCTCTCTTCTAGTCTGACTCTCTTGCTCAGAGCACTTCTGGTTCTTATACAGCCCTGTCCCACATCAGAAACCCACATCACCCTCCTCAGAGGTTGGTTCTGGTTCTGATATTCGGTTATTTGACATGTTAAACTGGGTCCATGTGCTACGCGCCCTGTGGCCTGGTTTTACTCGCTTTGCCTCAGAGGAAAGTTTTGTGACCTGGAAGTGCAAAGTAGCATCCAGGTCAGAAAACTACCATCTGAAATAAAGACGTTTCTCCTCTTTACCAGCTACTCGGGACTGGGCCGACAGCGCCAAACCACACAGACCTGACCTTTGACCTCTGACCTCTCTTGCTGCTGCTCTGTCCAAAGCCCTCTCTCACAGCTTCTGGAGAAGAAGGACACAGCATCCCTGCCAGGAACATGTGGAATCCCACAACTATTCTCCTGCATGCACAGATATCAGAAGTGTTTTGATTGGTTGGTTCTTCGTGAATATCCATAAAGGGGGAGTGACCAAGGAATCTTTTCACCATCCTAGATTACCTAACGCAGCTCCCTGTATCATATCCACACTGCCCAGGCAGAGCAGGGTTACATATGGCAGAAGGATGTTTCCCAAACCCCCGGTCTTCAATCGCACTCTCCCAAATGCAGAGTCGGCTGCTGGCAAAAACACACTATGCAGTCAATTAGGGGCTCAACCATCCCTGGGCCACACAATTCAAGTTGTCTTTTTTTTTGGAGCACTTTGGTGACACAACAACATTCTTTTTTAGGGCCATCAAAACCCTCTGCCCAAATGCCTGCACTATATCTGTACTGCGCCGAAATCTACACTGTTTATACTGTCCTCTTCATATATATATATATATATATATATATGATTTCTTGATAAATCTGAGATGTGTCACATTTGAAAATTGTGGTCTAAACATAAGAAATGAAATATGGATTGGATTTGTCCAAATCCGATTTGAATCACATCTGGGTCGGATACTGGAGTTTCAGCGTGCCTCTTCTCCTGTCATTCAAAAACTCTACTGACAAACAACATTCCATAAAAGTGGGCGGGAGTCACGCGACGCCCTGCTGGTCGACAGGTCGGATGGAACACAACAAGGGGAAATGCGATCTCGGTCCAAACGCACCGCGAGTGTAGGCTATACGCGCAGCGCGTTAAAAAAAACTCAGGAATCTAACGGCGGCTTCATGAGACGGACACGCAGCAATCCGATCTGTCAGCCGAGTGCAAACAGGGACGTGTGATCGTCTTTCGCAGCTGCGATGCGTCCAGTTCTTCACCCTTGCGCTGAACTGTTTCTCCGCTGAACACGGGTTGCCTCTCTGGGCATGTTACCAAGACGACAGGGGAGCGTGAGATCAGGAATAATACGAGCGTGCGCTGGTGTTTACACAGCACTGACACTGTCAGACTCTGTCCTCCAACTTTTAAAAAAAAAAAGCGCTAAACTCAAAGTCTACCGGTTGACTATGATTAATGGCAGTTGGGAGTGATGGTGGAGCGTGAAAAATTGCTAACGAAACTGGAGGATCTGTCATTCCGCCGACGGGTTGGACCTACGGATGTGAATCGACTGGCTCGCGCATAACGGCACATGCCTCACGTCAGTCAGCCTCACTGTCAGACCTACGCCTTTGAATATCGCTTTTAACTCGTTTTTTTTTCACATCCTCAAAAGGAAAATTTGCACACAGTTCCAGAGACTGCTCAGGCAACATCTGCAGCGTGCTCTCATCTCACCCCCCCCTCTCCATTCTCACCTCTCCTCTCTGCAATCCTCTAAAAGTAGATCAACACTTCCTCATCTTCATGGCAGAAGTGCTACCCCTTCCTCAGACGCCAAGCCAGAGCCATGTGTGATATAAATGTGTGTGACATCTTTGTACAGCATTAGGTAACGCATCAAATACCATATTTCCATTTTCTTTTTGGAAATGAAGACGAACCTTACAGAGATTAAGACACAGCAAGAGAGACATAGAAGCAACATGCATGCCTCCACACGCACACACACACATACAGAGGGGCCTATAGGACAGTGTGCAGTGTATGGGAGAGAAGATTATACTTTGGAAGCAGGTATATCAGGACACTCTTTTTTTTGGGCTGCAGGCTTATCCAGCCTCGTGTGTCCTGCTCCAGCACCACGTTCCCGTGTTAAAGGGTCTCACGATTTGGACGGACTTCACAAGCAGCTCTGTTTGCGCTTACTCATCATGCACGTTGCCAGGGACGACCGCCAGCTCATCTGGACCTCAGTTTGTGCGAGACCTTCTGGTCCAGTACAAACATTAACCCTTTAGCAGACCTGGGTTCAAATCAGTTCAAATAGTACACTTGTTTTGGATTCAAATACTTTTCTGCATTTGACTAAGCTTGTCTGGTAAATTGGAACTAATGAAATAATCCCAAAAGTGTAAACCCCGCCCATCTGCTCCTACTAGCAGGCACAAATGCACCAGGCAAGATCAATAGAACACAGAAAAGTGTTTGAATCCAAAAAAAAAAACAATTTGAACCCAGGTCTGCCCTTCAATCACAATGCTGCTCTCATTGCTTAGCTCCCAAAAGTGTGTGTGTGTGTGTGTGTGTGTGTGTGTGGGGGAGACTGAAAAAGTTTTGGGAACCACTGACTCAGTTCATGTTGATGAAGATTTATATTTTAAACCTGGTTGTAGAAACAGACCGAAGCTTTAAATGGAGCGCTGAGCTTCTAAGAGCCTCTGTTGTAATGTTGCAATTTCATAGGATATGATGTATTATTTATATATGCAGATGAACCAATGAGGAGCAGGACGGTAAAATGATCCAACCAGGAGTGGGTTTATGGGGGAACCAAACCAATCAGGAGGGTGGGGCTGGGCGGGACATGGGTGAGATTAGTGGGTGCGCTTCATTTGGATGTGTCGGCCTGGAAACCCCTTAAATGAATCTGCCAGCCGGCGGCAGCAGCCACATGATTTGCGCCAGCCTCCATTGGCCATGGATGATTTTTTGTCTTTCCGAGTCGCCTTTGCCTACATTTCGGACAGGCACAAGCGGCATGTGCCATTTCGTATGCCGTTTTTAAGTGGAGTGGAAACCACGCCCATTCGGCACAAACTTTGCATGTGCCGGTTTTGGAGCACACCCAATCACCCTGGACTGGCAAAATGAACCAATCAGGAGCAGGATGAGAGGCTGCGGTTGTAGGCTGAGTAAAAGCACTGCTGGAGGAGCGATGCTTTAGCTCTGCTTTAGCTCTCCTGCAGGGACAGTGTATCAGTATCAGTGACGTGTTTATGACCCGGAGGCAGGAGCAGGCCTGCAAAGTGCACTGTTACAAACCAGATAAGAGAACGAGTGAACGCACGCATACACACACACGCACGCACGCACGCACGCACGCACGCACGCACGCACGCACGCACGCACGCACACACACACACACAAGCACACACACACACACACACACACACACACACACACACACACACACACACACACACACACACAAACCCCCACCACCCACCCCCCCGCTTGTAATTAAGAGCAGGCATTTCCTGTCAGGAATGAGATGCAGGCAGATCTGGGAAATCTAGGAACGCCGTGTAGAACACGGAGAGAATCCCAACATCAGCTGAGACCCTGGGAAGTAAGCAGAGGAGGACTGCTGCCCAAATAAACGACTGTCAGATGGGAAGTCCCTACGCCAAGTTCCCCTCTAGATAACGCACAGCTATATCCACACTCAAGTTCCAGCTAACGCAGTCATTTATCTTGGAGCACTTTGGGGCCAGGGCAACGTTCTTGTTTAGGGCCACCAGCACCCCTAGAGCCAGGCTCTGCTCACTCCCTTGTGTTATTCCTCACCTGTCTCCCAGGTAACCTTCACCATCTTTCACCGCTCTTCACTGGAATTAGCTAAATTTGAACTCACTACGTGTAAAAACAGGAATCGCATGTCACGAGAACTTTCTCTGCCAAAACAATTCCTGAAAAGTTGACGCAGGCCATCTGTGAACAGTGCAGCTTGTGAAGGACTCCGTCGTAAACACTCTTAAGTCTTTCCTAAACAACCACAGGCACGGTATGAGTCAGACCTGATTATTAGCTTCTGTAGTTCTGTTTGGCATTCCTTATGGGGTGATGGAGACATTTCTTAACGATGAACAAGAAACAAAAAAAAAAAGTGAAAAACATTGCTTACAGGGCCTTACTCGAGGCCAAATGAAGAATACATGACTAAAGCACCAATCAGTAACGACATGAGCACAGATTACTCTGACTCATTTGAAAAAAAAGCAAAGGTTTTTCAGTTAGTAATGAGCGTCCAACTCCTCATCAATCACTAAATAAAACTGTGTCATATGTTTCATATCCACCAGGGGGCGCCATATAATAGTTGAATAGGGGACCTGCTCTGTCGAATATGCCCGTAATGTCATAATAAGCACAGTATGTCGGTACCGCACTGTAATAAGTGGAAACAAAACTGATTTATCTTTAAATAAACATTGTGTGATGATATCGCATTGCAGCCATTATTAAATTACTCCGTTATAAGAAAATGTTTGAAATGGTATCAGGTAAGATCTGCGAGCAGGACTGTGAGCCACTTTTTCACATCTGGTTGAACAAAAGCAGATCATAAATCAATGGGGATCATTGTGAAATGAGAAAGCTGCTTTGAGAGAATAGTACACTGACTGTGCAGATAGACAGAAGAACCATCCCATATGGCAATGGAATATGCTGAAAAATATTGAACGACATAACTAGAATAGGATCAAGATATTTGATAGGCAAATATACAAATGAGTGCTCTTTCAGATTTGTAGATAATTAAAAAAAAATATCCTTGACTATTTAATTAAATTCAAGTCAATTTCAGTTGTATAGAAAGTGTGTGCACGTGTGTGTGTGAGGAAGGGGTTGGGTTTGGGGTGTCAATTGAATTGAATTAATTGAAATTCAATTAATGAATTGAAAAATCAATTTTTCAATTCAATTCCTGAACTGACCGAATTGTAATGAAACTGACCGAAGCTTGCCACAGAGAGAGTACAGGTAATTAAAGAACAGAGAGAAAGAGAGAGAGAGAGAGAGAGAAGGGTACAGGGCGGAGCCAGGGGAGACATCTACCCTCAGAACCAGGAGCAAACACGGGACGAACGAAAGGAGGAGCTGATAAGGAAGGTCAAAAGAGTGAAATTTAATGAAAACGGTGCCAAATTTACCGGGTACCCGTCCCGTCCAGGAGTCCCCTGTTCAAGTTAGAAAGAGCAGAGCACACAACACGGCAATGTTAGGGCAACGTTAGGGCAACACTGATCACATGACCATAACCGTGTCTAGGGAGGCCCTATGAGGAAGTAAGACCCAAGGTTTGGTTGGTCACAGCGTTTAATGAAACAGCTTTTTTTTGCATGTTTGGAACGTCTAACTCCAACACTACCCCAAAATTTGTTTTCAGATACTTACCCACTTATAGAAAAATACTCAAGTTCCAGTTGGATGTACACATTAAATGGCCACTGACAGTTTATTTTCCAGAACATCCCTAGGTGACGTTAAAAAGGAAATTTTTCTCATGTGCAAGTTGTGAAACTTTCTTTATGTTTGTGCCTATATTCTACTCGATAAAGTGGAGATCCTCTTGATGTGAGCTGTCTGGACACAGAAACGATATCAACGGACGTGGCATGAGTCTTTGGGCGGAGCTAATAAAACGTATTTAGCTTATTCTTTAAACAGAACTAATTACACAAGTCACAAGACCAAGTCCCAGCCCTTCCAGGAGCCAGACTGGGGAAGCCCTCCCACAGCCTGACTTACTGCTTTTCCTAACAAAAGAAGACTAAACAATTACAGCAAAGGATGACTCAAAGCCGGCGGGAAATGACAGGATGCGGCACTGATAAAAAGACTCGACGTTTTCGCCAAGATGGCCACCGCGTTTTGACGGATGCTTAGCGAGAGCACTGGGACCATTCTGCTAATGTGTTAAGATTAGACACAGGAGAGCTTTAACCGAGTCTGTGCTCCTTTGATGAATTGACTATTGTACGTCTTCCACATATGGGCCAATGAGGACAGGGCTGTGTTAGCGGTCGCCACTACCTGGCCCTACGCAGCGCAGGCATCCGTCACGGCTCGCTGTAATTGGAATCATCTCCCCGCAGAGGGAAATAAATTACAATTATTACGTTTTCAAAGGTTCTCCCCTGTGTCTCTTTGTACTACTGAGAAGAAGAAGAAAAACGGAAAGGTGGATATTGTGCTCATGTGTGTGTGTGTGTGTGTGTGTGTGTGTGTGTCGTGCGCGTGCGTGTGTGTGTGTCGGGGGGGGGGGGGGGGGGGGGGGGTTGGGTGAGGAAAGGGTTCTGATGGTGTTGCAACGGCAACGTCCAGCGGCAACGTCTCCTCAGTTTTACAATGTCTGTATTTAAACGGTTTTGCAGAAAACCAGTAAAAACTAAAATATGTCTTGTAAAGTAATATTTTAGAGTTTATATTTTATAAATTGTGACATTGTAAACTTTTTTCCCATTCCCATTTGCTTACCTGTTGAGGGAGTTCACCCACAGCCAACCAGATCAAACCGGACCAGACTGGTTTGCACTGGGATGGTCATTGCATTCACACACTATAAACTACTGTGATTCTGGTGGTACTTACTGGAGATCCTAGGAAACAAAAAACAAAAAAAAACAAAACCCACAATCAATTACTGGCAAGGAGCTGAGGTATTCATTACATTTTAACGTGCATCACATTCACTGAACATATTCTTGGAGAAAAAATGATTTGCTTCACATTGTGTAAGGCATGTTTTTCAGAGTAGACGCATTAAATGTTTGGTTATGGATATATATCCTAGTCTAATCTAGATTTCACAGAACAGAAAGTGTATATTTTTGAGTGGTGAATTATTGGTAAACATATTGTACAACATTAAACATTACAGGCACTACAACCCCCGTGAGCATTTTAACAAATAGAAAAAATCCGCTTTTGTTTTGTAAATTTTGGTTTAAAACAGACGGTGACCCACACTGGCACAGTTCCAGGATTAGGGAATGTTCATGCATCAGAAAGGAATAATAAAACATAACGGCTTGTGCGGTTTCTGGGTCCCGCCAATCAAGTAGACGGAGAGCCAATCGGAACATATTTTTCCTCCGCGAACATTCTGAAGACCATCGCTCTAATCAGCAGAACAAACTAATTGCCATTCTGTCTTTTGTGCCACGTTAAACATAATAATCAAGAGAAATGCGTGACGTTAAAGAAGCGGATCTCCTCATTATGCGTCTCTCTTAGTGGTCCTCCGAGATCGTAAACATGCTCGCGCGCTGAGAAACACCAGAAACCGAAAGAAACGCTCCTAATTGACCTAATCCCTTAGAACGGGTTGGCAATTAAGCCTCCATTCGTCTCTGGGTTTTTTTTACCAGCGCGGTCTGAGCGCTGACAACACGATAGAGGGGGACTTTTTTGTCCTCTGTAATCAGATGGTACAGCTCAGGCACAATTAGCCCCTCAAGACAACCAGCCTGAAATTCTCAAAGACCGCACCGGAGCGGCGCTTCGTAACGACGTGGCGCCCTTCCACGAGATGGAGAAGCGTAGGCTAACGGCACCGATACAAACAATAAAACGATCAACCGTCGGACTCCGACGACAAGGTCCCATAAATCAGACGCGCCGAGCCTCATTGGAAACGTAAACCAATAAAGTTCAATCGGTCTCTGCTTATAACACCAGGAAGGAAAAAAATAAATAAATAAATAAATAAAGAGAACTGGCAATAAGGCCGTGACACTTGTTTACCAGCTGTGAAGAGAGCTTTTGTTGATGTATACAGGCAGATGAATCACAGCAGCCGTCTGGCTTTGCTGGGAGCCGATGTACTTTGAGGGCGCAGAGTGTTGCTCAAGTTCTGAGGGTACCAGTTCATTTTCTGCAGTGACTGGGCGATACGTGTAACGTAAGGCCTCAAATAAGCTTTCATCTCACAGTTCTCTCCTATTGCTTGGCCCTTAAAGAGCACAACCTGATGATTGCGCAAGAGGTGTGCAGCCCTACAGCGCAGTGTTTCAGCTCTATTGTGCTTTTAAACTGGTCTCCTAAATACGGCACGTTAAGCTTACGGGAGGATCTTCTCCGTACCCGACTTGCCTGCGCTGTAATTCTGAGGATCATGCGCTCCTGTTATTGCTTCTCTAAAGAGACTGAATGAAAGACTGGGATGGACACGCTTTCAGCTGGCCCGGCATTTTAGGGAATATTCAAAAGCACCAAAACGTTATATGGACTTTTAAAACAGAAACGAGCCTAAACAGAATATGGGGTTGCAGAACATTCCAGATATGGTGACTGAGAGAGTGGTCATGTATGGCCGATTACATAAGTTACCCCACCACCAACCTAAAGGAACCACTCCTGCTCCCATGACACACCCATTAAACATCACTGCAAAACATAGCGAACCCCTCAGAGAGAGATTCCTGTCCGAAATGTTAACAGAACCAGAATGTTCTGATTTGTTCAATAATCTACCAGGGCGAAGGTAGCGGGACTCCACCGTTCATGATCATGTCAGAGAGAATTGGTAGAGAGGCGGAGCCGGAGTCAGAGAGAACGGGTAGAGAGGCGGAGCCGGAGTCAGAGAGAACGGGTAGAGAGGCGGAGCCGGAGTCAGAGAGAACGGGTAGAGAGGCGGAGCCGGAGTCAGAGAGAACGGGTAGAGAGGCGGAGCCGGAGTCAGAGAGAACGGGTAGAGAGGCGGAGCCGGAGTCAGAGAGAACGGGTAGAGAGAGCGGGAGGCCGAGCCGGAGTCAGAGAGAACGGGTAGAGAGGCGGAGCCGGAGTCAGAGAGAACGGGTAGCGAGGCGCAGCCGGGTAGAGGCATTGCAGCGCGAGCGGGTGGAACGGGGGTTTGAGCTCCAGCGGGTTCAGGACCAGGCCTGCAGTAGATGACTGATGGCGGTCTGAGGGAATGGGAAGGCTGATTGATCCAGTGTTCCAGAGGCCCAGCCGGCCAAGGCTTTCAGTCAGACTGGAAACATGAGGGTCTAGGACAGGAACAAGTCAGCCATGCAACGCCACAGAACTCCCGAGGGGTACCTGGGCTGGAATCCGTCCGCTGTACCCCTGAGACCCCCAAAGTCTGTCTGTCTCTGGGTCAGCAGCACAGGTCCTGGGGGCGGGGGGGGGAGGGGAGGCTTCCTTCTTTTAGGATTTCTCTCCCGATTCTGTAACGGCCGGCCGTGTTTTCCAGCTGCGCTCATCTCCGCGGCCCTCTGCTATCAGTTTGGGACAGAGAGCAGACGAGCGAGCGCTCCCCTCCCAGAACATGTGATGTCGGGCGGCTGCTTGTTTTCACACCGCGGTCACATGGGGCTGCCGCGTGGCTCATTCGGTTAATCGGTGATCCCGGCTGACAGAACCCCTCCCTCTCTGGGTGATGCTAACGCCAGTTATGTATCATGTATCGCCCTGCAGGGCTGCTGCCACAGCCAACTCCCACAAATATGGGGTTCGATACCAGACCGTAGTTTCTGCTTTTTCCAAAGCACCGCTAACTATACACACAGTGTTAGAGTATCATAACAGTTAGGAATGAAAAAAAAAATGCATTCAGAGGGTGAGACGCGTGATGTAGTCTGTAGGACAGTCGGACGGCAGTGTAGTATAATGGTTAAGGAACTGGCCTTGATACACTGCTGTTGTACCCTTGAGCAAGGTACTTAACCTGAATTGCTTCAGTATATCCAGCTGTATTAATGGATAATATGTAAAAAATGCTAAAAAGTGTAAGTCGCTCTGGATAAGAGCGTCTGCTAAATGCCTAATGTAATGTAATGTAATGAGTCTCAAACCACTTACTGAGGTTGCAGGTTCGATCCCAGTCATGCCTCACTCTGACCTATCACCCCTCCTCTATCTGTTATTCTCTCTCTGCTTTTTCTCACTGTCTGAATAAACTAGAGCAAAAAGTCTGCTCTCCATTAAAAAAAAAGTATTGAGAGAAGAATAACACACAGCGATATAAAGCTGGTTCTGTGGTTTAATAACCGTACCCTGGGGGGCGGAGCCATGATTGGGCTTGGCGCTCTGTATCTATAACGTAGACTCGTTCCGCCATGACAAGCTGCTGAGGTAAGCGCAAAGCGACGGTTAGCGACTCCTTCAGCCGGATTGCTCCGGACCAACGAGCGGAACGGGAAAAGCGCCGTTCCAAAAAATGTGTGTGGCGGCAGCAGCCGCTAGCCACAGAATAGATCTGAGGAGGGAGGGGGGAGGGGGTGGTGGTTAGGAGACGCAATCAAGTTTAGTCTAACCGCGGGTATTTCAGACGGTGAACCCAGCGAGAACACTGGTTCTGCACACAGTGACTTAGCCCACGACGGCTGAAGGTCCTACAGGAATGATGGGTAATTTTTCACAGGAAGGTTTCAAGTTAGCAAGCCGGACAAGGCAGGCCACACCTCGTCACACAATACGGCATGAGAATGCCGACCCCCAGTGTGATCTCTGGAACACACACACACACACACACACACACACACATACACACACACACACACACCATAACCAGAATGCATACTTGCTTTCACACATTGTACACTCACTCGAATAGTTTAATTTTGTATTGGCTAATGCTACATACTAACTAGACCCTGGGTCTTCAACAGGGGGTCTGTGGACCCGTACTGTAGGTGGTCACTGACCAGACTCAATATGAAATGACTGTATATAGATTTTGGGAAAATATTAAAAAATATCACCCTTTTTAACTTATGATGGGGGTCCCCTGGATGCCTTGGAGTCTGGGTGGGGGTCCCTGGATCAGAAAAGGTTGAAAACCCCTGAGACTGTTGTCTCAATCATTACTTAACATATATTTCATAGGCTAGTAGAACTGTTGTATAAAAGCAACATCACACTCAAGGTCATGCTGTTATACTGTATATCAGTATGACTGTGATTATCCATTAACATCATTAACAGCACTCCCTCTCGTGTGATATTGCCCAAATAAAACTACGTTGATGACGCTGCACTTTCATGGAGTATAGCGCCACCTCTGGTCGTTCTGACACCAGCGGTTTGCCTGTATCAGCGGCGAGGGCTATGCGGTCCTGTGGTGTAATGACTGTGCAGCTGAGCTGGCGGACAGCAGAGTAACAAGGAGCTGTGGTTGACTAACACAGGCGTGCCAGCTTAAGCAAGCTCCCAAAATTTACGCACCATATTGCAGCAATGAGCCGTGTTTCCAATTCCGAGTGGGCATTCCGGATTCAGGCGTGCAAAAAGCTGTAAGACTCACTGCGGTCATTAAAGATCCCACAAGCACTTATTGCAGAGAGCAGGGGGTTCCTTGTGTCCTGGCTAAATTCCCAACCTGGCGCTCTCAACCTGCCACCTAATTATCCCCCAGGTTTAAAGTCGTTCTCTTCCTCTCCACCTCAGCTGATGTGTGGTAAGCGTTCTGACACAAAATGGCTGCCGTGCATCACCCAGGTGGGTGCTACACATTGGTGGCGGTTTGAGGCGAGTTTCCCCCTCATCATGAAAAAGGGTTATATTTTAAAAAAAAAATTAAAAAAAAGGTTTTATATTTTGAAGTATTTTCCCAAATGTATATATAGTCATTGCATATGAAGTCTGGCCAGGTCCCTACAGTACCTTCATGGACCACCAGGGGTCTGCAGACCCCCTGTTGAAGACCCAGGATCTAGTTATCACTATAAACCCCTTTGAGTGTGAGAAAAGCATTATGTAAATTTTATATTATTATTAATATGTCTGTTCGCATTGACACACGTAGAATTGTTCATGAATCTCTCTCAGCATGAGCTGTACACACAGACCCGTTTACCCCAGATATGGCCGATGTTGTTGCGTGTTGGCGCATGGCCGATGTTGTTGCGTGTTGGCGCTTGGAAAGCGAGCCGGAGAAACAGAACACACAGTGAGGAACAGAGAGGACCTAGTGGACCTCATCGCTCTCCGGCCTCTTTTTCATCTCACTGGTTTTCGTCCATCCACATCAAACGGGAAAACCAGAAAGAGGATGACGCACCAGTAAGGCTGCGGCATCTTCACGCAAACCAGCTGAGTTTTCCGGCCGGTCGCACGGAAAGACAACAAAGTCACCCGAACAAAGTGGAACCATATCGGACCGACCGGATGAAAAAAAAACTGTCCGATGACTTAACCAGAACAGGGACGGCCTTTCCGCGCTAAAGTTTTGTTCACCGGGAAACATCCGGCAGCCGTGTCACCCTGTAGCTCAGTCCGACGCGGTGGAGCAAGGCATGATGGGAGACTGTGAGGCATGATGGAAGACTGTGAGACTGACAGCTTGTTGCTGTGCCATCGGTGGGCCAGTAGGGGGCAGTCTTCCCTTTGGACCGAGAATACCACCAATGCCCCAGTGCAGTGATGGGGACACTGTGCTGTGGGAGGGGCCGTCTTTCAGACGAGATGTCTTCGCGGCCATTCGAAATTACTTGCCACTTGGGGCGTCTCGGTAGCGTAGCCTGTAAGAGCACCGTTCACAAGCTCATTGCGAGCCGCGATGTCGGCGGTTCGAATACGGCCACGCGACCTTTGTCGCACGTCTCTCCCTCTCTCTCACTCCCCATTCTTCAGGTCTCTACATCTCTACATGCTGTCCAATAAACGCTGAAAAAGCCCTAAAAAAAGACTTGGCACTTGAATTCAGCGGGCTTAATAAATTGGCTGGTATGTGGTGAGTGTTGCGGTGAAAACAGGCCGCTGTGTGTCACCCGGATGAGTCACACTAAAGATGAGTTTCAGTTCATTTAAACATCTCTGCTGGTGGGGGAGAATCGCCGCGCAAGCAGATGGCGAGTTGGAATCGCGGTCTGAAGAGGACGTGGTGCCCTGAAGAAGACGTGGCGCCCTCCTTCCTACTACCGGCTGATGGGGTTGTGTAGTGGCGCATTCTCAAGCGGTTGCTACACGGGGGGAATTGAATAACATAGGGTACAATTGCCTACCAAATTGGGAGAAAACAGCAAAAAATCTGAATAAATAAATAAAATGAACAGGCAGGTCATTCTTAATTAAAAGGTATGCCAGCCAACATTAGCCTTAAAATGCACCTGGATGGCACAACTTACGGCACTTACAGAAATCACTTCCATGACCTGCCCATCTCAGTCAGGACAGCAAAGTCCCTCCCCTAACTTCTGGCATAACCTGAAGACCCATCTATTAAGGTGATTATAGCAGATATTCCTGCAGTGAAGCCTGTTTTAGGTTTTCAAAACAATGGGAACAGGGGTGCATCGGGGGTCACACAGAATAGCTAACTGTCTGTTCTGTGTTCAACTGGATCAAAGAGATTCCTCAGAAGCCACAACAAACCACTTTTCATGCAGAGAAAGGAACCCACTAAACAACTTGCTTTGTTTCAATGTGCTTATTGTACCAAGTCTGCCTTTAATGATTTTTATCCTTCACAAATGGACTTTGGCATCACTGGTTAATTTAGTCTGAATAATTCACCTGACTCCGCACTGACTCGCTGGCGTGATGTAGGCCGAGTGTTTCTCAACCCTTGTCCCGGGGACCCACTGCATACGCTGGCTTTTGTCAAAGCCAAATCTCTTGATCAATTAAGATTGTTGAAAGGCTTCACGATAATTGTGTGGTTAAACTTATTTGAACGCAATGGTTTGGCTTGTTGCCATTTGCTGTAAGTAAACTCCCTTTGTTTTATACAGATGGTCTCAGGTTTCCACACTCTCAGAAAATGGGACCCAACTGATTTCACCGGCCCGTCTGTAATTGAATCAATTAAAAATGCAACGTCTTTCAACTTGCAATTATTTACCATATACTGCATACAGTAAACGAGAGCACAAGTTGGTCTGAACAATTGAAATTCCTGGGATATGAATATGGGGCATAGATAGCTACTTCTGGCAGAATGTGGCTTTAAGAGGGTAAATCGTCCTTCAATAGACTGTAAAAGTGTCTAATTAAGAAATATTATCAGCTCATTACAATACAGAGCTTGTTACTACGGTTGGCCCAAAAACAAGCATGAACACTGGGTCCTCAGCACCAGGGTGATGTAGGCCGTCTCTTTACAGCCCGAATGGCAGAAACTCTCTGTAAATAAGACCTTACAGTACATCCCCTTCTTCAACATGCAAGCGCAAAAATGTACCTACCAAATTACGCAAAGTGTGGGCAGCGAACATGAACATTCCAGAAAAAAACATTCCGGAAAATGGTGAAAAATCAGCCAAATGAACAGGGCATCTGAAAGGGTTAATTAATGTGGAGGGACCGGGGGGTGGGGGTGGGGGGGCAGGGGCTGGTTTGTATATTATTATTGTAGTAAATGAACGTTAATTCTAATGACTGCAGTAAAGTAGGGTAGTAATGTTAATGTTGGCAGGGTGAAATCTCATTAGGGCAGCACGAAACAGCTGCTTCCCATCCCTCTCTGCCCCACTCCTAATGTAGGGGGGGTCCCCTGCTGGACCGTTTAAACTTAAGAACACGGGTCATTGACTCTCTTTCCCTCTATCTCTGGGGGGGGGGGGCTTTTTATATCTCCTTTATTTAAGGCGGTAATAAGTTTTTGTATTAGACATTCTGCAAACCTCTTACAAAAAAACAAAACAGAACATAAACACAAATAAACTACCTAATATACATATTATTAAATAATTATAAAATAATTAAGAGATGTAATTGAGAGAGCAAGAGTGAGAGAGAGAGAGAGAGAGAGAGAGAGAGAGAGAGAGAGAGAGAGAGAGAGAGAGAGATTATGTCAAAATTAGAGTCCAAAAAAGAGCAACTTCCACCAGCTGGTACCTAGCCTCAGTTCACTAACTCCCACACCGCACCGCTCCAACTCAACCAATCAGATTTAGCCTCAGGAAAGGACCGCTCCAACTCAACCAATCAGATTTAGACTCAGGAAAGCAACACTTCAACTCAAGCAATCATAGTTAACAAACAAGATGACATCACACATTACACAATTCAAACAAGAAACAAAACAAAAAAAATCTAAGCAAATTGTCATGCAATTGCAATCTAGCCCAAAAACAAGAATACAATGTGGCAGGTTATCTGACCGCAGTGACTGTAACCTCGTTGATAGAGACTGTCCGATATCGGGAGAATCGACTGTCCAGAGAAGAGAGCGTGTTCTCGCTGCACCCACAACAGAATATTCTGGCAAAACTGCACCCCCTCATTAAATGTGATATATGTATATAAAGAAATCAGAGAACATTTCTGTCCCATGTTAAAAATACTTTTTAAAATTTCCCAACAGATTCAAATCTGCCTGGGAGAGGACAGCCGCTGTACAAATCTGACAGCTCAATAGGTAACTATACCTGCCCTAGCCTGAGAGAAATAATGACCTCTGTTCTCTGTATATAATATATTTATTATTTATTATGAATCCTATGACATCTCCTTCATATTTTTACAATTATTTGTGTTTTTTCTTTGGCAATTGTTTTATTTTACTGGTTGTGACAGTGTAATTATTAGTAACTGTATAATATGTATTATAAAATATACCAATAAACTTGAAAGTGGTAAAAATGCATTTCTGCTGGACTGAATGCATAGAGAAAGAGATGGAGATAAGGAGAGAGAGATGGAGGGAGAGAGGGAGAGAGAGATGAAGAGCAGAGAGAGATGGAGAGGGAGAGAGATGAAGAATGAAGAGGGAGAGAGAAAAAGAAAGAGAGGGAGAGATGGAGAGAAGGAGAGAAAGGGAGAGAGATGGAGAGAGACAGAGGCGAAGGAAAAGAGAAGGAAAAAAAAAACAACTTACCAGGATCGCCTCGTCGTCCCATCCTGCCACGTTTGCCTGGGGGGCCTGTGGTGGGGGGGGGGGGGGGGGGGGAGAGAGAGAGAGAGAGAGAGAGATTATTAATACAGGCCATGCTTTTGATTTTTTTCCAAGAATCAAACCGATTCTTTCATCTGCGGCTGTGGGCTTGGAGATCCGACAGTGAATACAGAGCAGAGCACGCTTCACCAAAACGCCACAAAGTCACTCAGCAGGACCAGATTCTCCCTCTCACACACACGTGCACACACACACACACACACACACACACACGGGTCTGTCCTCCACGTGAGGACTGCTGCCTCCCCTGTGAGGGCTGTGTGTCGCTACCTGTGATTCTCAGGTGTTTCTATCGGAACCAGAGAGAATAAGGGTGATGGGCCTCAGTCAGGCCCAGGCACCGGCAAAGCAGATTTTATTATGCACAGTTTACTGTGCGCATTCCCAGATCCCAGAGTAACGATGAGCAGTTCCACCAGGACGCACAACTCCGCAGAGGTCCCAACGACAAACGCCTCATCGATCGGCCAAACCCCCCCCCCCCCGCCAGCGGGCTGCAGGGGTCGGAGTCGGGAGCCAGCTCCCGTCTGTTTTAACCAATCAGCACGAGCGGCACCCGAGGTGAAAACGCATCAAACACTCAACTCCCCGAGCCTGGGAAATAAGAAGCGTATACCTGCGGTGGGGTTTGGGGCTCCAGCGCTAACGGAGGGCGACTCCTGCCATGTTTTACTCATTAAGGTTATTGGGAGTTATTGTTTCAGCCTAATCTGTGGGCTGCTTTATGGAGCCCCGTTAAACCGACGGCCCATGGAGGGTGGATGCTTCCCCCCCCACGCAGAGGGCAGTGGAGCTGGACACTCAGGCTTGGCAGGCATTTCTGTTACAATTCAGAAATTGTATTTTGGTTTATGTACTGAAACAGCGAAAATTAAATGGCCCCAACCCTGCTCTATATTAAAATCTCTTACACTCCTTAGAAGATTTCAAATAGTACATCCCTCCCCCAACCCCACAAACATTCATACACACACTGCCATTTATAAGGTATGGTAAATGGGCCTTGACATCAGGTTCCATCCATGCCCTGTTGCCACGGTGATGCCTGTGATGTCACCGCGGAGTCACGAGGGAGCGGACAACAAAAGGTACCAGTGCTGTCGCTCAGGGTTTGAGTCACACTCTGTTAGATTGCCGTTATGACAATTCTGCTGTCAGGACAGTGATGTCATGTCACAATACAGCTCCATCAGAACATTGACCTGCCATGCTGAACAGGCAGGGAACATGATACTCTGGCTCGGGCTGAAAGCTACCATGAACAGCGCCCTCTACCTGGCACAAATGGTGGTGCATGTTACCCACGCTCATTGCTGGGCTCAGCGAGGAATGCTTGAGGAGGTAGAAGGGGAGTTTTGCAGGCGGTTATTTTAGGCGTTGAAACCTCTGTTCTGTGGGCTGAAACTCCGCCCCCTCCCCCAGCCCGGACATTGCTGAGAGATATCTCTCCTCCCGGAACTGAAACCAGAACAGCCAGCGCACCATATGAGCTGGATTCCAGGGGAGGGATAGAGGCGTGGAGGGGTAGAATATACTCCTGAAACAGGAGAGCGAGTCCCTGAGCCTCACTGGCTACAGGCCGGGTTTCGAGGCGTTTCCCAACTCCGCCCACTTCTCCAACTGACAGGGGATGCCACAGCAGTAGAACAGTTATGATCTAGGGTCAATCTTATGATTTTAGGCTCAGCCTGATGATTTCAGGCTAAGACTGGAAATTGTAGACTCAGCCTGATGATTTTAGGCTAAGATTGGCAATTTTAGACTCAGCCTGATGATTTTAGACTCAGACTGGTGATTTTAGGCTAAGATTGGCAATTTTAGACTCAGCCTGATTATATTAGACTCAGCCTGATTATTTTAGGCTCAGTCTGGTGTTTTAAGGGTCAATCTGATGATGAAATGTGGCTGAGCTGCAAATGAACACTTCTCCATGGAGAAAATAATATCTGCATTTATCATTTTGCTTCTCACTTAACAGTGAAACCAATCTAGCACAAGACTGGGGTTCAAAGCCATCAAAAGTGTTCTCTTCCTCTTTTTCTCTCTCCCTCTTTCTCCTCTCTCTCCTTCTCTCTCTCTTTCTGTCTCTCCATCCGTAATTCTGCTACCCCTACATGCCTTACTGAGGGAATGCATTAGAAAGCTTATAACAGGTATGCTCTATGTAACGGTAAATGCCTCTAAAGCACGCGGCTGGAACTGCACAGTACTCAAACCGCCAGGGCTTCTCTGTGACGTGAATGCGTACTGTTTGACTTGGGCGATATATCGGGTTATAAATCCAGACTTCAGGGGGTTTAAAAACATTTGGGAAGAACATCTGCAGTCTGCAGTTCACTGGTTTTCTCCGTGCGTTTTTCAAACTGGTGCACAGACGTCACAATCCTGGAATATGCGCTTATTCCCGCTGTTTCCCCTCACTGACAATGCCCCTTTTCCCTTAGAGTTCCCTGCCAAAATCACCTTAGACACGGTTGCTAAGGAGACATCCATGAGTTGAGCTTTGCTGGTCAATAAAGCTCCTGCCAAACCCCCCCTCCTCCCCCACCCCCACCCCAACCATCAGTCCCAGGCCTCACCTTGGCCTCCTCTTGGATTCATGCTAACCTTAATGTGTGTGACGTCACGTGGCGCTGTAATGGCGACATGTAGTCCAGCTGTCTCTCGGGTTCGTGTCTGTTAATTTGAATGTACTTTGTTGTGTCGGGCTTTTGTCTTTTGTTTTTTTCATGCGCTGTGTGTCTGTTGTGGTGCTGGGGAGGCAGGCTGGAGATTTTTCGGGGCACTCCTGCTGCTTGTTTTGATGATATTGGCGAATTGTCTCGCCGGGATAATTTTGCTTGTGGTCGTCACCATGGAGACGCATTCGCAACATATGCTCGGGAATGTCCGTTGGATCTGAAGCAGCATAGTTTACCATCGCTCTTCACCGGAGTTGAAGATGTCAGGACTGATCCGGGAGTGCAGGAAATCTTCAAAAGGCAACCAGGGAATGGAGAAGGAGAAGATAATGCGGGGGAGGAGTGAGGCGACGAGTGGGAAGGTTGACGCAGTTCGGTGGATCCGTTTCCATGGTGTACAGAGACCGCAACACTGCGTGTATGGAGGAAAATCGCGGAGGCGCAGTTTGTGTGTTGGACTGCTTAATGCCACTGGACATCTCGGGACAGCGGGGACTATTTTTAATCATGGCAGCATGGCTGTATTCCACTTTAATTCACTTGATTAATGAAATGATATTTGATATGTTTGTTTGTGTGCTGTGGGTCTACCCCACTGTCTCTGTCTTTTTGTTGTTGCTGGGGCTACAACTGAAGTTCCCAAACGGGAAAATAAAAGTTATTCTATTCTATTAATTATAGACAAACAGGCCTGTCCAGCGTTTTTATACACAACTCTAGCATCTCTTACCGCCATTTAACACACACTCTTATCCAAAGTGACATTGCATATATGTGTGTTTCACGGAGTGAGTGTGTATGCAGATGGGTAGGGCATGTTTAAGGGCAGTGTGTGTGTGTGTGTGTGTGTATGCAGGAGGGTGGGTTGAAGGACAGTGTGTGTGAGAGAGGGTGTGTTGAAGGGAAGTGTGTGTGTGTGTGTTGATGGGATCTCCTGAGGTCAGGGGGAAACGGGTCTTCCCGCGTGTGTGAGAACATCTCTGCTCCCCAGGTGCTGAAATGGCCGTGGAAGGTTCCGGAACGCTACGGACAGATGCTGAGGTTTGGGGGCAACTTTTTATACAGGAAACATCGCTTCGCTTCACCCCTCCCTGCATAACCCTAAGCTCCCACAAGCACCCAAACGCACGCACGCACACACACACACACACACACACACACACAGGCGTGCAATTGCACACACACACACACACACACACACACACACACACACAGACGCGAGCTCGCACACATGCACACACACGCATACACATACAAATACACACACACACACACACACAGGCGTGCAATTGCACACACACACACACACACACACAGGCGCGAAGCTTGCACACGCATACACATACAAATACACACACACACATACACACACATCCTGCAGCCACACCCTCGCCCTTCCCCACTCTGTTTGTGTGATGTTTGTGTTACTGGATAGGACACATCCTGTCACAGGCAAGGTCAGAGATCCACACGCAATGCAACGTCCCTCACAAAAGTTAAAACCCGGGTTTCACTGCCAGATGCTTTGTGCCAGAGCCATTTACGTTTTGATTCAAGATTCATTCCCTTATCCGAGCAGCACGTGAAAAGCAACTAGGCGTGCAATCGCAATCTTCTCCACAACATGCACAAAGTAAAAATGATCAATGACGTCAACAATGATGTCACCCGCCACTGACAGGAGCTTGTTCAGCAGGTCCAGAGCCCTCTACTGGTGACAAAATGCAGGCGCAAGTCTGCACAAGCACCATGTGGAGAGGAGACTTCCTGGTTCAATGAGCGCGATGCTGATTGGCCAGGGCTGTGATGAACCAGAGGCTGATTGGACAGTGGTAATGGGAGTGGGTTGGACCGACACTAGCAAAGCGCCGGTGGTCCTCTCACTGGCTCGGAGTGTGATCTCATGCGTCTCGCTAAATTTCTGACAGGCCTAATGGAGAACCTGGGTGTGCGTGTGTGTGTGTGTGTGTGTGTGGAAGTTAATGTTCCATACTCCGAGCGTTGTGACTGCTGTGGGGCTCTTGGCCGGCCCAGTGTTTGCGCTCTCAGGGGTGACCAGGCCACACAGGAGTGGCGATAGCGACTACCCCCCCCCCCCCCACGATGTCGTTATTGGCGCGGTCGTCTGCAGATGGGAAAATGGCCCTCGGGTTTCCGCAGGTCCCTGTGAAATGGCCTTTTCCCAGCTCCTTATCACACACACGCTCACTCACACTCACTCACTCACTAACATACACACACACACACACTCTTTATCTGAAAGGTCCAAACCGGGGGGGTGGGGTTTCTCACTGGGAGAAGAAAAGAGTGGCTTTCTCACGCAGAAAGAACAAGCCCTACACGCTGTAACACACACACACACACACACACACACACACACACACACACACTAGTGACCTCATCAACATCTTCCAAACAGGGTTGACGGTCTGATCCTATGGCTCCTGCTGAAGAAGCCACCAGCCCCCCGACACACACACACACACACACACACACACCTCCGACCCCCCAAAGACCTCAGACAGGGGCGGGGCCTACAGACCCACAGTCTAAACGCTTTCAGTAGCGCAGCTCCACCGTAACACCCCGCACATCTGGAAGAGGAGATCAGACACGTAGCTGATGAATAAATTCATAAATGTAACGCGATTACATTTTCCACAGTCGACCGTGACTGTGTCAGAGCCAGTCTCATTGGAAGGGGGGGGGGGGGGGGGGCGGTCACATGCACATGTTCGGTTTTTTCAGCACAAAGGCTAAAAGGCTCTCATTTCTGCGAGGATATTGAATGAGTACAGGCAGATTCATGAGGCATTAAAGTGCCCTCAGATGCAAGCTTGACTCTTTAAGCGCAGCCGTTACAAGCCAGTATGACAACACTATGAATTACGGCTGAGATACGCCCCGCCCCCCCCCCCCCCCCCCCCCCCTATCTGAAAGCCCGAATCACACATTACTCACAGCTGAATGAATCCTCAATAGATGCCTCTTTTCAGCTTCCTGATTGGCTGCAATTTAACAAGTTCTTAACCAATCATTAACCAGTGAATTAGGCTGGGCTACATGAGCAGGGACAGGGAAGGCAGATAGAATGTTAACTGCACATTCCGGAATTTTCTAGTACCAGCCTCATCTCCTCATGCAAAAACTGAAGAGATAGAGCAGGGGTAGGCAACCCTGGACCTGGGGTACCGGAGCCAGTCCGGGATCTCTGTGCTGAGGGAGAGAGCACTAGATCTCTGTGCTGAGGGAGAGAGCCCTGGATCTCTGTGCTGAGGGAGACAGCCCTGGATCTCTGTGTTGAGGGAGAGAGCCCTGGATCTCTGTGCTGAGGGAGACAGCCCTGGATCTCTGTGTTGAGGAAGAGAGCGCTGGATCTCTGTGCTGAGGGAGAGAGCCCTGGATCTCTGTGCTGAGGGAGACAGCCCTGGATCTCTGTGTTGAGGAAGAGAGCGCTGGATCTCTGTGCTGAGGGAGAGAGCGCTGGATCTCTGTGTTGAGGAAGAGAGCGCTGGATCTCTGTGCTGAGGGAGAGAGCGCTGGATCTCTGTGTTGAAGGAGAGAGCGCTGGATCTCAGTCCACAGGCTGTGTTTGAAGGCTGCAGGGGCTGACGGACTCTACACAGATACAGGCGTTCTAACACCCTTTTCCACATGCGCTGAGAGGAGAACGTGCCATAATCACAATGTAGATGAATGAACACTGTAGGATTGACTTAACTCAAAGGTGTGATGTGCACATGCATGTAGTACAGTTCATACTCACATACATGTGCACACACACACGCACGCACGCACGCACGCACGCACGCGCGCGGACGCACACACACACACACACACACACACACACACACACACACAAGCACAGGTACACACACACACACACACACACGTGCACACACACACACACACACACAAGCACAGGTACACACACACACACACACACACACACACGTGCACACAAGCACAGGCACACACACACACACACACACACACACACACACACACACACACACACACACACTCAGTGAAAGGGGGGGCCTGTTGGTGGGGGGTGGAAGTCTCTCTATCAGAACCCAACAGCCCTGCTTTGCAATAATCCCCCCAAACTGGTGACTGGACGAAATCTAGCCAAAAGCCGCTAATGCGTACCAACATCTCGGCTACCATGGGCCTCGACTCCACGCTTCCGTCAAACCCCACCCCCCCAAGCGCCCTCTGCTTTCCATCGTCATGGTTACGGTTGATTTAGCTACTGTGACATTTTCCCCCAAAACAACTCCTCGTTGGAACAAAGGCCTCCACATCCCTGCTACGTCTCTTTGTCTCAGCCCACAACTGTTTGCAATAAGCAGCTCCCTCAAAACAATATAAAGTGATACTCTATACTGTCTGCTCACCATGAAATGAATACCCCTCTATTTTCCCCCCACAGCGCATGCCAGTGTTTCCCTTAAAGGCTACGAAAGCCAATATACAGGAGGTCCTTCGGCGCTGGCTGTGGGCTGCATTGCATTGTGGTCCGGCACCCTGGTTCGTTTTTCCCTCCCGTTTTGGACCGCCGATTCCCTCTCTCGGTTCACCGCCGAGATACGCGTTCGCTCTTTGCTTTGGTTTGTTGGTTTTCAATAAAGGGACAAAAATAAACATGAAAGCTTAGGCCTAAATCTGTGCATAATTCAGCAAAGTAACGTGAGCTCAGGGTAAAGCGAGCATTAGTGCTGACATGATGGGTTTTGTGCAGAGTAAACCGCAATACCTGGATGTACCAGCAGGGGGAGGCGGCGAGCACGTTGGCTGTCCAGAAGTTTTTTTTTTTTTTTACTGGACTGAGAGGCTGTCGCTCTTCCATGGCTGTAGGCGACCCTGACGAGGCCCGCCGCCCGCCGCCCGCCGCCCGCGCGAGGTCAAACGAGGAGAGACGCGCGCGGTGACGACAGCATCGCGCTCTCGACAGAGACGTAAACAGGATTAGGAGAGGAAATTAAAGTGGTTTACACAGCAAACACAGACAGGGCCTCAGCACCAGCAGATGCTCCGCGTCTTCACTGCAGTCTATACATCATTAGCTCACTCTAATGCAGACCACAGATGCTCTACTCCTTCACCAGATGGTCGGCTGCATGTTCTACACCGTCAAAATGCTTATGTGCTGTTGTCAAGTTTATTTAAGAGTATTAATGAAGCAGTATAGTTAACTGGAAGCAAGTGGGACAGAAGGACATCCAGAGCTGAATATCTGGTCACAACATAGAGTATCTGGGTTTGCAGCTTAATACAAGAGAGAGAGAGAGAAAGATTGGGAGAGAGAGAGAGAGAGAGAGAGAGAGATTGGGACAGAGAAGATTCTTGAATTTGACTTGTAGATTGTTAGATCTACTTTTAGATTCTTTAGTGTGCGTGTTTACTGTAGTTCAATTTGCTATTGCTTATCTGTAATCTGTCTGTTATGTCAGTATATGCTTTGGCAATGTAAGCGTACCCTTGCCATGCCAATACAGCTTATTTGAATTAGAATTTGAGAGAGCGGGGAGAGAGAGAGAGAGAGGAGGAAGAGAGAGAGGGACTACAGTGCATTAAAGTTTGTGCCTCAAATGATGTTCTAATTACCCTTTATTTCCCCCTGTAGTGTCTCAATATGGAGTAAATAGTGAAAGTCACATAAATTCAACTCCAGTCCGTCTCCTCTTGCACAGTCCCAAACATCAGCTGATCACAGGCTACACACATCAGAACAAAGAGGCCACCTGTGGCCAAGCCGCGTCGCCATGTGAACCCCGGCGTTCGTAAAACGCAAAGCGTAAACGCAACGTTCCCGACCAGCCTGATTCTGCTCCGCCCGTCCAGATCTGCTTCACTTTCCACTTAAAGGATCACGATAGCACAACAAAGCCAAGCCAAGGCCCTGTGAAAGCTCACTAAAATCATGCTTTTATTGCACAGAACAGCTCAGCGATAAAGACACCGATTAACAGATACGAGGGGATATTTACTTACTTGATACGAGGGGATATTTACTTACTTGGATCTTTTGCAGAGTTAAAATCTTTCCTCCATGTTATCCACATTCCACAGAAAAATCACTTTCATGCTATAACCATTCTCTTGCCTGCGGAGTGGAAGCTTAAGGAATCGGTAGCTAAACGCAGTTGATACCACTGACATTTGTGTTTGATATGCCATAATAGCTTGTGAGTCAAAGTACAGTTCGGAAGCGACTCATGACAATAACAATTACATCAGGGCAGCAGTCTGGCATAGGTCTTTGCCTTTTACTGCAGGGTAAAGCGCTTTTAAAAAAATCACCTTTAGTTTAATGGATGTAGCCCTCTGTCTAACCGCTAAGTTCCCCTTATTTAACGTACCGTTATAAGGAGAATTCTCCCATCTTTGTCATTCCCTAAGTCAAATATTATGCCATCTGGGGAAGGAAAAGTGCTCACTGTCGGAGCGAGAAGGGCTCAGGTGTTTATTTAGTTACGTCCGAAGTTGGACAGGCCGCTTGTGGACACTGGCGGAACGTTCCAGATGCAAGCCTCCTTCTGAAACTACAATGGCGTCGCCTTTAGTGTTGGGAGGAAGGAGAAGAACAGGACTCCTAACGGTGAGGTTAAAAAAAATGCCGGTGTAAATATAACACTGCTGGTGTACAATTAACACCCTGAGGTGTTTATATTAGTCTATAGACTCATATAAACACCCTGCGGCCCTGGTGTTCAAATTACAGGCCACGAGGTCCGAGAACTGCTTCAGGTGTGAAGACAGTCTGTGTCTTCACACAAGGGGGGGGGGGGGGGGTGTTTTTGGGAGCCATGGGTGATGGAGAGGTCAGGCCCGGGGTAAACAACGGCACTTTCCAGCGATGCAATTCCAGCTGGTTGTTGAGGCTGGGAGTGCCAGTGTTTATGGAGGCAAGCTGGTGCCGTGTCAGAGAGAGCGTGTGTTTGTATGCACGTGTGTGTTTGTGTGTGTGTGCGTGTGTGCGTGTGTAGCACTACCGTTGAAAGGCCTCACAGTTGGGTGGGCAGCAAAGCGGGAAACAGCGAACGACACTAATTTAGCAACGATTACGCACCTCATGAATATTTAGGAAGGGGGCGTGGCCAAAGGACGATAACGACACCAATGGATGTTCTGTCCTTGGGTGGTCACGGCATTCTGTGAAAGTTCTGAAAAACTCCCGCTTTACAGCCGGAACCGGCCGCAGTTCGGAAGTGGAAAGGGCTGTAGGAATGCCGGAAGTGACCATCTGTTTCTTCCATAAAATCTGTGCCATAATTCACCTGCTATTGCCCCTTGGGTCAGCTGCCCCTCCCCAGGTACCCCTGTCTGACACCCCCGTCTGACACCCCCCTGCTCCTGGAGTCACTCCTGAGTGATTAGACAGGATATGGGGATCCCAGTGATCCTGACACATTTATTCTGCAGACAATGTGACTGGCTGACAAGTCACATAAATTTCAAATTTAGCGATGCATGATAGCCTGCTTCTGTCTTCAAGCTGATATCAATATATAAAATAATGGAGTAATCAAATAATGTGCCTTTAATATTTTGGTTTCTGAATTGCTACCCCCACTTTTTGTGAACCCCACTAACTCTCACCCTCTCTCCAAGCTGGCCAATGGGACAGCCGACACCAGGCAGCGCAGATGTGAGATGGAGTCAACTCTGGGGTGCATTTCTCCACACCAAGCACACGCATGTGCGTGTTAGCTGCAGGCTCCAGCCTCCTGTGTTTGAGCCGAAACGCGCTCTGTAACCACGTTACGGTGAAGCCACCGCGGAATCGGAGAGCGCCGTTCCAGAAAACACGCTCGCGCTGCGTTTCCGTCCGCCAGCCGTGTCCAACCGCCGGAGACAGAGCGTGTAACTGCCGTAAAATGCGGGAAGCAGGCAGGGCTCCTTCTTTACTCCTGCACGTTTGGAGTGTTTGGGGAACGTTTGGGGAACATTACTCCTGCCTGGAAACAGCGGGGGCGGATAATACGAGACGGGTTTACGGCAACGGCACACGCGTGTCGGGCGTGATCGCTGTGTGAAGCGTGGCCAAGCCAGGAGGAAGCGTGTAGCGATCACTGATGCCCCCCCATCCCCAAGGCACACAAATGGGAAAAACATGGAGGGGGGGGGGGGGGGAGCTGTCGTCCAGGCGATGGGTATTTATCGCCCAGCAACGCTAAACGCTTCCACATGCACCCGAGGAAGATCTCGTTAACGTGTGATTTCACACGGACAATTACCTTCCTGAGAAGACCAGTTCTCACACACGCACACACACACATGCGCACACACACACACACACACACACACACACACACACACACACGTGCATGTACAACTCATAGACACACAAGCAAGCACAAATATACATGCACACACATTTCTGCGTGAGCACACACACATATACAGGTAGACACAAACCTACATGAAAGCACGTACGTACGGACACACACACATCACACATCAGACAGACACACAAACACAGAAGAGCATGCACAAACACATCACATACAGATGCCCACACACACACACACACACACACACACACATATCATAGCCGAGGGGAGAGTACAGGTTTGCATTGCTCCGTGAGCAGTTGGTCCTGGTTATCAGACGTATACTCAGTGGCAGCGTGACCAATCAGCGTGTACCGATCAGCGTGTACCGATCAGGGGCATTAGAGAGGAAGAGCTCCAGCAGAGGGTCCCATCCTGTCCAGGGGGGGGCTTCAGGCTTACGTCTGAAACCAAAGTGGATGTTGAGACTTCTCTTACATTGCAGAGCAATTCGGCGCACGCCATCAAAGGAGAAGCCGGACCGTCCGGAGCGGGTCCGCAGGAGCCTGCCGTGGAACCCCCTCTAATCTGAGGTAAAATGTTTTTGGAGAGTTTGTTCATCCCCTTCCTGAACACGTTAAGAAAGTGTGAAATGCGCTCAGTAACTCAATGAAGTCGCATAAATAAATGGCTGGCACAACCTTGAAGGGACTCCAGCTACACCTGGATACACCTTTCAGACAAGAGCTCTGCTCTCTGGCCAGACATGACTCAACGATGGAGGAGGTCTACAAGTGTGATCAGGAATTCCCAAAAAATGAAGATTAAATAAATCAGGAAACACACACACACGCACGCACGCACGCACGCACGCACACACACACACACACAATACTCAAACACGGAAGGTCTCAGGTGTTTTAAACCTGAGTGGGAGTGCAGCATTTCTAAGACTCGTCAGGCTGTTCCCTCATCTACCCCTCAATATCAAATCCTGGGAGTAGAGTTTGGAATAAAGTATAGTATAGTATAAACCCCTCTCATGAGCCGACAGTACAATCAGCGCTAATGTGATAACATGCGCCGAATCTCAAGCCACTTCCGACCTGATCCGACGCACATCGCATGCGTGACAGTCATGGGTCAGGGGGTCAGGGGGTCAGAGGTCAAAGTGTAGAAAAGTGTTATTTTCCGTCACCTGAGCAGGAATCTGCAAGAGCAAGCAGAATGAAAGGGGATAACTACTTCTGAACGGGATAGCCCTTATTCCATAGCGGCTTTATGAGGCGAAAGAGGTTACGTTCTTCCGTTCGGGCAGAGGGTGTGAAAAGGAGGAGGAAAGAACAATACCTTTCTCCGAAATTGGCGGGGTCGCGATAAAATTCAGACCAGATGCAGATTAGGGCTGTGTTTGTTCAGATATGAAATATGAAAACCACGACTCTTTTCAGTCGGTCAAGGCCGAAGCCAAAGTATACAAATGATTAAACAAAAAAAAAAAAAGAATAATCCCAACACAGGTGACTGTTTTTGGTCTTTTTTTTGTGTGTGTGAAAGTGTAGTGGTGGACACCCCTTTTTCCCTGGAACGGGACAGCACGCGGGAGAGATGCCGTTGCTGGCACGAGGCACGGTTCAGATGGATTACGCTGTTATTTTCTCTTCAAACACAATGAGAGTACACAACGACACGCCACGCCAAATTTGGATGAGAGTAAACGCATCAAGAGATGTACTGTAGTCACCTTGGGGATTTTACTGGCAGGATTTATATAAATTACAAGACAAAGGAGGTTGTTCTCTTTTACACGCGAAATTGCTCGGTGCTCCTTAACGGGCTCAGAACAGCATTTCTGGACAACCACGGGTGAACGGTTTTGAGCGCGACCCTTCGGTTGTGTCTCTGTAGAGGGATGAGCAGAGGGCCTTCTTCTCCCGCCAGCATCTCCCAGGCCTCAGGTCTGTTGTGAGGGCCGAAGTGAACTTAAATCAGAAGGACGCAGTAAATCTAACATATTTAAACCAGCTTTCAATGCCGTTATGCTGTAAATGATGGAGGCCGCCTCATTTAACTGCAGGTTCCGCAAACACAAACAAGTCAAGATGTCGGGGGAACCCAACCTGCTGCGGGGGTTCGGCATAAGAGATGTGTAACCAGGGGAGACGTGTAACCAGGGGAGATGTGTAACCAGGGGAGATGTGTAACCAGGGGAGATGTGTAACCAGGGGAGATGTGTAACCAGGGGAGATGTGTAACCAGGGGAAACCTGTACCCAGGAGAGACGTGTAACCAGGAGAGACTTTCAAGCGAAGCAGAGAAACGGCCGGCCCCTCCACGCTTTAACGCATTGAATGAAGACAAAAATCTGAACCTGGAATTTTGTTTCCCCCCCCGCCCCACCCCGCCCCACCCCACCCTGCGTGCCTCGGGCGCAAAACAGTGTAGATTACCTAAATAACCCCCCCCACCGTCTGTTTGCTTTCTCCCAGGCCTTTCTGCAGAACCACATATGGTTTCTCGAGACGGCAGACGGGGAGACGGAGGGGTTTGGCGGCATGCGGCGGTACGTTTGACTCGGAGACGGGACGCGGGCCCCTGATTGTTACATTATGGGATGTTTAACCCTCCTCTGTGGGGTCCTGAATAAGGCGTTTGTTTTTGTTTTTTTTCTCCGTCTCTGACGATGATGATTTGATTTGTCATCAGGCGAGCGAGGGCCTGAGACGGCGGTAAGCGTTCTGGGGGGGGGGGTGGGGGGGGGGGGCATATGTCTCAATGTCAAAATCTGGAATGCAACAAGTGGAGGGGTGCTC
Organism: Synaphobranchus kaupii; assembly: GCA_029718625.1. NCBI lineage: Eukaryota > Metazoa > Chordata > Actinopteri > Anguilliformes > Synaphobranchidae > Synaphobranchus > Synaphobranchus kaupii. The sequence continues at coordinate 2,650,767 of CM056393.1, forward strand.
TGTCTCATTCTATCAGAGAGAGGGACTGATAACAGCCAGAGCTTGTGTGCACTGAGGGGGGACCTATGTTGGTGGGGATCTGGGGGCTGGGCTGTTTGGTGTGGGGGCCAGTGCAGTATCATGGGGCAGGAGCTGGGCTGTTTGGTGTGGGGGCCAGTGCAGTATCATGGGGCAGGAGCTGGGCTGTTTGGTGTGGGGGCCAGTGCAGTATCATGGGGCAGGAGCTGGGCTGTTTGGTGTGGGGGCCAGTGCAGTATCATGGGGCAGGAGCTGGGCTGTTTGGTGTGGGGGCCAGTGCAGTATCATGGGGCAGGAGCTGGGCTGTTTGGTGTGGGGGCCAGTGCGGTATCATGGGGCAGGAGCTGGGCTGTTTGGTGTGGGGGCCAGTGCAGTATCATGGGGCAGGAGCTGGGCTGTTTGATGTGGGGGCCAGTGCAGTATCATGGGGCAGGAGCTGGGCTGTTTGGTGTGGGGGCCAGTGCAGTATCATGGGGCAGGAGCTGGGCTGCTTGGTGTGGGGGCCAGTGCAGTATCATGGGGCAGGAACTGGGCTTGCAGATTCAATCTAGTGCATTACAGTACATAACAGTACATTACAGTGCATTACAGTACATTACAGGCATTTAGCCAACGCTCTTGTCCAGAGTGACTTACGCAACCTCTTTTATTTTTTGGGATTTTGACATAGTATTACTTTATACAGCTGAACACACACATACTGTACATACTGAAGCAATGCAGGTTTGCAAGTATTTTGCTCATGGGTACAATATCCCATCTGGAAATCAAACCTGCAACCAGTAACAAGGTAACAAGGCCAGTTCCTTCACCGTTACACTACAATTAATTACGCCCCCCCACCCTAATTCATTACGCTCCCCCACCCTAAATCATTACGCTCCCCCACCCTAATTCATTACGCTCCCCCCACCCTAATTAATTACGCTCCCCCACCCTAATTCCCAGGTGGAGGAGCGTACCCTTGAACAAGGCACATAACCTTCACTGCTTCAGCACATTATCTGATAAACTGATAAAATGATAAGGATAAGAAAGCATCTACTAAACGCCACAAAAGGAAGGCAATGGAAATGTCTAAGAAGCACAGGGTGATCGCTCCAGCGCTGCCTGGCTTTGGCCTTGAGCTCGTAAAAAAGCCCACCTGCAGTGTTTTCCAGGTGAAGCGGCTACAGTGGCCGCTCGGCCGCGCTCGTCTTTCGCCGCCGGAGACCGTGCGGGCGGGCGGGCGCACGCTGCGGTCCGGACGGGTTCGGCGTTCCCCGCTCAATCTCCGGGCCGTCTTTCGGCACGGCTCACTTCCCCCGACGGCTTAAGACTGAAACATTTACAGCGTAGTACGTCGTCACTAGTTCTTCGCCATTAATCTCCGATGCCCTGGGGTTCGAACCTCAGTCCGAAGCCAGGGGTGAGGTCACTCTGCCCCAGCAGGACAGATTTCAGGCGCACGGACGGATACTGAGGCCTGTAAGCTGGCCTTGGCGCAGCCTGGAGAATCCGTAAAATCACAGAGAACGTTTCCCAGTTCTCCCTGCTGACGCAGTGACTGTAGGCCTTTCCCCTCTTCCCTGATTTAACACTCCTACGTATTCTTTAACTCTCCTACTTATTCCGTTCTCTCACAGTGCCCTGGTTATAGTTTACTGCACCAGTTTGAAATGCAGGCAGCGCCTAAAAGCCAGCCCGGCAGGGCGGCGGTGCATCGAAGAGCAGGGGTTTGTGGGTAACGGGTGGTGATGCGCAGGTGGTCCGGATGCCCTGGTGCTGCGCAGGGCAGTGAACTCTAAGACATAAAACATCTGCAGGCAGCGCGTGCTAGTGAGTGACAGCTACCGGCGTGCTGCCTAGCAACGGGAAAAAAAAAAAATAAATCTTAAAAAAATGTCTTTGGCGCTGGTTAACTGTGAGTTAGAGTTGGGGTTTCTGTCTTTGGCGCTGGTTAACTGTGAGTTAGAGTTGGGGTTTCTGTCTTTGGCGCTGGTTATCTGTGAGTTATGGCCATCAGGAGAGTGCTACCCGCTACAGCCTACTGACTCCGAGCAGCACTTCCAAACCATCGGTCGCGCTGCAGTTCAGCGGAAACACGGCTTTACATCAGAAACACACGGAGGCCTTCACTGCATGCACGCCATGTTTCGACCCGAAGGTGGGTAACAATTACACCGCTCAATAAAACTTCACCAGAGGCCTGATTAAATATTCTTAGACTGAAAACCACCCAGCCATGTGTCCACTCAACCTCGCCAATTATAAACATTATGTTTCTGGGTACATTCAATTTGAAATGAATTATATTCATAACCCGAGGCCGAAGCCGCTTGGGGAGCACAGCGTGACGCTGAAATCGCTGTGAAATTTGAGTTTAATGGGCGCACAATGGTGGGCTTGTGAGCAGGAATCCATTAGAGAACTTGAACTCTTCCACGGACAATCGGGCCACAATCCGCTGACCCTGAACACTTTCGGAGAAGGCCCAGAACTGCGTAAAAACACAGAACACCGACACCGCCACGGCCACAGAAAGCTTGAATCATGCAACAGAACCAGCTAATATAAGCACTGACCTTTAAAACCTGCATGTTCTGCATGGGTCCTGCATGCGTGCATTATGATGCATGCCGCAGCCGTTTCTGCATGCATGCATTATAAGATGTGAGCTGTTATAGATCCTGTGCATGAGATACACACTGTTCTAGCATGCATATTACAAGCTGTTTCTGCATGCATGCATTATAAGATGCGAGCTGTTATAGATCCTGTGCATGAGATACACACTGTTCTAGCATGCAGGTGTATTACAAGCTGTTTCTGCATGCATGCATTATGAGATGCGAGCTTATTTCTGAGGTGGACGCACTTACATGCTCTCTGACATTGTAAGTCACTTGGGAAAGAGCGTCAGATGTAATGTAATGTAATATAATGTTATGAAATGTAAAGTACGCTGTTTCTATCCTGCATGTGTGCATTCTGAGCACTGTTCCTGTCCCGTCTCATGGGCCCAGCATTATAACTCCATTATAACGCCGTTATAACACCATTATAATGCAATTATAACACCATTGTAATTATAGCTTCTCCTGTTCTCTCGAATCCCCCTGTACCCTCTCAGCGGAAGACAGACAGCCCGTGTTCATTAACCCTAATCAATTAATGAAATAGATACTCGCCATAGTGATGTTTTTCTTGCCACGTTAAATACACTTTTTTAAGTTGATTTGGTTAGAAGCAACCTACCAAAATTCAAAACTTTTTTCGCTTTCATCTGGGGAAATAAACAAACTTGATTTTAAAAACGGCAGAACAAATCGGCCACCGTCTTCTAGATTTTTAGCGCCCAGACATGGCAGTGACACCAACCCCCCCCCCCCCCACCCCACCCCGGCGTGTGGCGGCAAGGCCACAGAGGATCCTCTTTCTGTACTAGCCTCCTCTGAACCCTACACATGGGGGTCACAGGGTCGTGTTACTATCACTGCCGTCCTTGTCCCAAAGTAGGATTATCCGGGGTTCAGGTTTCAAAATCCTGAAGCGAGCCAAATGGCCTGAGAAGTCTATCGCCTTGGCTGTGAAACTTGGAGCCGAGTGAACCAGACGGACTACAGGAATGCTCGGCATTTCAGGGAGTCTATAATTTATCTCCGCTGTATTCCTGTTACTGCCGGCGGATAAGGGCGTCGCCCCCGGAAATGAGTAGCAAATTAAAAAAACAAAAAAAACAACATGATCTATTTGACCTTTATAGCAGATAGAAAATCGGCTTTGGTTATATACAGTGGAGGCATTCCCAGAATGCTCTGGAATCACAAGCAGGCAAGACACTTCCTGTCTTGTGTGGAACTGCTATAAATGTTTGTCTGCTATAAAAGAAGACATTCGCGGCTTATTTATAACTGATTTCACGTCTTCCAATATGCCGCTAATAAGCCACTTTGTGTGTTTCTGTGTGTTTCTGTGTATGCAGGTGTGTGTGTGTGTGTGTGTGCGTGGCGGCAGGCTGCCGGTAAGGCTGAGTGTTAGTGCGTGTGTGTATGTGTGTGTGTGTGTGTGTATGTGTGTGTGTGTGTGTGTGTGTGTAGGGGCCTGCTGCCGCTTAAGGCTGAGTGTTAGTGTGTGTGTGTGTGTGTGTGTGTGTATGTGTGTGTGTATGTGTGTGTGTGTGTGTGTGTGTGTGTGTGTGTGTGTGTGTGTAGGGGCCTGCTGCCGCTTAAGGCTGAGTGTTAGTGTGTGTGTGTGTGTATGTGTGTGTGTGTAGGGGCCTGCTGCCGCTTAAGGCTGAGTGTTAGTGTGTGTGTGTGTGTGTGTGTGTGTGTGTGTGTGTGTGTGTGTGTGTGTAGGGGCCTGCTGCCGCTTAAGGCAGTGTAAGATTGGCACAGTGTAATTGAATGTGATCGCTGCCATGCTTACCCCAGCAGGGCCCAGGCCTGAACACTACTGCACAGCACCTGTCCCACCTTCATCCCTTCCGAGTGTCTGTGGGGGGGGCACCTGTCCCCCCCACCCCCACCCCCCCCCCCCCCATTACAAACATCACTTAACTGCATCTGTTCATCCAGCTGTTCCGGAAGCCAGCGCCGGACCCCGGCCTTCTCCCAAAATTAATCTGTCCGTATTCCACCCCAACGCCCCGCCCACACCCTGCCCCAAAAAACATCCGACACACCCCGCTACACACACACACACACACCCCTGCCATCTGCTCCAATGCCCTTAAAGATGAGCTAGACTGCGGGCCAAGCACCTGATGAACGAGCAGGTAGTATCAGCTCTTAATTGGTTTCTGCTCCAGTGTTGGACAGGACCGTTCCAGTTAATTCTCGTCCCATAACCACGCCGTTTGCCCAACATCGCTGAAGCAGTGTGGGGGACTTTTTATTCACGTTCCATGTTAGATCCGATGGAATGCAGTGTACACAGCTAGGCTCAAAACAAACTCTCTTAGAGTTTAACCGATACTGAAAATAATACCGCTCAAGACGCATTATAGGCATAAAACATTTTATGCAACTTTCTGTGCTGGATATATTACTGCAGGCGTCTAAGTGGCCGACTTCTTGTATTATTTGTAACCTGTCTGCAGCATGAATGGAAACCTTAAAATGCACATCAGACAAAGCGCTGCTCGTATGGATTGAAGTGGAGAGAGAGAGAGAGAGAGAGAGAGAGAGGGAGAGAGAGCTCTGGCTTCTCTACCCCAGGCCATGTAAACATGCTGTGGAATAAAGTGGGGAAGATCGGTCCCGTGTACAAGGCAGTCTGCCCCGGTTTGGTTCCAGTCTCTGTTCAATGTGGGACCAGGTGGTGTGGATTTGGGCTGGGTGGGGGGGGCGGGGGGGCAGGGTGGTTGGGGGGGGGGGGGGTTTGGCCGAGTCGTATCGCATCTTGTATCGGAGATGCGGGTCGGATTTCAAGAGCGTGCTGCCAACTCTTTCACAGAGACCACATGTGTTCCCTGCGCCTCTGACTGACAGATCTTTGGCAGAGAGAGCAACGCTCCAGAGAGACTGAGGTAAAAGAGGCCCTTGCATGTAATAGTATGAATTAAAACATGAAATAACTTTTTAAAGCTCACCCTGATATTCTACTAGGACGCTTCTAGTGTCTGCTTTAGATTGGTTTAGGCTTATCCAAGCTCACGCCCCCGGCCATTTCAACTGGATCCTTTCCTTCTCCTCCTCCGAGTCTCCCTTTGAAATGATGCCAGCTCGTAAATCTGTCAATGGAGTTACACGATTTGTAGCGAGATAAGTAGCAAAGCTGATACAACGGTTTCCTTCCCTGGCGATGATGTGCTAACCTGACTGAAGCACTTTGGCAAAAGCACATGCTTTCAGTTCAGAATCAGATATTCACTTTGCCAGGAAAAATTCCACAATGCATTATGGGTACCTGACCAACCCCCTGTGGATTGAAAATTCAGAGAATTCAGAAACAAGGCTGAGACAGATGTTGCCATGAAATGTACAGTTTCAGCAGGAAGGCATCGTGCTCATATTTTGAGCAGGTAAGCAATGTCAGAGTTCTTTTTGGATTAATCCGTCGTGGGTTTGACTCATCCAATATGCTTTCGTTAAATCAAAAACAAGGATTAGCAAAAAGCCCTTTCTAACGAGCCTGCTGTACACCTGTGGCTAGAGCTTTGTTACATAAAGCCAGAGAAAGAAGGCCTTACATAACAGCGTTTGGTGCTGTGCTGTTTGTTGCCTTATCAGTAGTTTAAAAAACATTCCATGTGGATCCTATGAGTACAGTCACAGCAGATCCGTCCTGGAGTGCCACCAACTATCTTTGTACAGGGAACTGGCGTAGATCCCATCCTTTCGGGAGAATTTGGAGGACGGGATGGGGGGTTCGAGGGGCGACTCGGGAGAGACGGGCCGCATCAACGAGCTCCGTGTGTAACAGCTCCTAAATCGAGTGTCAGAGTTAACAATTTGTCCCCTCTTCTTCCCCCCGAACCCGGAGCCAGGGACGTCCCGAGCCACGCCCCCCCCCCCCCAACACACCCCCCCACAGCAGGGCAGAGTGGGTCCCGGGAGGGGAAATGAAGGCATCCGAAATCTCCGGGACGTCCCAGAACAGAACAGAGCCGAGGGCCTGCGTTTTTACAGACGGAGCTTAATCTGTATTCCCCCGGGGGGGAGGAAACAATGCGCTAGTGTATCTTAGCCTGACCGGCCAAAAACGCAAACTCACTTCAGTTGTGCAAACATCGCGCTCGTTTACGCTTTGCCCCTCGGCCCCCGATACTCAGGGGTCCCCCATCTCCCTGCTGAGCTCATCAACCTTAACCCCCTGACCTCTCCCCCCAAACCCCCCCCCCCCCCCCCCCACCCGACTGCCCCAAACCTGAGGGAGAGGCACTGATGGTTTGATTCATGCTACCTGGCGCAGGCGAAACTAAAACATTACAGAGCTACGAATCCTGTACCCTGAAGCTTCAGGCTGAGAGGGGTACAGGGTCCACTCTAAACTCCTCTGCGAAATCTTCCACTCCCCGTGAGTTTTACCTGCAAAAATACTCGGGGTCTGGAATGCTCAGCAAAGAGCAATACAGGTGTTTGTGTCAATAGAAAACTGTAACAATATGCTCCAAAGCTTGGGGTTATTTCACAAAGCAGAATTACTGAGTAAAACCCAGAACCCTCCAAAATATGGAACATGGATTGCAGCAAAAAAAGCTGTTCCTGGTTTTACTCAGTGCAG
>CM056393.1:2662990-2695490 GCA_029718625.1 Synaphobranchus kaupii
AAGAATACAGAGCAGCACTTAATTCTGTATCACTTTTAATCATAAACACCAAGCACCAGATGTCGAGAGTACAAGAGAATGCAAGACTACAAGCAATGCACCTCTACCACAGCTTACAGCAAGAGCCACACAACACAAAGTTGGTGAGAGAGAGAGAGAGAGAGAGAGAGAGAGAGAGAGACTATGAGTTCAAATACTGTGTATTGAAATATTCAGTAGTCTAACACACACACACAGATACAGACACAGACAAATACACTACTCACAAAAAGTTAGGGATATTTGGCTTTTGGGTGAAATTTATGGAAAATGTAAGTTCACGCTACAGTGATATTATACGTATCATGAAAGTAGGGCATTTAAGTAGAAGCATGCAATGGTGATTTCCTCATCTCAAACAATTTATTGAAACAAAAGCCAACAACAGTGGTGGGTATACCACAACAAAAATGTCAATGTCTCAATAACTTGTCATGTGCCCTTGAGCATCAATTACAGCTTGACAACGACGTCTCATGCTGTTCACAAGTCGACTTATTGTCTGCTGAGGCATGGCATCCCACTCTTCTTGAAGGGCGGCCCTCAGGTCATTGAGGTTCTGGGGTACAGAGTTACGAGCCTCTACACGGTGAGTCAGCTGATCCCATAGGTTTTCTATGGGATTCAGGTCTGGAGAAAGTGCAGGCCACTCCATTTGAGGTACCCCAGTCTCCAGCAGCCTTTCCCTAATGATGCGACCTCGATGAGCTGGAGCATTGTCGTCCATGAAGATGAAATTAGGCCTGTGTTGTTCATGCAGGGGCACAATGACTGGATTAATGATGTTATTCAGGTAGTATGGGCTTGTCACTGTACCATTCACAAAGTGTAGGGCAGTTCTGTATTGACTAGACACACCTGCCCACACTAACACCGCCACCACCAAAGGGTCGTCTGGTGACAACAGTGGCTGATGCATAGCGCTCTCCTTGACGTCTCCAACATCGTTGGCGGCCATCATTTCTGCTCAACGTGAATCGACTTTCATCAGAGAACAGCACTGAGGCCCACTGGTCCCTCGTCCAGCGTAAATGCTCCCTGGCCCATGCAAGACGATGACGCCTGTGCCTGGTGGTGTGGTCAGGTACCCTTGCAGGTCGTCTAGCACGCAGACCACGCTGATGTAAACGGTTTCGAATGGTCTGACGTGACACTTGGGTGCCTCTCACCTCCCTTAAATGTGCCTGGAGTTGAGTGGCATTCATCATCCGGTTCCGCAGGGCACTGTTCACAATGAAGCGGTCATCAGTGTGGGATGTGGCCAAAGGACGTCCACTTCTATGCCTTTCTGTGACTCTTCCAGTCTCTCTGTATCTCTGTTGCAACCTGCTGATGACACTCTGTGACACTCTAAGCTCAGTGGCCACTTCCCTCTGAGAACATCCTGTTTGAAGCCTCGCAATGGCGAGGTACTGTTGATCAATTGTTAGGTGTCGTCTTGGTCTCATGATGTCAAAATGTGAACAGCATGATGAAGAGGACTGTTTAAATACCAATTCTAATTGAACCAGGAAATTTATTGGTCGATTCATGGATCAAACACCTGTTGTGAATTTTGCCGTTCAGCTCCTTGTTAGAGAACAGCAAGTTGTGCAAAAAGTATTGAAACATTGAATAGTTGGACATGTGCATTCAAAAGTTTAGAGAAGGTCAAATTAATTTCACCTGTAAAGGTTATAGTGCATTTTAGGTTCATCCTGAAATTTCACCCGAAAGCCGAATATCCCTAACTTTTTGTGAGTAGTGTATGTACAGAAAAACAATAACTACATAAGCAAACAGATTCCGTGCAACATGCGGAATAAATGACATCTGCGTTCCCCGAGCGCTCAGATGTTGTAGGGAACGCACGCTGTGTTTCATAACGCGCTGAGTAACTCCTTATGAAACGCATATTATCATGGGCCCCAAAGTGATTAAACGTTCCTGACAGATGTTTTTCAGGAGGCGTGCATGCGCCCACGCATTTTAGGCGGGTTTGGGGGGGCGCCGTGATGATTCTGAGCAAAGGCTAGCAACAGGTGCGTGAGGCTGAGATTCAGGCCTCGAGGGCAGGGGAAGCACTCAGGAAACACTGCAGGCTTTGGGCCTTTCCTGGATATCCACCTGGACCTCAGGAGGAAGCAGAATAAACATCTCTACTAAAATAGAGAGAAGAGAACTGCACTGCTCGGGACTTTTTGTTATTTATCTAACCTTTATTTAACCTTTATTTAACCTTCATTTATACAGGGTATGTTGACTGAGCACGAATGTTCTTTTTACAGCAGCGCCCTGTTAACGGCTGTGATTGGCTGTAACATCACCCGGTGGAAGGAGGGAGGGTTAATATCTGCGGTGTACCTCATTGATCCCTGGCGTCTCCACTGATCGATCGTGACCTGCCTGCCCCCGGGATCAGCAGCTGTGGAAAGGTCAGCTGGCCAATCGCGGACGGAAACTGAAAAAAACGAAGCGATCGGTTGGCCGCACCCCCCTTCAGCACACACATTCTAATGTGTGCCCCCCCCCCCCTTTCCAAAAAAAAACTAAACAAAAGAAATAGGGACGGAATTTATATAGAAGGGATAGAAGGGACGGAATTTTAGCAATGGGACAGGCCTAGAAGTAGAAATCAGGAATTCCACACAGTAAATTGTAAATAAAGATCTTGTAAATCCCTAACACTACATTTGCCATGCCATACATGGATACATACATTGTACATGGATAATCTACTTGGTAATATGTTTTATTTTGATATTTTATTATATTTTTTATTATATTGCATTCCCATAAGGGCAGTAACCAGGCTCCACAGGTATCCTGCTTTTTGGAAGCCCCTCCTCACCAGGGCAGCCTGACAGGCCTGCAGATGGGTGTAATGTTAGCCCTCTCCACAGGTCAAAGGTCATTCACTTTGGCCACAGAGCCAAACAGGTGTCTCACACCATTTCTCATCTTGGGTTGCCAGATTACATGCCCCACCAGTCCCTGAACTCCACTCCACAGAGTAATTGGTGTTACAGGATAGTGACATCACAGACTCATTGGTGTTACAGGATTGTGACATCACAGAGTAGTTGGTGTTACAGGACAATGACATCACGGTATCAGGGCAGATATAGGCCATCACAACAATTCTACTCCAGGGAGCGTGTTGGATAAAATAAAAGTAAAACACTCTTATTTGAACATACGGTTCTACTCCCAGAGAGACGAACGCTACCAAGAAAAACAGTCCCCTCTGGGAGTGTCATGCTCCGAGATGTAAATGCTTTCTGAGAGACAATAAATTAGCCCTGGATAAATAAATGCCTCCCGTACTGTGGAGTATATACAAAGATTAGAAAAATAAAGCCAGTTTCTTGACACCCACACACAGAATTAGTCGTTCATCAGTCAAGGAGGTTTGCCTCCAACTTTCTCAAAGGAGCAGCTCTTCTAGTCAAACAGGAACCTGTGTTCTGCCTGTGTTAGCTGTGCAAACAGGCACCTGTGGACTACCTGTGTTAGCTGTGCAAACAGGCACCTGTGTTCTATCTGTGTTATCTGTGCAAACAGGCACCTGTGGACTACCTGTCTTATCTGTGCAAACAGGCACCTGTGGACTACCTGTGTTAGCTGTGCAAACAGGCACCTGTGTTCTATCTGTGTTATCTGTGCAAACAGGCACCTGTGGACTATCTGTGTTATCTGTGCAAACAGGCACCTGTGATCTGCCTGTGTTAGCTGTGCAAACAGGCACCTGTGATCTACCTGTGTTAACTGTGCAAACAGGCACCTGTGATCTACCTGTGTTAACTGTGCAAACAGGCACCTGTGATCTACCTGTGTTAACTGTGCAAACAGGCACCTGTGATCTGCCTGTGTTAACTGTGCAAACAGGCACCTGTGATCTACCTGTGTTAACTGTGCAAACAGGCACCTGTGATCTACCTGTGTTAACTGTGCAAACAGGCACCTGTGATCTACCTGTGTTATCTGTGCAAACAGGCACCTGTGATCTATCTGTGTTAACTGTGCAAACAGGCACCTGTGATCTACCTGTGTTAACTGTGCAAACAGGCACCTGTGATCTGCCTGTGTTAGCTGTGCAAACAGGCACCTGTGATCTGCCTGTGTTATCTGTGAAAACAGGCACATGTAATCTGCTTGTGTTAACTGTGCAAACAGGCACCTGTGGACTACCTGTGTTAACTGTGCAAACAGGCACCTGTGGACTACCTGTGTTAACTGTGCATACAGGCACAGAGCTCCATGAACAACTGCACAGCTCTGCACAGGTAAAGAAGAAGCAAAGAGAAGTAGCAGCTGACAGGTCAGGCTTTGGCGGAGGGAGAATATACGCATTGAAAGGGGAATTTGGGACACAACCAGGCTAAAATAGCCATAAGGAAGATTCCAGAAGTAGACGATCACAGCTTGCAGTTTTTATCCCTGGCACGTCACTTTCCATTAAGCTCTTCCTTGAATTCATCCTAATTTTGGGTGATTCTTGTATTTATACTCAGATTAAAAGATGAAAAAAACGTAACAAAAAAAAAACAGAAATAGAAAACAAAAGGAAACATGCTGTTTAAGTTTTGTTTTCCCAGAAAAAACAAAGCGTAAATATAGAGGACTCCTCAGAAATGCGTAACCACAGATCCCACAGTGTCACAACAACAGAGAGGATGATGGGATCGCCAGCCCCCCCCCCCCCCCCCCCCCCCCGATCGCTCCAGCTGGCGCAGAGGGGCCTTCGCTGCAGTAGAGGGGCTTTTTGGATTCTCCGAAATCGCAAAAAAAAATAAAAAATGCGCGTGGAGCGGGCCACGTGCTCGCCTTTGCCGGAGCGAAACGAAAACGTCTGATGGCCTCGGGGGGAGGCGCGATTCGGACGGCGGTGCTCGGAGCGGCCTCTCCGTGCCTCCGGGACGTTCCCGTTCCCCACCGAGAGGAGCGCGGACCCCGGCCTCCCAACGTAAACAGCCCCATTCCCAGGGTTCCTGGAACACGTCCGGAACAACAAACCAGACGCTATTCCGCAATTGGATATTGGGCAGAAAACAGGCCAGGGGGAGAGTCTGCGTGCACTGAACCGGTTTTGGGGGTAATTCTCCCCGCTGAGCGCTCCGACGGAACGCGATTGCAAACAGGTGCTTCTCTCCGAGGGATGGGGGGCACACACCACCCAATAACGGCTCCTGATTTTTGTGGCGATTTCTGCGGTGCCGGTTCAGTGCTCCGCCATGTTTTCCCCACACATATCCGCAGCGTTTCCAGGCCCGCCAACCCGATACGCTTTCCATCGTGAAACCACGGGCCTCGTTCCGCTGAAGGGCAGATGTAAAATGGGGGGGGGGGTGTGAGTTTGGTTGACTGACAGTATGGCTGAGCTAAGGTCTGGTTATAGTCACATGGGGGGGTGGGGGGAGGGGGGGCTGTACCTCAAAGGCTTCAGGCCTGATACCAATCATGGCTGATCAGTGCTAACGTGACGAGGGAGAGTGTTTATTTGCTTAAGTTTGGCGGAGAGTGGGGAGGCTGTTTGATGGTATGTGAGTGTGTTTATGTGTGTGTGTGTGTGTGTGTGTGTTTGTGCGTGTGTGTGTATGTATGTATATATGTGTGTGTTTATATGCGTGTCTGTGTGTTTGTGTACGTGTGTGAGTTGGGGGAGGGAAGGGAGGTGATGGTGTCTCAGTTATGATCAGGTGTGATGGATTTCGGGGACAGAGGGGTGACAAAGAGGAAGGGTTAGGGAGGAAGAGGAGGGTTAACCAGATGGGAGCTGAAACGGAGAGTGGCGGTATCGCCGCGGCGGACCCAATGACGGACACGCAGTTTAACACACGGGAGAGACCGCGCCCGTTCAGCGCCCAAGGGCGTGGCCGCAGGAGCTGGCGTTTGAGTGGGGGGGGGGGTGCGGGGGGGGGCACAGCCACATAGGCTGTGTCCGAATACGACCCCTACACCCTTTTGAGGGCGCATATTTGAGTCCACTTCATCAAAAAGTGGGCGAGTTTGAGTGGCCGAGTTTGAGTGGGCGAGTTTGAGTGGGCGAGTTTGAGTGGGCGAGTTTGAGTGGGCGAGTTTTTCTCAGAAATGGGGGCACTTAAAATACCAGGATGAACCCCTCATTTCCGGGGTTTGGTTGAGGGAATTCAGGAGCACATTCATCTGCAGAACGATGCACTCATCCAAAGATTTCAGTAAATAATCCGGAAGTAAAAACGTGAAAGACAGAGCGTATATGCATATACGTATATGGTACAAGAGCGGGTCATATTACAAACTACTCTCTTTTTATTTTTGAATAATATAATAATATTCATAATCTACACTTTGTACCATCATCATATGTAACTGATTGATATTCTCAATAAAAGTAAAAATATATATATATATATACAAACTACTTCCTCACTAGTTTGGAAAGAGTTTTGCAGGATTTCTTTCACACACTGCTTGAAAAGTGAGGGGACAGGGCACATAGTAGACAGGGGTCTGAGTGGACAGTGGACAGGAAACAGGGGTCGTATTCGGACACAGCCATGGGATTTCTAAACTGAGTGACACCTGTAGCCCCTCCCCCAGGGTCCTGCTCTCACCACAAACACACGCACGAAGCCCCGCCCCCCCAACCACAGGGGATTCGGTTTCTCTTTTTTCTTTTTCTTTTTTTTTGCGGTAAGAATGTCTCGTTTCCTTAATGGTTTCCAGTAAAAGTGGTCGTGTTCTTGCTGTTTACAAACCATCTCAGCTGGGGAGGGCTAATTTGTACTCTTAATTAGTCTGGAAAGTCACGTTTGGGTAATGGTGCCACTGAAACCCTGCTGTCTGTTTTAACCACCTTCTTCACAAATCACCAGTGAATATGCACAGCGCTGCCCCCCAGCATGTATAGGTGAAGATGTGGAGAAAGTTAGTGTACTGTGTCAAAATATTTTTGGTACCTGCATTGTGCATGTGTGTGTGTGTGTGTGTGTGTGTGTCTGTATGCGTACTTGTTGTGTGAATGTGTGTGACTGTTTGCATCATGTATGTGTGTGTATGGTGTGAGTACATGTACATATTTGTGTGTGTGTGTATGTGTGCATATGTGTGTGTGCGTGAGTGTGTTTGTGGTGATGTGAGAGTGTGTGCATGTGTGTGCTTATATGTGTGTGTGTAAACTTGTTTGAGGTATGAGAGTGTGTGGTGTGTAAGCGTGTTTGAGGTATGAGAGTGTGTGTGTAAGCGTGTCTGAGGTAGGTGAGTGTGTGTGAAAGCGTGTTTGAGGTATGAGAGTGTGTGCGTGAGTATGTGTGTGTGTGTGTGTGTGTGTGTGTGTGTGAGAGTGTGTGTGTGTGTGTGTGTGTGTGTGTGTGTGTGTGTGACACAACAGCAATACCAGGAGGAAATGGAGCAGAGCTAATCCGAGTGTTCCACGTGCGGCGGGCGAGCGGGATGGAGAGAGAGAGGGAGGGAGCGAGGCCATTGGCTCATTAACTAGACTCGTGGTGTCTGTGGTCCAATGGGGTGAACTGGACCAAGAGTTACCAGCACATAATTGGATGAGGTGAAGTGGAAAACCTATCAGGAGGTAATTGCAAAATGAAGTGCTCTGTGGTCTCACAGACACTGGTGATTGTATGGAAGCTTGTGCATATTCAGAGCGAAAGACCGCCCATGAAGTCGACATTAAGTTGTGCCTTTATTACCGAGAAACCACGCTGTCCTTTAACGGTCCGGCTAAACTCTCCCATCTGTCGGGAAAAACTACCAAATTTCCCAAAAAAAACGAAAATCGGGGCCCTCAAGGGGGGGGTGGAGGGACAAATGGGGCAACAAACGGCATTCTTTTCAGTTCCTCTAAATACCCCACCCTCCCCCCTTACAATCTCAGTTTAAGCACTTACCCAAACCTGCTTAATGACCACGCTGTACTATTTACAGGGAAATACCTCTCGGGACCATAAATCTTTTCTTTTTCTAAAAAATTACTGGAGCTCATGTTTCTTCCACTGATCTTTATGTAGTTTCCTGAGTTTGTTCACTTTTATTATTTTTAAAAATGCTGAGCGACGCCCTCCGTAAATCACATCACACTGTACAGATTGAGAAGCACGCTACAGCCGTCACAGAGCGGTTACTCGTGTATTTAGGGGGGCTTTTCCTAACCCCCCCCACCCCCCCCCACCCCCTGGATCATGCAGTGAAGCTGGACGTCCTGGCCGTTGGTCTCGCTGTGTTCGTTCACGCACGCACGCACGCACGCACGCACGCACGCACGCACACGTACAGAAACTCACACACACCAACACAAACAGGCACCGAAACTCACTCATACAACTACACGCACACACAGAGAAAATAACACACACACAGTAAAAGCACACACACACACACACACACACACACACACACACACACACACACACACACACACACACACACACACACACACACACACACACACACACACACACACACACACACACACACACACACAGAAAGCGAGCCTCAATGACAGGCCAGGTGTATCGCTCACCTGACGTTACTTTGAGCTTTCACTGTTGCAATTATGTACACGCTCACAAATTTGGGGGTGCAGAAAGTGCCCCTATTGTCAGTAAGCCCCCTGCATGTGATGAGGGGAGATTCCTACTGAAGAAGTAGAGGAGAAGAATGAATAAAGATAATAATAAAGAATAAAGATAATAAAAATAGAATTATACAACAGTTAGTTCCGACCGCACATTGTGCCTGGCCGAGACGCATTCCATGAGTGCTGATATACTAGTATAACAGCACTTCCTCTCATGTGACACTGCTTAAATATGACCAGTCACTTTGTTCTATTTGTGCCTCCCCTTGCTCCTGCATGTAGTAACGCATCATAACGCATCATAATGCATCGTAACGCATCGTAACGCATCGTATCGCTCGGCGCAAACACGGGCAGGTTTACTGATCGCCACTCTCCACTTCCACACATTTCCGATTTAAGGAGGGATCCCGGGAGGAACGCCGCACCGCCCATTCGGAGACTTGGGGCGTCTTGGGGTTTCAATAGAGAAACATCAAGAGAGAACTGCCAGCTAATGCACGCCCCGCCTCGCCAGCCACAGACCAACGCAAACACTGTGTTTTTTGGGGGATTAAAGATACGAGCAGAATAAACTCATAGTGTAACCATCGCCTTTTTTCTGGCGCCTTTTCTCGTAGGCCTCCCGCCGTCCAATAAGCTTCCATCACGCCTACTGGGCAGCGGGAGCCATGGAAACGGACCAGGAAAACAAAACGGAGACGGTCATACGTCGGACGTGCACGGAAGGCCTCGCGGAGCTCACAGAATCCAGGCGGACGCCCCAGATAAGAGGGTTTAACACTTGTGTATGAGAACACTGCGAAGAGGAGGCGCCGGCCGTGGTCATGTGACTCTCGCGTGTGCGGAGACTGCTCTGCTTCACATGCATGTTTACATCTCCCGCCCGAGCGGCGTAGCGCGCGAGAATCCCGCCACGGTCTGGAGGCGTCGGCCCACAGAACGCAGAACAGGAATCCTCACGCACAGACCGATTATAACACTATAAAGGGTTTATAACACTATAAAGGGATTATAACACTATAAAGGGAAACGGGCGAAATCTAGAGAAGGGCTGATCTCACAAACTATTCTGCACCGAAAGCATTTCCTAGAAATACAGACATGAAAAACAATTCTTAGTGTTGAATAAAAACTCCTACAGAATTTGTTTGAGTCCAATAGGACCCATAAGTGCTTCATGAGAGGTAAAAGCACTCTATCAGTTTATTTTACACTAAACATTTTGCTGTATAGAATGTATTTGAAAAACTATTCTGTAATGTACACTTATAATTTCACATACTGCAGGTAAGTGGCAATAATAAATGTAGTTAGAGTGCTAAATACCTGAAAGACACACTTTGCTGAAAATAACCTGGAGTTCCTGTGTCAGAGGCTTATAGTCTAACAGCTCTGCCCCTGCTTGTGACCATTTACATGATGACATTGTGAATATGCTGCTGCTCTGGGCCAGCCGTGACAGAGGGGTCACTTGGGGCGATTTTTAAACCTCAAGGTACCCTTACAGAAAATAAATGGAACATAGTGCCATATATTGCAAACGTGGACTTTTTGGAAAATACATATTTTCAATTATGTTTCTAAAAATATACATTATAATTATTATTATATTTTCAGATATTGCAGTATCTGAAAGCAGCAATGTTTTGTATGTTTTGCCATGTTGGGTACGTTGCCATGTCATATGTTGTGCATGTCATATGTTTTGCCATGTTGTCAAGTGTTGCAATGTCATGATAATATATTTAATAATATATTTGATTTCAATATATTGTAGTATTCTCCATTTGTGTCCAGTGTGGCTGTTGGCAGGGGAGTGGGGAAAAGGGGGGTGGCGTAGCAGTATAATGGGTTCGAGGCCCAGAGGTTGCGGGCTCAAGTCCTGGGTGGAGAACCCTTGAGTGAAGGTGAATTTCTACAGTAAATACACAGCTGGATAAACGGTTCAGCACGTAAAAAATGTGAGTGGCTCAGGGTCTGCGCGTCTGCTGAATGTAAAAAATGCGTAAAATGTGAGTGCAGAGAGCGTTGGTTTCCCACACGCTTCCTGCTGTGGCGGCAGGCGCGGCCTCGCTGTGCGCACGTGTGTGTGTGTGTGTGTGTGTGTGTGTGTGTAAGGGGAGGCTGTCAC
Source organism: Synaphobranchus kaupii (assembly GCA_029718625.1). Classification (NCBI taxonomy): domain Eukaryota; kingdom Metazoa; phylum Chordata; class Actinopteri; order Anguilliformes; family Synaphobranchidae; genus Synaphobranchus; species Synaphobranchus kaupii. The sequence goes on from CM056393.1 coordinate 2,673,718, forward strand.
GCTGGGCCTGTGGGTCGTCTGCGAGACGGCCGGCGTGTTCACGCGAGACGGTGAGCCTGTGGGCCGCGTCAACAACACGCCAAGAGCACACGCTGGCAAACGTCAACAGGGCCCAAACAGCGGCTACTGATTCTGGGGAATTTTAAAATATCCACTCAAAGGAGCGGACTGTGCAGACAAGCCATTGGGTTTTAACTTCTTCTTAAATTGGGTTTAGAGGCAAAGGCCTGGATAAGGCGGCGGGGGGGGTGGGGGGGGGGGGGGGGGGGGGGGTGGGGGGTGAAAGAGTTTGCTCAGCTTCATCTCAGGGGCACCAGACAGTATACAGTAGAAACAAAATTTTAAAACAAAAATAGAAGCTCATGTTTTGGTGAGTGGGCAACAGTGATTTCAGGTAAAATCAAACGCCACATGCTAACATCAGGCACAGGTCAAGCTGAAGCATTAGCCTCTAAAGCTGCCCTACTGCTAATATGAGATTTACCCATTTAACCTGTCCCAGCATCCTCCTTCTCCCTCTAGATCTGCCTGCGTTCTCTGGCATTCCTGTGTACCGCTAAAAATCTGTGCATGTTTTCAGTCACATGGTGCTCCGTACCAAAGAGGGGGGCGGGGGGGGCAAGAGAATAGAAAAGGGGAATAAATTAGATGAGATGTGCCGCTGTTTGGTTAGAGGAGGCGAGCGTCGGCTTCACGCAGGACTTTTGGACGTGGGTTCAAAGCCGACCCCGGGCCCCCCGTTAACCTTAAGGGTGGAGGTGGGGTCCCACGGCACCCCAACATTGGACCAGCTGGGTCCCCTTCTTTCTCCTGGCCCGGGACGCGAGGACTGCTAGCCGGGGGTTAATTTATTTTCTTTCCATAGGACGAGCAAGATGTGGGCGTGAGCGAAAGCACCCTACTGGTTCTCAAGGTTGGGGGGCGGGGCTAACAGACTTGGAGGACCCATGAACCTAGAGCTATAAATGTCAAGGCCATGAACCAGGAAGAGCCATTACTGGGGAGCAGTGAGGGGGAGTGTTGGGGGGGGAGGGTTGAGGAAGTGTATATGCCGTGGTGCTGGGTTTTTATTTTGTAGAAACAGACCAGCTTTTCTCCTTAACGTTGTTTTCTGGGGGTCACTGGAAAACGTAGACGTAATGATGTAGCGAGGATGGCGGGCAAGGGGGGGGGTTCTGGGGGAAGGAGGCAGAGAAGAGGTGAATTGTGGGACATGTCTCCATCACTCGCGTCTCTGGGAGAGAGTGTTTTTTTGCTGAAGGAGAGACAGAATCATTACCAGCTTTTCTGGGAGGGGGGAGGGCTGGGGGTCAAACAGGAGAAAATGAGAAGTTTCTGATTAACTTCAAAAGACGAGTCCCGAATCTGGGACGACAACGGGCCCGCTGGGGAACGCCGGGGCGGAAAAGCGTTAACATTCCAAGGCTCGGAGCGTAACCCCCCCACCACCCCGAAGCACGCACGCACGCACACACGCGCGCGTGCAACGCCAACGTTTACCGAGGACAAAAGGCCTCGGAATTCTACGGAATCTCCGGGAGATTACAGCGGCCGCAGAAATCCTAATTGAACTCACATTGTCCGCAGCGATGGAATTCACAGGAAGAGAGAGAGAGAGAGAGAGAGAGAGAGAGCGAGAGAGAGAGAGAGAGAGAGAGCAGAGGAGCTGCGGTTCCTTATGCTGGAGTTCTGCTGCGTGCTCTTTCTCTGGGGGTACCAGAAAAGGCTCAGCAATAAATTCCCTGCAAAATTTAATCAACTCAGTGTACTTTTTTAACAATAAAAACCCAAATAAAGATTATGGGCAGCAATCCGTTCTGGCAGCTGTGGTTAGCTGTGTACTGCTCGGCCTGGCTACCATTGACAGACACGGGGTAAGTTAGAGGACCTCCAGAGACCCCCCCTTCCCGATGGTAACAAACAGGAATCCTGCAGTCTGGGAATACCAGCAGGAGCAGCACTGCCTCAGGTGAGAGTAGGCCAGCTCCAGGTGTACAGTTTCACCTTATTTGACACAGGTCACTGATTTGGCCGCAGCTGATTATAACCACCCCCCCCCCCCCCCCCCCCAGGTCATTTGTGAGGCAGAAAATCTGCGCAGATAAACAGCAGAATCTGTGTCTGGTTATGCGCAGTCATCCAGCGGTAATAATTGGTGTGCGTCGCGTGCGTTTGGATCCTCAGAGTGACGGGTGGCAGAGCTTGGCTGGATGGATCCAGGATTGGCCTTTCTCGGTGTTCTCCGCCTCTTCAGACGCTTATTTTCCACAGAGGAAATGCAAAGGAAAATTGGGCAAAAAGCAGGCCTGTTCCCCCCCAAAAAAGCGAGCACCTGATCCTGAATGGTGGTGAGAAAAAACTCCCCAGAGGGAAGAAATCTCGGGAGGAACCCGGCTATAGAGGGGGAGCCCATCGTCCGCTGGCTGGCCCGGTGTAAAGTAAGGGGCTATAGAGGGGGAGCCCATCGTCCGCTGGCTGGCCCGGTGTAATAGTAGTTAAGTTAGAATGAATGGAAACAGAACTGTAATGAGAAATCTGACAGAACAAACGATAAAGTGGGTTAGGCAGGTTGCAGTCTGAGGTATTAAACTACCTGGTAAAATAGGCATTCCAAGCGAATAAACGTACTGCAATATGCAGTTTGGAGGGGGCGGGTGATGCGTCTAAGCTTCCATGGTTGAACCAGGAGAGACCTTCAGATGTTATTAGCCTCTCCTGCGAAAGAAGACTTTGAGAGCTGTAGTGCGGGAGGGCTGGCGGACAGCTGGATGAACGCAGACCACAGTCATCTCAGTCCCCGAGATTTCCACACCACTGAGACAGCCTAATGTGTGATGTCACCCATGGAGCCATATGGTGCCCTGACTCTAATTAGGGATTAATAAAACAGGGATAAGACAGCCATGATGTCAACACACTCGTAGAAGAAAAAAAAAAGAGATCTGCTAGTCATGGCGTAAGTTGGTAACAACCAATAGAACAACGCCAATTGCGACTGGGAGCTACTTTCTGGCTACAGTTCTGCAATCCCTGTGGGAATTACCAGGAAACAGCCAGAAAGTATCCACCAATCACCATCGTCATTGTTATAGTGGTTATTATCAATGTATTCGGTGATTGGTGGAACTCCCCTCTGTGACATCACAGCCATTTCATTCCAATTGTATTAGATCTGGTTCTACCACTGTCAGTAAGTAAGTGAGCGGCTTAGCTTCGCTCAGAGCGAAGAATGTACTTAATGGGTTGCTCAGTTTCACTCACTCTGAGCCACTCAGGGCGTAGCTGAAAACTTTTGGATGTGGATCAGAGAGGAGCAATACGGAAGTATGTCGTTAGCTCTGGACCCAAGTTTTTGGTCTACTGGGGTTGACAGGAACGAAACGTGCTTTTTGTTTGCTGCATGAACCATATACGCCTAGTTTTATATATATTAGCTATAGGAAATGATAAGTTAGCGATAATGCTAAGTTGACGTTACAGCTAACAACTGACAAGATTCAACCTAAAATAAGTAGGCTATGCTTGAATCTTGTACGTCGCCATTTTCCAAACTCCAGACGGTTGTTGACAGTTGCTCAGCGCCCACGTAGAGCAGAATGTTAAGTGATTCAAAAGTCTGCTCAGTGATCACACTGAGCATTCTCACCGTGAGCGCTCAGTTACTTAACGCACCCAGTGTCTCTACAGAAACTGCACCCAGTGCAATGGCTTAGCTGCTAAAGTTGTGTAGTATTTCACAGCCTGAGTGCCTAGGCACCTGAGCCATAATGGTGTCGCGCTCAGCAAAGCGCTGATGTCCACGGTCTCGATTGGACTATAGTTGCTTGCAGCATGAACACTGAGTACAAAATGTGTCCTTCAGTAAAGACTTTTTGTCCCAGAAATCATTTCAGCAGCAAAGACTTTTCACAGGTCAGAATGAATGAATGAATGAAAAAAATTTGGAAACAATTGTTCACTTTCCAGGTATATGAATAAATGGACTCCTGATAGGAAACAGCCCTCCAAAGAATAGTCTCCTGGCCCACTCCTCTTTTCCACCTCCTCCTCTTCCTCTCTGCCCGGGAGAACCCCGCTGCTTCTGGATCCTTCCCCGTCCCGAGAGGAGTTTATTTTCCATCCTCGTCCCGTGAGAGCTCTTCCAAGTGGACCACACTCCCTATTGGCGTCCAGCCGTTAAACCGCGGGACGTGTTTTCTCTATGAGGGACGCCCCCCGATTTCTCTATATCTGTTTGTTTGATTTGTTTCAGTGATGCTGTGAGCTCGTATCATTTCTGTCACGGAAACGAAGCGCGCCTCTCCAGCCCAACGGTCTCTCATTTTAAAAACGTTCTCTAAAGCTACAGTCACAAATGTCCCAATATAACGCTCTACAAAACATACTGTCATGGTAACGGTATATCGTACAACTACAGTCCACATTCCAGAATATCACTCTCCTGTGTTTGCTTGGATATGTGTGAAATTAATGTGTGTGTGTGTGTGTGCCAGTGTACAGACTCTGTCTGTGATCCCAGTGTCAGTCCCTGGTCAGTATGTGTCAGTATGTGGCATTTTAGAGAATGACCCAAAGAGGACTGTGCATTTTAGAGAATGACCCAAAGAGGACTGTGCATTTTAGAGAATGACCCAAAGAGGGCTGTGCATTTTCAGTGGAAGCGTGCGTGAGGATATAGAGGCATATCCCCTACATAAGTTTACGTCGGGAATATGCCTCTATATCCGTACAAGTGCGCTTTCGTTAAGACTTTGAGTCTATTATTTTTTTATTATTATTATATATTATATTTACATGTGCCTTTAAAGAAAGTCAAGGACACTTAGAATGATGAGGGGGAAACTCGCCTCAACCACCACCAATGTGGAGCACCCGCCTGGGTGATGCACGGCAGCCATTTTGCGCCAGACCGCTCACCACCGGCTGAGGTGGAGAGGGAGAGAACATTTTTTAGCCAATTAAATCAGGGGATGATCAGGTGGCAGGTTGAGAGAGCCAAGTTGGGAATTCAGTCAGGACACTGGGGAACCCCCTACCCTGTGCGAAGAGTGTTATGGGATCTTTAATGACCACTTTTGAGTCATGCTTGCAACATTCATGAAGGATCTGCTCTCGACCCCCCCCTCCCACCCCCCCCCACCCCACCCCACCCCCACCCCCCCCCCCCCCCCCCCCCCCCCACCCCACCCCACCCCAGAGAATTAATATGAAAGTGAGTTTGGTACAGGAGAGAAGGAGAGATCCTTAAAGTCAGTGTTTTGTTCACTGACAAAGACATCAATTATTGCAACTAATTATGATATCATGGCACAAGACGCCAGCGAATCTACAAGGTTAAAGTTCACGGGTGGAATGAGCTCAAGATGAGATGAGACGTGCAGACGCGCTGGATACAGCACAGTGACTTCATCTGAGTCCGTTTCCTGGAAGGCCTGAGGACATTAGTGGAACCCTTCTCTAAATCTCTCTTTTAGACAAACTCTCTCTCTCCGTCTCTCTCTAGCTCTTCTTCTTCTTTCTTTCTGTCTCTCTCCCTCTTCCTCTCTCTCTCTCTTTGTAAATAGGTGAGTCAGTCTTCTTCATTTCCTCTCTCTGTCGCTCCTGGATTAGCGCAGCTCGGAGACAGAGCGCAGTGTTGGGGTCCGTGAGTAAGCGTCGGGCCGACAGTCAGTCTCAAACCCGTCTGAGAATCGGACATTTTCCTTTGCTTTTCCCTGGCCTGGAGGAACTGCCCTTTGATCGTAAATATTTGGGCTAATTCGGCCCCGTGAGAAGAGGCCCGGGGAGCCGACGGGCGGGGACCTCTTCGTTTGCCCGCCTGACTCTTCACATCTGATTGCCGCTAGCGTGTCTTTACAGCCAGTCCTGCTTTTGTTTGGCTGGCCCATGACCTGGGGTTCCAGAGAGGGGCCTGATTACAGCTGCGAGTTTTTTGTTAAAAAACATATATTTTTTTAGACACGCAACAAAGGTCACGCGGCTGGATTCAAACCGCTGACGTTGCGGCTCGCAGCGAGCGTGTGGACGGTGCTCTACGGGCTACGCCACCGAGACACCCGAGAGCCTAGTGTGTGTTTTGCCTGCAAACACACAGCCACAGGCGGGGGGGAAAAAAGCCTGCGTTTACAACACAGCCAAAGCGTCCAGAGAGAAAAAACACGCAGATAAAACCTCCGTTACCCTTCTCCCTGCTTTTGAAGGGAATGTGTGTCCCAAACCGGGGAGATAAATACCACTGAAACCACGGCCACATATACAGTAGTAGGTGAGGTCACACAGTGAGAAGAGGATTTTATTGGATTTAAAAAAAAACCCTCATGCCAGCCATACTTAGAGTGCACAGAACCCAAAAGCGGCCAGTCAGATAACAGAGCGATTTGCTTTCATCTTCACAAGTGAAAGTCAGGCTCTCTTTTCAAGGTTCCCCGGGCCTCTTCCCCGGGCCCCTTCCCCGGGGCCGGCCCCTTCCCCGGGCCCCTTCCAGTAATTGCGTGTTTTTCTTGGACTCGGAGAGGAAAACAAATTAAGCAGGAAAGAAACTGACTTTTCCGAAGGACAGCATTCCCAGTGAAAGTTATTAATGAGAGAGACGGGAGGGACCAGGAAACAGCTGGAAATGCAAGTGATGTCGCTCAGGATTGCTCTGGAAACAGGGTGAAATGAGAGCGCTACATCAGGTTATATAAGAATATTAGAACATAAGAATACATAATGAGGAGAACGGGCCATTCAGCCCATCTAGAACATAAGAACATAAGAATCCATAATGAGGAGAACAGGTCACTCAGTCCATCTAGAACATAAGAACATAAGAATCCATAATGAGGAGAACAGGCCATTCAGTCCATCTAGAACATAAGAACATAAGAATCCATAATGAGGAGAACAGGTCATTCAGACCATCTAGAACATAAGAACATAAGAATCCATAATGAGGAGAACAGGTCATTCAGACCATCTAGAACATAAGAACATAAGAATCCATAATGAGGAGAACAGGTCATTCAGACCATCTAGAACATAAGAACATAAGAATCCATAATGAGGAGAACAGGCCATTCAGACCATCTAGAACATAAGAACATAAGAATCCATAATGAGGAGAACAGGTCATTCAGACCATCTAGAACATAAGAACATAAGAATCCATAATGAGGAGAACAGGCCATTCAGTCAATCTAGAACATAAGAACATAAGAATCCATAATGAGGAGAACAGGCCATTCAGTCCATCTAGAACATAAGAACATAAGAATCCATAATGAGGAGAACAGGCCATTCAGTCCATCTAGAACATAAGAACATAAGAATCCATAATGAGGAGAACAGGCCATTCAGTCCATCTAGAACATAAAAACATAAGAATCCATAATGAGGAGAACAGGCCATTCAGCCCATCTAGGCTCATGATTTACCTAGAAACTCGAGAGTATCCAGCTCTGTGTCGAGTCTGACCTTAAACACCTCGAGAGTCTCTGTTTCTACTCCATGACCTTGGCAAAGCTGTTCCACACATCAGGAACTCTCTCTGTAAAGAAATACTTCCTGATATCTGTTTGGAAGTTCCACCTATGGCCTTTTGTTCTGCTGACAGAATTAAAGCTGGAAAATCGTTTGGAGTTCACTCTGTTAATCTTTTTTTTAATGTATTGAAACGATTTTATCTCTGGGCCATCTGCCACACGCAGATCAATGCAACGCTGACCTGAACAGTCACCAAATCTTCACCACCACAGTGGTGTGAGGATAGAAAAAAGACAGAAAGAAAGACTATACTGTCAGTAATAGTAATAGTTAACAGTGCTGCCAATATAATCGTTATAGAGTTGAGTTCTCTGCTAATTACTACTTTGTTTTCACCATTTGCTTGTTAAAATGGGCATAACTATAAATATGCCCATCCATTTTTTTATTTTCCTCCCCATTCTTACCATTTTTGAACAATAATAATAAAAGTAATATCAACATCGTCATTCAATATGTCTATGAATACACTAAGTTGAAATAAAACCATGGAAGCATATTAAATAAATCATGTGGTTATATGATGGCTGTGGGTCAGGCCAGTAAAGCTGGGCTGGATTTGTAGCTCACGCTCCACTGGGGAGCAGAGGAGATGCCTGCGGCCTGAGGAGGAGGTGCTGTGTGGTGTTACTGGGACAGTTTAAGCCCCACAGATCTCCTCACAAACACCTGCTGTCAGTGCCCCCAAAAGAACGGGCGCATGGTTTGTGTTACCCTTCTCAAAGACGGGGGGGAAAGGCTTGGGTGTCTGTCTCCAAACGCCCCGTTCGCCTGCGAGAAAGCGTGCATGTCATTCCTGAGACGGGGGGGGGCACCTCACCTGTCCCAGCAGACCGCACGCGGCCCACAGCCGTACCTGTTGTGCCGGGGGCTGGAGGTGATGTCACTGCTGAAGTCCCGGGTTCAGAACCCTGACACGATTGACCTCTGACCCCGGCACGACTGCACTCTCACATTCACATACCCAGTGCATTCACTCATAGCTGCTCACGTGTCCATCACACGCATGTAGGGGAACACGTATGTGTACTCTGTCATAAGTAACTATGGCTGTTCTTGTCCATGCATATACACATAATGAAACATACATGTATACGCACACACAAATGTGGTGACTCGTGCATACATACATGCGCACACACACACACACACACACACACACACACACACACACACACACAAATACAAACACACAGACATACACAACTGCCACGAACACACAACACACACATGCAAACACACAAATACACACACACACACACACACACACACACACACACACACACACACACACACACACACACACACACACACACACACACACACACACACACACACACACACACACACACAGACACAGGTAGACACTTCACAATCAGCAAATAAACTACAAATAAGACAACCAAAAGGCTGAGTTCATATATCATTAAAGAAAATATAAATAAGTGTGTCGACAATATAGCAATACTAGAAGAAAACTATGGACATCTAACCAAGATAGATAAATAAATCAGAAGGTGCTTCCTAACAGGAAGCCAGACAGGCACACATGACACATAAATATGCAAGAACCGCGTGACCAGGAAATATTTATGAGCAAATGCAGAAACGCACTCATAAATTAAGCACCGCAGTTGGACAGGATGGCAAAGGGGGCTCTTTGTTTAGCAAAGAAGACAAACAAGACAAAAGCCAAGAGCGTATTATTAAAAAAATACAATAAAACACAAGCGAATGGTCATGATTGCCACCCGCTTTGATCTGGGGAAATATTTTCTAAGGTCATATGGTTTCCGTGGAAACCGCAGGTGTCCCGCGAGGTGAGTTTGTAAAGTTGCGACAGTGGTCACAGGCCTAGTACAGCAGAGAGCTTTAATTTCACCCTCTGATGTGGTGCTTTACCAGGGAGGGGGGCAGATGGGTATCTGTTTCCCTAACCCCCCCCCATAATGCAAAAACCAAAAAAGTGAGTCAATCTTAACCTTAAGTATTTTAGTCTTACTTTTAGACTTAAAATCTTATTTCTATTACTTGTTTGCTATGTAAGACAAAAATAATCCCAATAAGGTGAGACAGTTTGACTCATTTCAAGATTTGCCAATGGGGTGAGACAATTTCACTTGTCAAGCAAAGAGTAACTTAAAAGAAGAAAAAAAAATTCTACTAGAGAGGGGAGAAAAAAAGATTTTAAGTCTCATTACATTTTTTAAATTTATTTTAAGCGCTCCCCCTCCCTCGGGTGTGTGTGACGGAGAGCAGGCGAGCTCTGTGTTGGGGGGGGGGGCACTGTCCCATTCACTGGGCACCCCAAAACCGCTACACTGGCCTTGACAGGAAAGCCAACGCGTGTGGGGTACACCCCAGACTGATCCCATTTTCAGCCCACTTATCCCGATCTGCCATAATCAGGATTAATTGGGATGAATGGGGAGGGGTTTTTGGTTCCAGTCCTGGGACGTCTTAGCGAGAGCGACAACGACAGCGGGTCGAGGGCAAACATGCGCGCCCTTTCCGCATGGGAAAACCACTCCCTTTGTAATTCACAACCACTCCGGTCGTTCAAACTCCGGTCCGCTAAACTGAAGATTACACGTTTGTTACACTAAACCGGTAAGAGGGAAATCAACCAATCACGAGGCCTCACATGGCTCAATGAAAACCAGTGGCAACTGCCGCAGCAATGTGACCTGTTCATTATTGCCTTTTCACCAGCGTACACTACAGTTTTCATTGCACCCTCTAAAATGTCCATTTTGACATGACCATGAATCTTTTCCTCATTAATTTTTGGAGAGGAATAGAAAGGACAAATAGAAAATGAGATATTGACTTTTATGATCCCCATAACTTGCATGTTTTCAGTTTTTCGTAATACAATTTTTCATAAATTATTTTTTATATAGGCCTACTTTTTTCATTATCAGTATACAAAATAGGTATTTGACCATTAACCCATATCAATATAAAAACAATAGTAAAATAAAACTATATATTATTGCACGTAAAATAAAAAAAAATAAAAAATAATAGAACAAGGCAACAACATGTCCAGATCCTCAGATTGCTGTGAGAGAGAGAGGGAATGTGAGCCCAAAAACAAACTGCTCGCGTTTTACATTTTACCAAAACCAGAAAAAGGGGTTAATTTTCTGTATATCTTACCCCTACATTAGAAATGGAAACAACAGCCACTGTAAGGCACTTTATTTTGAACAGAGCCGTATTTTCTGTTCGTGAGCGAGCCTGTGATTCTGTCACGCACGCTAGCACCTCGCACGCCGTTACTGATTGGTCCAGTCCCATCACTCCTCTCCCGAGGATGCCGATTGGTCCCAGAGAGGAGACAGGAATGCAGAGCGTCTGTCTGCAAAGTTCTGACCCGCCCAACACCTGACACGAGGGCCGTCAGACCAACCTGCAGCTCTCCCTGACCGAGACCTGCGCAGACCAGCAAGCCAAGGAAAAAGGTGATCTTCAGCACACGCGATAAACACGCTTGTCTAGGGAATTCTCAGAGAAGCGTGTCTAGGATCTACAGATCCACAGATCTAAATCCTTGCCTAATCTCTCCCCGTGGATGGAATTTGCTTCTTATGAGACGAATAAGGAGAAAACTTAAACACATCATCTTTTATACTAATAATTCTGGCCACAGGTTGTAATGTCTCCCAGGAGAAAAAATAAGGCATGTAAGAGTAGATGAGAGAAGAGAGGGAATGGATGAAAGAGAGAGAACTTGTTTCTGGACCAGGAACAAAACAGGGAGCGCAGGTCAGTGTGTGTCCAGTTGGGGGGGGGGGGGGGGTTAGATCCCAGACAACAAGGGCTCTAAGTAAACACTCACCTCTCTCTACACACATGCACGCACACCGCACACGCACACACACAAACCATACACACACACACAGGTTTAACATGGAAATTTGCAGGTCATATGACCTCCCTGACCCCTCTTCAGCTCTAGTGAGTGAAACAAACCTTTCCCAGCACCCGCGACTGACTGGACACGAAAAGGGGTTAGAGGTTAGGGGTCAGGGGTCAGGGGTCATGGTGGGGAGGGGGGGGGGGGGGGCTGCGCTATCAGGACCATCACCTACAGACCTGAACAAACAACCATTCTCTGATGTTGTGTGTCCATCAGCACTGTCAGCATTGAACTGATAGTTCAACCAAACTATTTATATTTTTCCTTTCAAAGTAATATAGTCTACTACACATCCTAGTCTACTGGGTCACAGTGTAGCTCCTCCCCTTCCTCAGGGTACATGACTCTGGACCAAACCCTCATTGAGCCTACATCTTCTTCCCAGTGCCGTTTCCAGGGTTACTCGCGGTGAGGTTCAGACCCCACGGCCGCCCCGAGCCCCCCAGATTCATGGCACTGCCTAAGCTCTGGACACACCTGTAAATCACACTCATGTGCTTCATTAGAGAAAAAGGCCCTGGTAGGAAGACTGCTCTGGATGAGAGTGCTCAGCTCCAGCGCACGGCGAAACGCCAATGAACACAGCCAGAGAGAGAAAGAGAGAAAGAGAGAGAGAGAGAGAGAGATAGAGAGAGAGAGAGACAGGGGAGGGAGAGAGAGAGAGAATGAGAGAGAGAAAGACAGAGAGAGAGAGAGAGAGAGAGAGAGAGAGGGGGGGGGGGTCTGGGGGGTGACTAACTCAGAGACCGAACAAGAGAGACAGAGAGAGAGTGCGTGAGACTGATTCGAGAGATTGAGAAAGAGACAGACAGAAAGAGAGAGAGAGACAGAGAGACAGAAAGATAATTGAATGTAAAACCAGCTTTATTGCTCAACAACATGTACAAATGACGCTCAAATTAGAATCACAAGAGCAATGAAAATGAGTGTGTGAGGCAGAGAGAAAAGAGTGTGTGAGGCAGAGAGAGAGAGAGAGTGTGTGAGGCAGAGAGAGAGAGAGAGTGTGTGAGGCAGAGAGAGAGAGAGAGAGTGTGTGAGGCAGAGAGAGAGAGAGAGTGTGTGAGGCAGAGAGAGAGAGAGAGTGTGAGGCAGAGAGAGAGATTGAGAAAGAGAAACAGAAAAAAGAGAGATAAAAATGATATGTCTAAATATGTTACATACGGCTCAGTAAATAGTTTAGCGGACCTCCACAGATTCCTAGAGCTTAGTTATGTAAAGGGCAGTGCCTCCATGTCCTTACGGTTGTGTAAACAGCAACAGGTGTGTACAAGACAGTCTGCTGGAAATTATACAGTGGGTTTGTCATACACAGAACAAGAACCTGAAAAATGTTTAATTCATTAAAGAAAAAAAAAAACCTTTGAAATTTGGAACGAAAATAATCTGCGGTGGACATAATGAAAAATGTTTCTTTCCTTCAAATCTTGGGAGAGAGAGAGTAGAGTCCTGGCATTCAGAGCCCTGGGCATGACTGCAGCCTTCGCTAACGACCCCCGGTCCTGTTCTCATCCAAGATAACGTCATTAACCGTCACCCCCGCTTCATCCAAAATCCACTCTATTATACATCAAATCAAATGATATATCTTGTTACCCGGGGGAAGGCGGCGCTGGATCTTTTGAAATCAAGAAGGCAGACGTCTATGGATTTGTTTTACATCGGTCTTCCTGGCTTTATGATTTAGACTAAGACGTTGGCTGCCGAGAACTCGCAAGCCAAGAAGCAAATCATTGCGATACACAAATTAATAATTTATACAGGAAGGTTTGGCTAAAATGTCAGGAAAAGAGAAAGGCCTGCACTGCTTTTGAACTGCGAAATAGACGAGGACTTAAATTGCAGTGATCATGTCTCTCGTATCCCTTTTCCAAATTTTTTCCAAAAAGATTGATAATGGTTTGTCCCTCTGTGAAACTGTGTGAAAGGTTTGATAGCGTGTTTGAAACAACATCTGCTAGCAGCAGAGTGGCAATGAGCCAGAAGGCTATAACCAGGAGGTTGCAGGTATTGAATCTTGTGGGGTGTGGCACTGCCGTTGGTGCCTTCACACAAGATTCTTAAACTTAATTGCGTCGATATACTTTCAGGTACAGTCAACGTCAAAATTAAAGCTGCCCCAGCAAAAACCATCTGCTTTGCAAAGAAATCATAATAATATTTTAAAACATGAATGAAAAATTTAAATTATTTACAGGGGTAAAAATGACAGCGGGTTGATCTTTTAGAGCTTTTCTGGGAAACGGAAAGCAGAGGAGATCGGAGCGTTTATTTGTGTCTCTCGTATGAGTTGTGAAGTCTGGTAGTCTACGACGAACACTCGTGTGTCCAGGTCTGTTTGAGTGCTTAAAGTTCACGGATGTCCACGGGGAGGAAGAGAGGAAATCTGCAGAACGAAAGAAAAAAAAGGAAACCAATTCAAACCCGGTGGAGGGAATTGAGCGAGGGATTTACCCGCCGTGCTGCAGGGCGATAACGAGAAGAATCAAGTCCAGCACCGGTCTGTTTCCAAAGCACCAACCGGAAAATCTGAGAATCTCCTGCCTTCCTGAAGATCGGCGGACCCTGAGGGAGCCCAGGCTCCTTTCTGCTGCATCATGGGAAAACACTGCCCTCCTTTAAATAAAACGTGTCGCTGTTTGTAATTTCATTATTCGGGAAACGGGTTTTTGTTTTTGTTTTTGTTAGGGCCCTGCGGAACGACTGCAATTAATGAAGGATTCATTGAAGCTTGTTAATAAGCAAAATGGAGGACAGGGAGAAAGAAAGAGATGAGGGAGGGGGGGGGGGGAAGTCGGTCGTTTCCTGTTCTCTGTTATGAGGTCATCCCCAGAGCCGAAGGCCATTAGGAATATGATTATTAAGAAAAATACGCTCTCATGTAAGAGCATTAATGTGCGTTTCCCCGCTACCACCGCAGAGCGCGCCCCCGACAAACGAGCACCCCCGAAACGTTAGGGGATCACATTCCCTTCCAAGGTCACGTGTCAAGTGCTCTGCCGTAGGATGTGAGCTGGGTAATTACACTTCTCTGGGGGGGGGCTGCGGGTTTTGGGGGAGTAAAAGGAACCCCAAGAGTTCTGTGGGGAGAAATGAGTGTGCAACGCCCCCTTCTACCATTACCCACAACCCCCTGCTCAGGTCAGTCGCTGTTCCTTGCAGTCGCCGGGCACACGAAGCATCCCTGTCACGCGAAAGTGGGCGGGGCCGATACTGTAGGCGGAGTTTGACGTTTAAACAGGGGGGGTATTAGACGGCTTATCACGACGTGTATTGTACTTGGAGACACCCGACAGAGATTGCTGTTCTCACGGTCGTTCTACATAGCAACGCAGTCCTGCAGCAATGTAACGCACCATTTTGGTATTTACGTTATTTATTAAAAATATTTAGGGCCTGATTTACTAAGACATTTAGCATGTGCAAAACCTTTTAGCACCCGCAAAAACCAATAACATGACCATAGGTCACGGTATTTGTTTTGCACCAATCATTGGTTGTGTTATTAGTTTTGTGTGTGCTAAAAGGTTTTGCACATGCTAAAGGTCTTAGTAAAATCAGGCCCTTAGGTATTTAATTAATAATTATTTCACTATTAGAATGAAGATAGACGTTAATGGTTGCCAGGAACCTGGCCTCCTAGTACAGGCTGCGCCGTGTCGACCCGCTCAGAGAAGAAAATAGACACGCCAGCGGGAGAGAGGATCCCGCCAGTCGGTGACATCACCTCCCAGAACACATCTGCTCGCAGCACGCTGGCCTCGTGGGTAATTATTTCGGCCTTGGCAGATGTGAAGCAGCAGCGCTCTTTGCGTAACAACATCTTCCTCCCCACGTGATGACAAGACTGTGTGTGTGGGGGGGGGGTTGCCCAACAAGGACGTGACAGACAGACGGACGGACAGACAGAAAGGGACAGTTTCCTCACACGACGCAGGGCCCGGTATCGTAATGGATTTTAGGCCTCTGTTATTGCGCAGTCCAGCAAAAACAAGACCTGCATTACATTACAATCACTTAGCAAACACTCTTATCCAGAGTGACGTACAGAAGCAGCAAACATCAGCGTTCACATGCTAACATTCAATCATGCATTAATGGAACAACACACACACACACACACATAAAAACTAAAAAGAAAAAAGTTAAAAGCACTAATTTATTTTTTAAAAAAAACTAATGAACAATTCAGGAAATTAGTTCAATTTCCAATGAACATTTTGGGCCGTTTTTCAATTCATTACCTGAATTTCAATGAATGTCATGAACTGACTGAATTCAATGGGAAAATTAACCCAAACCTAATGATATAGTAACGGCAGCACATGACATTATTTGAATAAAATGTGCAAAGTGGGGTACACATAAGTGAGAGAGAGAGCAAAGAGCCGTGATAGTATGTTCTTTTTTAATTTTTTGGGGTGTGGGGTGGGGGTTTATTGTCTATAAACAGCCCCTAATGAGACATAATGGTCCGTTTGACCCTCCCATGGAGAAGTCATACATTGTGAGCCTTTTGTCGGCTGGGGAGGTCTTTGTAGTGTGCCATAGCTTCACATCGCGTGTTTCTGTCAGCTGTCTGTAACTCGATTAGATTCCCGCCGTCTGCGAGCGGGGCGAATCGGGCGTGAAACGACCCTCCACCGCGGGATTTATCGAGCCCCCATCCCCAGAGAGGAAGCGAGCGTGTGTTAGAGGGGGCGGGGTCAGGTTGCCGTTGGCGGTAAGCTGTGCATGACCGCACCTGGATCGCGATGCGATGTTGAGGCGGGAACAGGGCCAGACGAGCTGGGTACTCAGGACATCATGCTGGGGCAGTTGACAGTTAAAACGGACGCATCGCCCATCTCGCTGTCAGTTGCGCGATGTTTTTAACACACACAGGCTCACAGCAACAGGAAGTCAAATGGATAAGCCCAGTGATTCACCTCTCCTTAAAGAGGTATGCCCGAGAAATCGGCATAACCCAGAAACGGAGACCGGGCGGCGTTTTACCGAATATTGCATCGTCATGGCGAGTCACATCCTGTTTTTAACCACCGTTTGTTTTCAGAGCGTGTGGTACTGAAAACCGCTGACGTTCATGTAGTACAGTTTAACGCTTGTTAAAGCAGGTTTGTGCTTGTTTGTGTGACTTAAATTCTCATAAGAGTAGTCTTCGTTCTTGTTTGTAAAGCTAAATTTAATACACAAGAGGGGAAGTTGACAAGTCGACTATCAGGCAAGTCTGCACTTCTCCTAAATGCTACTGAAGTTAAAAGGTGAAGGGTCGAGGGGCCAGAACTCAGTCTAACACCCCCAACACAAACTTCCATGCTGCTGACACACTTCGATCTGTGTCTAACCTAAATACACACGAGCACGCTGCATACACACGCGTGTGCACGCAACTCTGATATAGTTACGGGGTGGTATTGCGTTTAGATGTTTATCTCTGTGTGGTTTCCCTGAAGCACACGTATGCGAACTCTGCAGCGTGTCACAGCTAGGGGGCGCTGTCCAGATGTTCTCCAGCTCTTCCCTCTGGTTCCAGTTACTTGCATATCACACATGGAAATAAATGTTTGCGTGGATAAGTACACACAGAAAAACACGCACACACACAAACATAAAACACACACACACCATCACATACTCGCCTACACGCACATCACAAACACATACTGTACCATTGCGATCACACACAAACACACATACACATACACACAGACAGACATGCACACACACAAACTCAGACACACACAATCCCACACCCACATACATGCACATTACATGCACAAACCATCACACACACACACCATTACAAACTCACCTACATGCACATCACAAACACATACCATCACGATCACACACACACACACACACACACACACACACACACACACACACACACACACACACACGCCCAGGATCAGGATCCAGTTCCAGTTTAATTGCTATGATTTCTGTTCATTTCCACATTCTTGCCATTAGAGATCCTCAGACTCTCATCCATCTTCCTCTTCTTCCTGCAGTCTTACTTTCCTTCTACCTCTCTTGTCTTCATTTCAAAGCATTTTTTTTTTCATACCAGATTCATGATATACAAAAGGAGTCCTCACCGAAACCAAAACGGCTTACAGAGACGGAATGAGTGCCCACTTTAATCACCCATCTGCCATTCACTTAGCTGGGAATCTCAGCATGTAGCAACAGAGCTGTACATTTAACAGGCTAAAGGCTACAGACCAGACATTAAAACAAGGCAATTTACGCTTAATTACTGAGCGATTAAGTTCAGAAATGAGTCTGTAAGGCTGTTATTGAATAATCACTTCCAGTGTTATAGACTTGGAAGAAAACAATGATAAAATTCCGCTGACTGGACAGTTTACTAAAATGGCCGTTGGCATTGAGGTAGAGCCCTATAAGAAGCACACTATAAACACTGTTACAGAATTCCCACATCTGCTATCCCAAACAGAGCAAACTCCAGATGTCTCGGGTTAAGGTAACTGGATGAAGCTCCATACTGGATTACTCATTATTTAATAACTTCTATTGATGACATCACCGACACAATTAACAACAAATACAAATGTACTCTCAGAAATAAAGGTACATTAAATAATGTTCATTAAATAAAATGCAACAAGATGCTTCAGATTAAGATGAAATGAACACCCTTTTCATATTTCAATTTCCAATTTATCCCCACTCCCTTCCAAAAAAAAAAAAGAGAAAAAAACCTATTTGTGAAAACTGTGAAAGCGCGTGACACCATCTATGGCTGTGATTTGAGAATACCACAATTATTCCCAAATGTTGGAAAAATATCCCTCCTGGAGAGACTGCTCAAAACACCTGTTCACAGTCATTATATATACTGTATATACTGTATATATATACTTTTTTTTTTGTTGCTTTTTGGCTTAAAATGGACAAATTCTTGTGATCATGTAAAATGAAATAATGTACCTTTCAGATATAGCAGACCTACAGTGATAATAATCAGATATTACATTTATTTCTTTCTTTGTTAAAAATGTTTTCTTGCGACCCCTCTCTTTGTGCGTGTGTGTGTGTGTGTGTGTGTGTGTGTGTGTGCGTGGGGTGGGGTGGTTAGGAGAATGGGCAGTGCAGTGTAACACCCTGTTTATATCATTTAAGGAGCTTTCATAAACACAAGCCTTGCTCTTTACCCAGAACCATTCCATTTAACAGCTTACCAAAATACAGAATAACCACACAGGCAAAAAAAAAAAAAGAAAAAAAGAAAAAAGAAATCATATTTAAGCAATCGGGCCAGATTTCACAATGGCTCCGGAAAATTCCAGAGTCACTGGTTCCCCCTTTAAAACCCTCATAGAGCCAATAACCTGGGGCTTTTGAGCCGACCCGACAGGCACCTCACTCCAGGAACAGCGTTTCTGACACAAAGCCAAGCAGAGGTCATCCGTGGCGTTTAATAAAACGCACATTCCTGTTTAATCCCGCCGCCTTCCGTGACGCCGTCAAATACTCGCTACCTGCTAGAATCAATAAATTCCGCCCGAGGGGGATGTTTATACACCTTACATCCATTCCCTCGCTGCCCATAAACATGACGGATTCTGACTGAGGTCAACCGCAGGACTGCAGCCGATGCACGGCCGACCTTCCGCACGCCTTTCGGAGACGCTGAATGAAGAAAAGAAGAAGGGACCGCGCCTGCAGATTCACAGGTTTCAACGAACGTCCTCAAGAACGAACATCCTCGAACCTCTGTGAAATTGGTAAAAGGTCACAAAAAAAAGTCACTTCTTCTGTAGGCTGGACTCTGTGAAATAACCGTCGCTGCACAAAGGCCCTTTCCTAAAAAAAAGATTTATTTGTTTTCCTGACTTGCGCCCGTGACCCCGGAACCCGCCGGAGTCCCGTTTGAAGTCTGCGTGGGGCCCCCGGCGCTCCGCACGCTCTGCCCATCCATCCCACGAGCTCGTCGATGTTCCGCACACTGGCTCTCACATCAGAGCCCCTCCGCTGTTCGCCGAGCGCATTCCTGCGCTCGTTCCTGACCGGCCGGATGAGAAGCCCCCTCGCGCCGGGCCGCTAAAGCGTCAGCCACGGGGGCTGTTGTTGCTTTGCGTCGACCTTGTGACCGCGGCGAGAAGGCCGCTCTCGGACGGAAAAGATCTCCTCCCACCGAGCGTGAGACAGGTGGCTTCGCTGCGAGCGGCCGTCACTCGGAATAATTCCGACAGGGTCAAGGCGGTGCAAAGACATGCCGCAACTGCCACGACTGAATCACTTCTGTCTCCACGGAGACGGACAGGTCACCTAACATGCGTTACTTACGTGCTGATTTATACTCGGCACTGAGACAACGCAAACTGAAGATGGCGGGGGACTGCATTTCTTTCACGGCACAAGAAAAAGATAAAAGAGAGAGAGAGAGAGACGGGTGAAAAACGGAAAGGTTCAGTCTCGCGATTAAAACAATCTCCTGTCACCATGGTTACACGATGGTGAGTGACCCCCCTCAGCACAAATTGTGTGAGAATCTGCTGATGTGAGGGGTTCACCCCTGAACCCCGAAACCCAGGACAAATCAAACCCAGGCTGAGAAGGGCCGGGGCACGCCCATCTACCCTCTGTTAGTCATTCAGGACTACGTCCCGTAAGAAGCAATAAGCGTACGCCTGCTACGAGAGGAAGTGGTTAACGATGCGTCACGGTCGCGCTGTCTGGACATCGCAACAACATCCGCCTGTGGCATTCGCCGAGGAGCTGAGAGACGTGAGATGACTTCCTGGCGTATGACTGTACAAGCTCCCCAAAAGCAAAGAGTAAACGCGCCCCCCGGTTCAAGAACAATCAGCCCATCTACACACTGGAACAGAGCCTTAACAGATACCAGACCACGGGGCCCATCTACACACTGGAACGGAGCCTTAACAGATACCAGACTGTGGGGATCATCCACACACTGGAACAGACCCTTAACAGATACCAGTCTGTGGGGCCCATCTACACACTGGAACAGAGCCTTAACAGATACCACACTGTGGGACCCATCTACACACTGGAACAGAGCCTTAACAGATACCACACTGTGGGACCCATCTACACACTGGAACAGACCCTTAACAGATACCAGTCTGTGGGGCCCATCTACACACTGGAACAGAGCCTTAACAGATACCACACTGTGGGACCCATCTACACACTGGAACAGAGCCTTAACAGATACCAGACTGTGGGCTCCATCCACATATTGTAACAGGATGAGCCACTCAGCAGCCCCATTTTATCCCTCACAAAGTTTTACTTGCTCTTTAATCCCTGTGCCGTCATCCCCCCCCCCCCCCCCCCCCCATTGGTTAGGCTGTGGTTCACCTGAGATAATTTACTCTCTGCATGACTGGAACCCCAGCTGGGGGCTGGTTAGAAGATGGACGCCCTGTCAGATATGCAGAGTTCTCCCCCTCTGTCTTTAATGACAAACTGCCACTTCAGCGGACCGTCACAGGCTTGGTTCCACCGGGCTACACGCCAACGCGACTTACAAAGAACTTTTTTTGGGAATTTAGTTTTCAATCATGAGAAGAAAGACCTCTTCCTCTACGACATGGTCTCTCTTTAGCCTCTGCAAAAACATCTCTGTGCTCACCTTTTCTCGATCGTCAGAGGGCAGTGACTTTGTGCAGCCGCAAGCTTTTTCCCCCCTTTCAGAGTAACGCAAAAATACCTACATCGTAAAGAAGAGACTCATTTCCTGTGAGTGAGGGCGAGACGCTGTTTTTTAGATGGAGGCGAATAACTTAGGAGCCGCTGACAATCAGCCTTGACAACAGAAAAACAAAGAATGAATGAGACGGGAGAAACGGTCGCTAAAAGGGTCTCAGTTGCAGCGGGTTTGTACCGCGGGTTTGTACCACCGGAGAAATCGCTAACACATGAGAGACTCACAGGCGATAAAGGGCCCAACACAAGGCCTCCATTATGGTTCCATTATGGCTCCATTACGGCTCCATTATGGTCAGTCGCTACGGGAACGGGAACATTTGTTTACAGTAAAGCGCCTGTTGTTGAAATTAATCCACACATTGTGATAAGGAGCAGAATGCACGTATTCTGTGTGATGTAGGATTGAATCTCTCTTTTCTTCAACATGAGCAAAATAATATAGAGGAACCCCCCCCCACAAACTCACACAGTTTATAAACTGAGATTCTAAACCAAGCACC
Organism: Synaphobranchus kaupii; assembly: GCA_029718625.1. Classification (NCBI taxonomy): domain Eukaryota; kingdom Metazoa; phylum Chordata; class Actinopteri; order Anguilliformes; family Synaphobranchidae; genus Synaphobranchus; species Synaphobranchus kaupii. The sequence continues at coordinate 2,695,372 of CM056393.1, forward strand.
ACAGCGGGACCCCATATAACACAGTCAAAACAGTTACCAAAAATCTAAACAGGTTAACAGCATGCGGGAAAGAGAGAGACTTACCTGTGTTTGCACAGACAGATGAGAGGCGATCATGT
>CM056393.1:2697990-2777646 GCA_029718625.1 Synaphobranchus kaupii
AACAGATACTGTATGTGCATCTTAACACACGATGAAATTAATTTTCTGCAAGAAAATACAGATTTTGTTTTAAAAGGCTGTTTTGTTTTTTTAGACATATTAAAAACTAAATCATTAGAGTTGCTTCTCTATGTTATGCAGTGGTGTTACATGGAACTCTTGTTTAACGGTTATGAACACAAGGGGGAGCTTTTAAGCAGCTGCGCAGGTGAAGTTATTGACACATTTCCCTTCATTATAGACTTTTTTTGTGTGTTAAGAAAATTGGAAGGCTTTATCCCAGGGAACGTCACTCGTGATACCTTAGTGCAACTCAATTTCTATACAATTTATGCCTCAGTTTAAACCATAATATAAAAATGTAAAAGTCCCCCCCCCCCTCTCTATCACAGAAAACTACAAAGATTATTCATCTGTATATTTTCACTTCTTTGTAGAACAGAAACACGCATGAGTTGACGGCGCACACGTCACGGAGACACTAAACCAGCATCAACTCTGTGCTCTCGAGCCACTTCATCACGCCCCGCTCCCAGATGCTTTTCTCTAATTTGGGTATAGATCATCCACAAGAAAATACACAGACTGTGAAGTCAAACACACAGAGCATTACTTTCTCTTTATCATCTGTGGAAAAGAACAAAAAAATCCCCAATAAGCTCTTCAGTCGTTCCCGGTTTAACAGATTATATTGTATTTGCAATGCTGTTGCAGTTAGAATGATGGATGACTGCAAACCGCGGCAATACGCCTTCTCGCTATCCGCATAAAACGACCCCTGGGCAATGAAAGCGGATAGCTGTATTATTTTTAATAATATTGTACTCCGGCACTAGCTGCTGTCACTGCTATTTCAGGCATATATATTAATAAGTGGTTAAGATCATTTTTTAGGTGTGTGTGTGTGTGTGTCAGAGAAAGAGAGCGAGTGAAGGAGAGCCTGACAGAAAGAGAATCTGGCTCACACACACACACACTAAACCATTCCAAGTTTTCATTGTTTATTCCTTTATACATGACTACTGACTAACTATACATCGGATACATAGCCCATTATAACTTTACATCACTGCATAGATATTCCGTGCTTAACAGCTGCATATTGCTTATGTGTACATGTGGATATACACACACGCACGCACACACACACACACACACACACACACACACACACACACACACACACACACACACACACACACACACACACACACACACACACACACACACACACACACACACACACACACACACACACACACACAGACTGCAGCTATTTTCCAGCACTGGCTGAAGTCCACAGTGCTGGACTCAATAACTTTCCCCCAGCCTGAGTGTGTGTGTGTGTGTGTGTGTGTGTGTGTGCATGCGTGCGAGTGTGTGTGTGTGTGTGTGTGTGTGTGTGTGTGTGTGTGTGTGTGTGACTGTATATCCAAGCTCTGTGGGAGGGGATCTGCTCATCTGAGCCTGGCGGTCTCCTCAAAAGCGTCTGTGTCACACTTCACAGAGAGGCAGGGTTGGAGGGGAGGGAATTGGCTAATGTGATTAAGGGCGCTCTCCACCTGCAAACAATAACCTAATTCTCTTTGTACGCAAACAAGGCCGAAAGGTGGCTCGCGCTGTTTCTGCCGAGTAGGGCGAGGGGGCGCTTCCTACGACCTCTCGCTCCTTTCCCCCCGGAAAGCGATAGCAGGATTTTGGGAGACGCACGCAGATCGTACCGCACGTCCCTGGACACGAGGGTGAGACACGCCGGATCTTTCACTCGCAATCCGTGGGAAAAGCGGCTGCTCTGGGAACGGTTAGCATCGCCCGCCTGCCAGGCTAGCGCACAGCGGATTCCGACAGGCCTGCACAGTTACACTGCGTCCGTCTGTCCGTCCCGCACACGTAGGTTTGCGGCGGGTACAGGGGAGACATGCCACCCCCAATATTTCCATATGAATTAATCGCTAGACTACCTAGTACGCTCGTGAGGCCTGACGTTCGACTACACGAGACGAGGTGGTCCAGCAGTGCGTCTCCCCCCGAAAGTTGAAATGAAACCTACGCCTACAGGAGATGCCCCATGTGACCCTGATAAGATATACGACCTCATTTTCCACTGTGGCGTTAAAAGATAGCCAGCGACGCTGTGGAAAACGCGAGCGGTCACCGATCAGCCGTGCGATGCTCATGCAATGTGCTTATTGTATACAGCCAAACGATGCACAGTGTATTATATTACACAGTAATAAAAGCGAACGCATGGCTACTCTCTCTGTTAGCGGCTCTCTTTACATGCCAGCGTTAGTCCCGGTGCATGTTACATGACGTGCCATGTTGGACAGCTGTTTGCGGGCTGTGATACCCACGCTCATGTTTGTCTTTCTAATCAACAGGCTTTTTATCTGTGCTGCTACTTGTCCTGTTCGCTTTTGCAATCTGTTGATTATCTTTATCTCAATGGAACTTTCCTGCTAAAATAAAGGTTCACTATTAACACAAATTAATTTATTTAAATAATCATAAAATTAATTTTCAGTAATAAAACCGCAGAGCCTGAAAAGACAACGGCAGTCGACTTTCCTTGAATTGCCAAATGGCTTCCGCCTCTACGCAGTCTCCTCACATGCAGTTTAATTGTCCTCAGCCGTTTCACAGGGATCTTAATGAGCCTGTTTTAGGGCCGAGGTGCTGTAAGAAGGCCCGTTCTCCTGACATTGGGGTACAGGCGGTATGTGTTGGCCAGCTGTCAACACAACCCCTCTCTCTGAACCCCTGTGGGGGGTGGCTAACGGAAAAACGAACATCGTTTAAAATCAAACTCTCGTCCAAATGTCCTTAATTTGGGACTCATACTTAAAAAACCCTCTGTGGGAACCCCCACCTTCTGACCCCCTCCCCTCCGCGCCGAAAACAGAGAGATCCCTCCTTCTCTTTTCTTCTCTTGTCATCAGTCATTCACTTCTCTCTCACTTTAATCCGCTATCGTCATCCCTCAGAAAATGTGTCTCCCACATGGAGAAATCTCATCCATCAAACCCGGGGATGTTTTCGAAGTTTGAAGCTCTTCGTGAAGCTCCCCTCTCCAGTCATCCGTCCTCGGTCTGCTTTCCATTTTCACCACTTTTTTTTTTTTTGGTGTCCAAAAATCCCCGTCTTGATGGAGCTCCACAGGGTGGCGCTAAAAAGCACTTACAACCCTTCGGGGGGTCCTTGACCCCCTGACCCCAGGGTCGCTTGGGGTCAACGGTGTTACAGCACATTTTCCTGACCTCAAATAATTTGAGGCCTCCATCCGTGAGTCCAGATTTCACAGAAGGGGAATGAGATATTTCTGCTCAAAAAGAATAATTTCACTTAAAAAAAATGTATAAAATGTGCCCTATCAAAAAGAACCTTCAAAATCATGCCTTACCGATTATATTTTTACATACAATCCATTCATACAGCTGGGTATTATACTGAAGCGGTTCAGGTCATGTACCTTTGCTCAAGGGTATAACAGCAGTTCCCTGGCAGGGAATCAAACCCAGAATATTTTCGTTAAAAACCCATTCTCCTAACCATTAAACTACACTGCCGCCCCAAATAGAGCAGTGTTCCAGTGAGTGGATGTGTGCATGTTGACGCGTAATTAGCAATAGCATCACCCAGGGAGAGGGGAAACCAGTTAGAGGGGTCGACAGTGTCTCATCCCTCACCAGCAACCCCCTGCTGGTCGATCAGGTGTCTGCAGTCTCCCTGCACACATTAACCGTCTTCCTCTGGCTCACATCTCAGTGAGTTTGTGGACGCGGTATGAAAACACGGCTTAACATTGCGCTTCTCGGAGGAGATGGCGCTCTTATCAGAGTCGATGGCGGGAGTTGACCGCAGACTGAAAGTACAAAATGAGAGATAAAGGGGATAAAACGTTTTGTTTTTTTTAAAAGCCATCGGCAGAAGAATCCAGCCGTGCCTGTTCGAGCGGACAGTAAAGCCCGGCTCTGGATAAGCCCCAAGCAGAAGACACTGGAGTGATAGATTGCTTGGCGATAGATTAGTCAGTGATAGATTGCTCAGGGATAGATTACTCAGCAGTAGATAACTCATGCGAGGCCTTGTAATGAGACCCATACGCCTTCTTATGAGGCTTATCACAGCGCTATATCCCCGTGAGAACGGCTCGGCGAGGACCCCCACCCCCACCCCCACCCCCACCCCCACCCCCCAGGGTCCTGTGCTTCCTCTGAGCAAGGAAAGATTTCCCATAATGCCCACTATCAAGCTATGACGGGGTTCCAGCCTGTTGCTGGGTGACGAGTGCTGTCTGGTCCATGACGAGGGGGATGAAGTTCAACTGACCTCTGACCTTCACCCTGGACACTGTGGATCTTGTCCAGAGCTCAACAAGCATATCTCAGCTCAAATCGCATACATTTCCCATGATGCACAGTGATGTATGAGAGGGATCAGCCTTGGTATCTGATGTACGGTACAGTATGTTACAGTATGTCAGGCTCTTTTTTTTTTGCTAATCGCCCGATGCTTCAATCATCCTCTGTAGACAAAGGGCCTCGGTAAACATCAGTTGAGTTTGGACAGATCGGGAGAGGGGGATTTTCGCTGGAGATAACTGGCGCCTTACAAAACCACCTTGCGCACACAAAGGCGGCTCTTAAGAACTAGACACCCCTGTTACCACGACGCCCTCCCTCTCCAGAGCGAAGACCCCTGCACCCCAACATCAGCAACAGACAAGGCCCCTTAGAGCAGAGATCTGGTGAGACAGGGCCCATTAGAGCAGAGATCTGGTGAGACAGGGCCCCTTAGAGCAGAGATCTGGTGAGACAGGGCCCCTTAGAGCAGAGATCTGGTGAGACAGGGCCCCTTAGAGCAGAGAGCTGTGAGACAGGGCCCATTAGAGCAGAGATCGGGTGAGACAGGGCCCCTTAGAGCAGAGATCTGGTGAGACAGGGCCCCTTAGAGCAGAGAGCTGTGAGACAGGGCCCCTTAGAGCAGAGAGCTGTGAGACAGGGCCCCTTAGAGCAGAGATCTGGTGAGACAGGGCCCCTTAGAGCAGAGATCTGGTGAGACAGGGCCCCTTAGAGCAGAGAGCTGTGAGACAGGGCCCCTTAAAGCAGAGATCTGTGAGACAGGGCCTCTTAGAGTGGAGAGCTGTGAGACAGGGCCTCTTAGAGCAGAGAGCAGTGAGACAGGGCCTCTCAGAGCAGAGAGCAGTGAGACAGGGCCTCTCAGAGCTGTGAGACAGGGCCTCTTAGATCAGAGAGCTGTGAGACAGGGCCTCTTAGAGCAGAGAGCAGTGAGACAGGGCCTCTTAGATCAGAGAGCTGTGAGACAGGGCCTCTTAGAGCAGAGAGCTGTGAGACAGGGCCTCTTGGAGCTGTGAGACAGGGCCTCTTAGAGCAGAGAGCTGTGAGACAGGGCCTCTTAGAGCAGAGAGCTGTGAGACAGGGCCTCTTAGAGCAGAGAGCTGTGAGACAGGGCCTCTTGGAGCTGTGAGACAGGGCCTCTTAGAGCAGAGAGCTGTGAGACAGGGCCGGATAGGGCAGTTAAAACCTGGCACATCTGCTTCGCGCCCCTGACCCGTATGTCACCAATGACTGGAATGACACGGCTGCACCTTCCCCGTCCTTGTAAACGTACAGGACGGGTGAAACCAAAACCGGCCACAAAAGCCGGTCGTAAATCTCCGCTGGTGTCCCCAGAGCGAAAGCCGTAAAAACCCAGGGGTGTGACCTTGAGATATGTTCCTCCGTTTGCTTCTGTGTGTGTGTGTGTGTGTGTTTCCACAAAGTAGCAGGACGCTTCACTTTTATCTCATCTCAAGGCAGTCTGTCACAAACACACTTTGCTTGGGGAGATATTTGCTCAGGGAGGCAGTAAGGTGAACACGGTGGGACAGCCCAATTTCCACGTGCGTGATTGTGCGCACGTGTGCGCGGAAGCATCCGGAGAAACGGCACACGTTTGCTCCCGCAAAATATTCAGTGTAAAATCAACTCCGATGGAACACTCTCAGCTCAAATGGAGTCTCTACTCTACTGGGCTCATATAAACTATGTTAGACTTGATTTAAACACTGTTCTTGGCCCGCCTTGTACTCCTGTGAGAATATGCGGGGGTATCAGGCTCTCACAGCCAGTGTGTAGTATACGGGACAAGAGTTAAGACAAGAACACTAATCACTGGCCTTTGCTGTAGGCTTCATAATTTAAGATTATTATAAACACGCAGCACTCATTGTTGGCAAGGATATCTGGAGAGGCATGTTCCCATGGCGAAATGCATACAGAGCGCCGTTTATGTAAATGCAGCTACATACAGTCATATTTCAGCTGGCATCTCTTGTTTATACAGTTTCCTGTGAGTAATGTCAAGTTCTTTTCAATTCCATGTTTCCAAATGAAAGTTAATTTAATTTAAATTAACGTTTGTGTACATCTAAATGTGCGTGTGCGTCTGTGTGTGTGTGTGTGTGTGTACATCGGCGTATGTGTGTGCGTGTATCTGTGTGCACAGTAAAAATGTTGGTGTACATTTGAGACTGTGGTCTCATATAAACACCCTCGCGTGTTAAATGTACACCAACAGTGTTATATTTACACCAACATTTTTGCTGTCTGTGGTGTGCATTTATGATTGTGTGTACATGTGAGTGTGTGTACTTGTGTAAGTGTGGTGTGCATTTCTGTACATGTGAGTGTGTGTAAGTGTGTGTGGTGTGCATATATGCGTGCGTACATGTGAGTGTGTGTGTGTGTGTGTGTCCACGTGAGCTTGTATATCTGTGTGTACATGTGAGCTGTGACCATGTGCGTGTGTATATCTGTGTATATGTGAGTGTGTGTGTTTATGTGTGTGCCTGTGTGTATGTGTGTGTGTGTGTGTATAGTGTGTTTGTGTAAGTGTGTGAGTGTGTGTGTGTTTGTGCAAGTGAGAGTGTGTGTGTGTGTGTGTGTGTGTATAGTGTGTGTTTGTGTAAGTGTGTGAGTGTGTGTGTGTGTGTGTGTGTGTAGTGTGTGTTTGTGTACGTGTGTAAGTGTGTGAGTGTTTGTGAGAGTGTGTGTGTGTGTGTGTGTGTGTGTGTGTCAGTGTTATGTAAATCTCATTAACAGATTTGGCGAGCGCTTGTGTGTTGGTCACTGGGGGCAGCACACGGTCACGTTTGATCTTGCAGTTTGGCAGGGAAGCCCCATGTCTGGACGGGACAGTCCGGTCCGGCCCAGGGCCCTCCCCCTTTCCGTTTTGGGCTCAGCATGCCCCCTGACGAGGGGGCGATGGCAGCGACCACACCGCGTTCCCACAGGACGGATCAAAACACGCATATCAGCGCTCTGCTCCCCTGGGGTCTAACATTGTGCAAGGCCTGTGCTGTTGCACTTATATCAACGCTCTGCTCTCCTGGGGTCTAACATTGTGCAAGGCCTGTGCTGTTTCACTTATATCAACGCTCTGCTCCTCTGGGCCTAACATTGTGCAAGGCCTGTGCTGTTTCACTTATATCAACACTCTGCTCCCCTGGGCCTAACATTGTGCAAGGCCTGTGCTGTTTCACTTATATCAACGCTCTGCTCTCCTGGAGCCTAACATTGTGCAAGGCCTGTGCTGTTTCACTTATATCAACACTCTGCTCCTCTGGGGCCTAACACTGTGCAAGGCCTGTGCTGTTTCACTTATATCAACACTCTGCTCCCCTGGGCCTAACATTGTGCAAGGCCTGTGCTGTTTCACTTATATCAACGCTCTGCTCCCCTGGGGTCTAACATTGTGCAAGGCCTGTGCTGTTTCACTTATATCAATGCTCTGCTCCTCTGGGGCCTAACATTGTGCAAGGCCTGTGCTGTTTCACTTATATCAACGCTCTGCTCCTCTGTGGCCTAACATTGTGCAAGGCCTGTGCTGTTTCACTTATATCAACGCTCTGCTCCTCTGTGGCCTAACATTGTGCAAGGCCTGTGCTGTTTCACTTATATCAACGCTCTGCTCCTCTGAGGCCTAACACTGTGCAAGGCCTGTGCTGTTTCACTTATATCAATGCTCTGCTCCCCTGGGGCCTAACACTGTGCAAGGCCTGTGCTGTTTCACTTATATCAACGCTCTGCTCTCCTGGGGTCTAACATTGTGCAAGGCCTGTGCTGTTTCACTTATATCAACGCCCTGCTCTCCTGGGGCCTAACATTGTGCAAGGCCTGTGCTGTTTCACTTATATCAACACTCTGCTCCCCTGGGGCCTAACATTGTGCAAGGCCTGTGCTGTTTCACTTATATCAACGCTCTGCTCTCCTGGGGTCTAACATTGTGCAAGGCCTGTGCTGTTTCACTTATATCAACGCTCTGCTCTCCTGGGGCCTAACATTGTGCAAGGCCTGTGCTGTTTCACTTATATCAACACTCTGCTCCCCTGGGGCCTAACATTGTGCAAGGCCTGTGCTGTTTCACTTATATCAACGCTCTGCTCTCCTGAGGCCTGACATTGTGCAAGGCCTGTGCTGTTTCACTTATATCAACGCTCTGCTCTCCTGAGGCCTAACATTGTGCAAGGCCTGTGCTGTTTCACTTATATCAACGCTCTGCTCCTCTGTGGCCTAACATTGTGCAAGGCCTGTGCTGTTTCACTTATATCAATGCTCTGCTCCCCTGAGGTCTAACATTGTGCAAGGCCTGTGCTGTTTCACTTATATCAACGCTCTGCTCTCCTGGGGCCTAACATTGTGCAAGGCCTGTGCTGTTTCACTTATATCAATGCTCTGCTCCCCTGGGGTCTAACATTGTGCAAGGCCTGTGCTGTTTCACTTCACAGCGGCCTTCAGAGTTCAGATGCAGCACAATGTGGCGGGATTTTATAGTAGAATTATAATAATGTGCAGATTGTGATTAAAACAAGGACTGCCTGTAACACTTCTACTGTATCCCTCCCTTTTGGATTTACTTTTTATGAGATTAGATTACAGCCTGTGCATTTGGAGAAAGATATGACACCATGTCCTGTGCATTTGGAGTTCTACATTACTATAGCCTGGGCATTTGGAGTAAGAAATGACACTATGGCCTGTACATTTGGAGTTATATATGTATCACTATAGCCTGTGTATTTGGAGTAAGATATGACACTATACACTGCCCATTTGGAGTAAGATATCAGACAACAGCCTGTGCATTTGGAGTAAGATATCAGACAACAGCCTGTGCATTTGGAGTAAGATATGACACTATATACTGCGCATTTGGAGTAAGATATCAGACAACAGCCTGTGCATTTGGAGTAAGATATCAGACAACAGCCTGTGCATTTGGAGTAAGATATGACACTATACACTGCGCATTTGGAGTAAGATATCAGACAACAGCTGTGCATTTGGAGTAAGATATGACACTATATACTGCGCATTTGGAGTAAGATATCAGACAACAGCCTGTGCATTTGGAGTAAGATATCAGACAACAGCCTGTGCATTTGGAGTAAGATATGACACTATATACTGCGCATTTGGAGTAAGATATCAGACAACAGCCTGTGCATTTGGAGTAAGATATCAGACAACAGCCTGTGCATTTGGAGTAAGATATGACACTATATACTGCGCATTTGGAGTAAGATATCAGACAACAGCCTGTGCATTTGGAGTAAGATATCAGACAACAGCCTGTGCATTTGGAGTAAGATATGACACTATACACTGCGCATTTGGAGTAAGATATCAGACAACAGCCTGTGCATTTGGAGTAAGATATCAGACAACAGCCTGTACATTTGGAGTAAGATATCAGACAACAGCCTGTACATTTGGAGTAAGATATCAGACAACAGCCTGTGCATTTGGAGTAAGATATGACACTATACACTGCGCATTTGGAGTAAGATATCAGACAACAGCCTGTGCATTTGGAGTAAGATATCAGACAACAGTCTGTGCATTTGGAGTAAGATATCAGACAACAGCCTGTGCATTTGGAGTAAGATATCAGACAACAGCCTGTGCATTTGGGAGAATGCATGAGAGAGGACTTTGCTCACTGCCGGTGAACTTGAATACAAAGCAGGAGTTAAGCATATAATTAATGCAATAAACGATGGGACAAGCCTCTTTGGTTCCTCCATGTTCTAATCTGATCGGGAGGATGCTTTTGGTAACCGTGGATACTCTGTGGGGGGGCGGAGTTATCTCCCCTGAAGAAGCAGATATGCAGCAACATTAAAAGAACAATGCCACAGGGGTTCCTGTTACCTTATCCAATCTCAAGGATAGATGGTTCTGACAACCAGGGCAGGCAGTAAAACAACCGGCCCTCTCAACCGCAAAACCAGGGAGAAGATTTGCACCTGCATTCAATTACGTTCAAATTTAAAAGATAAATTGCTGTTGTGTTTTTTTTTTTTTTTCTCCCCCGACTCGCTCAGAGGCTTTTGAAGTCAGTTAATGAGCTAAACCTGACAAAGAATTAGACAATGAACATCGGAAGGGAAAAACATGATCTTAGTTCCTGGTAGATAAAGACACACATGTCATGTGACAGATAAAAATGTCTCTGTATGGGGTCTGATTCTGGCCTTGGTGCAGCTGGGCTGTGGGGTGCGCTGGGGAGAAGCGTGGCATGCTTCAGACAAGAACCTCAATTTTGGCAAAACTTTTACTGGTTGGATTCAGCTTCTGTCTGCGTGCTAGGGCCAGCTAACGCGGGTGCAGGAATGCTGTGTGTGTGTGTGCGTGCATGTGCGTGTGTGTGTGTGGGCATGTGTGTGTGTGTGTGTGGGCGTGTGCGTGCGTGTGCGTGTGTGGCAGGAGGGCAGGACATCAAGCAAGGGAACTGGACTTTCAACTTCAAGGTTGCAGGTTCAATTCCCAGATGGGCCATTGCTTTTGTACCCTTGAGCAAAGGTACTTAAACCTGAACTATTTCAGTAAGAATATCTAACTGTATAAATGCATTGTGTATAAAAATGTACTCTGTGTCAGTCGCTCTGGACAAGTTGTCGAAACGGAGCGCATTTAAATGCAAAAAACTGGATGGCCAGGGCAATTCTTTCTCCTTTCATACGTGCGTCCAAGGACTGCAGCTGCAGGCAAGGCAGACAGCCCACTCTGCAGCATTTTATTGGTCGGGCTAGAGAGAGTTCTCTTATTTTCCCTGCATGTCTCAAAAATGAAATGAAACTGATCTGGAATCAAAGGGCCTGGCAGAGACGCGCTTTCATCTCTCCCAACGCAAATCAAATCCACCTTGTTTGTGTTACAGCACCGGCGATAAGGTAATCCCACAAAGAACAACATTCCTAATGAAGGCTGACACACATACAGGAGCGTGCAAACACACACACGCGCGCGCGCACGCAAACACACACACACATAAAGCCAGAATTTCATACCATTTTCCCCTTCTAAATGTTATTTGTATAGCGCTTTCTACAGAGAACTGTCACAAAGACGCTGTACAGAAAAACACAAGGAAAATTGGACAAGAAACCAGGCCTGAACCCCCAAACAGCCTGAACCCCCAAAAAGCAAACAAGACTTTTTTTTAAAACCGTCTGAGATGTTAAACTAGCTGCCAAGTCCAATGAAGAGACGTATAATATGCAATTCAGAGGGGAAAGGATGAGAACATTTGGTGAGCGATGTACGGCTTGCAAATGTTGCACAACTTTCCACAGCACAAATACAGTGTGGGAGTAGACTGGTATTTGTGGCTTTTAAACTATTGAAAGGCATACCTGATAGCAATGTGTAGTGTTTGTGCAGGTCCTAACACAATAATAATTAAAAAAGGGTTCTCATGTGGGCAGCAATGTAGCTGTGATTGGAACGTGTCCCACAATGTGACATTTCTTCTTCTAATGAAGTGAGGTAAAATGTTTTTTATCCCTCTCCCATAATTGCTCCCCTGTGGATATTTGGCACGTCTTATTATTCTGAAAAACATTAAAGTGTAAACCTGCTGATTCATGCCCGTCTCTCTCTCCCTCTCCCTGCTGTTTGTGACCGGACTGAGCTGTTGTGACAGCCATAAGACACAAAGGAAACTGCAGCGGGGAGCACAAGCTGCTTAATCCTCCACAGTTCCTCCTCGCTGTACAAACAGGCCGGCCATGTGTCACATTAGGGAACCATTCAGGGCGACTCTGTGTGCTTTATACTGCACACTCGTGCTCTGTGGGGTTGTGCATGTGTTTACCTGTGTGTGTGTGTGTGTGTGTGTGTGTGTGTGTCATTGTGCATGTGCTTAGCTGTGTGTGTGTGTGTGTGTGTGTGCATATGTTTACCTGTGTGTGTGTGTGTGTGTGTCATTGTGCATGTGCTTAGCTGTGTTGTGTGTGTGTGTGTGTGCATATGTTTACCTGTGTGTGTGTGTGTGCGCATATGTTTACCTGTGTGTGTGTGTGTGCATATATTTACCTGTGTGTGTGTGTTTATCTGTATGTGCATATGTTTACCTGTGAGTATGTGTGTTTATCTGCGTGTGTGCATATATTTACCTCTGTGTGCTTTATACTGCACACTCGTGCTCTGTGGGGTTGTGCATGTGTTTACCTGTGTGTGTGTGTGTGTGTGTGTGTGTGTGTGTCATTGTGCATGTGCTTAGCTGTGTGTATGTGTGTGTGTGTGTGTGTGTTTGTTTATCTGTATGTATGTGTGTGTGTGTGTGTGTGATTGTGCATATGTTTACCTGTCTGTGTGTTTTTGTGTGTGTGTTAGCATATGTTTACCTGTGTGTGTGTGTGTGTGTGTGTGTGTGTGTTTGTTTATCTGTATGTGTGTATTGTGCATATGTTTACCTGTGTGTGTGTGCATATGTTTACCTGTATGTGTGTTTTTGTGTGTGTGTGTGTGTGTGTGTGTGCATACGCTTGCCTGTGTGTGTGTGTGTGCGTGCGCGTTTTTGTGTGTGTGTATATGTTTACCTGTGTGTGTGTGCGTGTCTGTGTGTGTGTGTATATGTTTACCTGTGTGTGTGCATATGTTTACCTGTGTGTGTGTGTGTGTGTGTGTGTGTGTGTGTGTGTTTTTGTGTGTGTATACGCTTAACTGTGTGTGTGTGCGTGTGTGTTTTTGTGTGTGTGTGTGTGCGTGTGTGTGGCGGGCGGGAGGCGGGTGTATTTGGGTAAGGAGACAGTCTTGGTTTATTAGGAACAGCAAAGAGAGCTACAAAACGCAACACAACAAGAAAAACAAAGAATAAAAGGTCGTTCTCTGCTGGAAGCATCTGGGAATACACAACAGACCAGCAGCTCTGTGCATAACACATGTGGTAAAACCCCAGTAGTTAAAAGGGCCTTTTAGTACAATCTTTTCGCCCTTATTCTCTCTCACTCTCTCTTTTTTCCCCCCTCTCGCTCACTCTCACACACAAACAAACAAAACGACGAGAACTGGAGACTCGGAGGAATGAAATCTTCTGAGAATAACAAAGCTTGTCTTCATTTCTTTAAAAAGAAAGTGTCCTTCAGCGTAAATAAACACAGACCGCACCTTCCTCTCTGCCCCGTCATACACGCAGCCGAAGGGACAGAGACAAACAAGACACAAATGAATAAATGAAAGTGTCCTTCAGCGTAAATAAGCACAGACCGCACCTTCCTCTCCGCTCTGTCATACACGACGGAGCCGAAGAAGAAAACATCTCTGAAACAAACAAGACACAAATGGATAAATGAAAGCTTGCGGTCGGTCCACCAGTAATAAGAAGCATTCAATCTCACAGGATGCTGGGGGCTAATGTAGAGCTGCATTTATAGGGAGGTTTGTTCACTCGTGGGGAGTGCTCGATGGGAGGAGAAGGGCACCAGATTTTTTTGGTTTGGCGGGGGGGGGGGGGGGGGACTCGCGGGATCAACAGCCGCTGCTCCTGAGTGGCCATTAAAGGTCTAGTTTAAAACGACTCTGCCGAACGACCCGTCGCAACAGAGCTGCAAACACACCATCCCAGGTTAGCGAGTAAACAGTTTTGTGTTCCCATGACAATGCGACGTTTTATAATGCGTTGTTTTTATGAGCGCAGAACAAAGAGGTGGATGAGAGCGTGGATGTCATTAATGGTGTCGCAGAGTGTACACTAGGAGCAGGACATTGCAGTGCGCACTAGGATAAGGATTCAGTGTGCACTAAAATAAGGGTTCATAGTGTGCACTAAGAGAAGGGTTCAGTGTGCAATAAGGGTTCATAGTGTGCACTACTATAACGGTTCATAGTGTGCACTAGGATAAGGGATTATAGTTTGCACTAGGATAAGGGTTCAGTGTGCACTAAAATAAGGGTTCATAGTGTGCACTAGGATAAGAGTTCACAGTGTACACTAGGATAAGGGTTCATAGTGTGCACTAGGATAAGAGTTCACAGTGTACACTAGGATAAGGGTTCATAGTGTGCACTAGGATAAGGGTTCACAGTGTGCACTAGGATAAGGGTTCACAGTGTGCACTAGGATAAGGGTTCACAGTGTGCACTAGGATAAGGGTTCACAGTGTGCACTAGGATAAGGGTCTCATGGCTGTCCTGTAACTGACGCACGTGTCCGCCTGGTGTAAACGCCTGGGAACCTGTGTGTTTGTGCATGGACCTTTACCATCAGAGTGAGCGAGAGAGAGAGACTGGAGATGGAGTGCGGCCTAAAAAATCCACAGATGCTCCAGGAGGAAATTACAGCGGATTCCTAGGAGTTCGCCCATTTTGTGCCTGACAGGTTGAGGTGAGAGTTTGGGGCGGGGACGCAGAGATGGCACCCCACAAGCGCGATGTCACCTGCGTAGTGTGCAAGGCCAGTCCTGGCTTTACGCACCCGGAGAGACACGATGTACACAGGCGTGCGAAACACCAAACGGCAATGTCACGGAGGAGAAAGAGCCGCACGGCAGAATCTCTCCCATAAAGCTGAACGACGAGCACCTGCCTTAGCTCAGGACGGGAAGCTCTTTGTGTAAATAAACACAGGGCTGGCATTCTCAAGCCCTCACATCACGCACACTCACACACTCGCGCGCACCCAAACACACTCTCACAAACGCACGCACGCACACTCACACATGCTCGCACAAACGCACGCACGCACGCACACTCACGCACACTCACACATGCTCGCACAAACGCACGCACGCACGCACACTCACACACACATGCAAATTCACACACATAATCTCAGACGCACTCAAACTCATGTACACACAAACACACGCACATTAACATAAATGCACGCACCGGACTTGGCCTGAGCTCTGAGGATGCACTAAACAGGAGCTGAGCCATGAAACTCGAGTCACAGAAACAAACAGCTGGAATATTAACGCACAGCCCGGGGGCTGCTCTGTTCACAATAATCATAATTACGCAAAGACATACAGGTTAGGCTAATTAGGGGGGCGTTGCCAGGGTGATGCTATAAAAGAGCAAGCATGCTCACTCAGTCAGCCTACCCTGTATAAATAAAGGTTAAATACAAAAAACCTGCATACTTAACTGAGGCTTGAAATTCATTTAAAGTTTAAAAACAAGAAATTAAACAAGAGCAATGCGCTGGAGACGGTAAACCCGGGTAAAGTGCTTAGTTGGCCAGCGCGCCCCCACCAGTGTGCATGACGGACAGTTCCTAGTCAGCAGGAATGGAACAAGGAGACCGGAATCCTGCCCCTCCCCCTCCGACAGGACGGGGCTTAATCCAGGGCTTTATCCCGCACCCCTGTCCCCCCCCCGTCCCCCGTCCCGTCCCCCTGTCTCCCGCCCCCCCGTCCCGTACGCAGCCCTGAGCAAAGCTATGGTGATCCCGTTTGGAGATAAGAGCCCCCCCCCCCCCCCATGCCACCACATTCACAGGGAGGGAATGGGGTGTGCGAGCAATCGGGTTAAGAGCCCAAATCCCCTCTGTGGGACGGTTCCCTCGAAGAAGGCGTTCCCCGATGCCCCCTGCCCCCCCCCTCATGACAACTTTCACCAGGGCTGTTTATAAATCAAAGAGAAAGTCTAAATATTTACCCCCCCCGAAAAAAAAAAATGGATCTGAAAAAAGAAAGCCAGCCTTGTGTATTTGCGTGTCCCTGCAGTCTGGGCGTATTTATTGCGTATTGATCGCCGAGCTCTGCGGCACGCACACCAAACAAACAACCCTGGGATTGCTTACAGGACCGTCTCATAATGATGTTTCTGCTTCTAAATTGTTTTGGATTTCTCTGCTCCGCACAGCAAAAATCCGGCCACATTTGGGAGAGAGTGCCCCCCCCCCCCCCTCACCCCCCACGCCTCCCATGCCCCCCACGCCTTAACCCTCCCTCAGTACAAGAAGAAGAGCACAGACACACGCGTGACCGCTCCCCTCTGTTTTCGTAAATATTTTTCGTGGAAACCGTTTGAGAGCGCCACACGGTATTTTCTGGTTTAAACTTTTGTTTTTTTTTGTTTTTGTTATCTGGTGAAAGAATTTAAGCGCGCGGAGGTTTCAAATGTTCGTTCTGAGAAGGTCTGAGGGGGAAAAAAAACCCACCCCACCCCACCTTCAGGGCTGGCCGTCTCTGACAGTCCCACAAGGTAACAGCCAGGCTAAAACTGAGGGGAAAACTCAGTGAGCCGGAACGCTGCGTGATGACATCCTTCCCAGCATTCCTCCCCCGTGTGTGAGAGTGTTCAGCGAACGGGTATATATGAATTCACAAACATGGTCGCTTGAACTTGGCTGTCGGAGGGCTTTGTCATGCTGTGCTCCACTGTCCACTCGCAGCCACAGGTCCCGTAAAGCCAAACCAAGCCAAACACGACCTCTGACCTCCAGGAACCAGCCTGTAATCCCGTCAATTGAGACCTCATCATCTCGCGCCAAAGACATGCCCCCCACTCAAGTCCTGTCCCATCCATCACTGTGCAGTGATGCAGTGACCTCTGACCCCCCCCCCCCTCTTTAAACCACACCTTCCTGTGGTGCACAGCGAGGCCCTGACCCCAGGGGGCGGGGGGGGGGGCGGAGTCAGTGAGGTGTGCGAGACAGGAAATGAGCAGCGACCGGGACAATGAATTTGATTTCAATCCAATCAGACGGCCTGCGGTGTGTCACAGCTTCGTACCCTCATCACCCTCACCCCCCACATCAGGGCCCACACATGTCCAAGGGGCCCCGGGCCCCACACCACTTCTAAAATCTCCAAATAAGGAGGGGCTTCGTCTGGTATCAGGAGTACACGGTAAAGAGCTGGAACACAAGAGAGTTCGGGAACAAAACTTCAGAGGAGAAACTCACTGCAATGGCAATTAAATATGAGTGTGTGTGTGTATGTGTGTGCGTTTGTGTTTATTCATGGGTGCATGTATGTGTGTCTGTTTGTGTTTTGTGTGTGCGCATGTATGTCTGTGTGTGCGTGTGCATGTGTGTGCGCGGGTGTGTGTGTGTGTTCTACAAGGCACATGTATGAACAGAAAATTAAACACACTCAGCTCCCAGGCCTGAATTTTACATGGAGTTTACCGCCATATGTCCATTTATAATGCCGCTTTGAATCTTTGAAGAAAAGGATGAAAAAATATCAGGTCATAATACGTGACCTGAATGAAAACGTTGATTTAGTCTCCGGCCGACACATTTCAAAAAAGGTTACCATGAGTACACATCAGATGAATTCCATTTTTATATGAATGTGCAGTAATTCTCTCTCTCAGACACACACACACACAAATGCTGAGAGTGCAAGAACATTCCTCCAACAAAAACAAAAAAATCATTCTTCCACCCGCGAGTCCCTTAAGTTGGAAATGCAAAATATTCATAAATTTGCATCGTATCCAGAGTTCACAACAAGAGACAGAGGCGACTGGTACGTTTATTTAGGGTTCATAAGAAACATCAATGTGTCTGTGTATCCAGGAGAGAGTGGATAAATGTAGGAGACCTCTGCTCTATAAATGTAGTAGACCTCTGGTTTTATTGTGATTTATGAAGGTTGTGAGTTGTGTAACCGGTTCCAGCTCTTACCAGTTTCTCTAAAAAGAATTACAAAGGACCTCAGCCCATATTTAGATCTACAAACGCTGAAGGAGAAAAGTACTCAGGTCTGTCTTGTGCATTTTCCTTTGGAAGTGATCGTCTGTCTCACACTCAGTCTTCACGATGCATGATACTGCCAACAGTAGAATAGAATAACTTTTATTTTCCCGTGAGGGAAAAGCAGATGCCACATCGTTCCTTATCTCAGAAGCCCCCACGCTCCTCACGCTTGTCTGTTTATGAAACACATATTACATTCTTTGAAAAATGCAACACATGTCACAGTTAATAATTATGGTTTATATGCATAAAAACACACGGACATGGAATGCATTGTACCTAAATAGAAAGCCCAAGTCTGTGAATTTGCGTCTGGCGGTAGTCTGGGTCCATTTCCACCGGTATCCGACCCTAAACGCTTCGGCACACGTCCTTCTCCTGTCATCAACATTCCGGCCTAGACCCACGGGAACAGCATCCCATCCTATAGCATTTGGAAAACCGCCAGGAAAGAGATGTGCTCTTTGGAGCTATGGCTGGTCCGGCAGTCAACAGGACAACAGCCCCGCCCCCCCCACCCTCTCCCCCCATTCCCCCATTTTACGTTTCCGTAAACTGGGACAGGTGTGCCGGGGTCTTAATACAGAAATAAACGCTGACAACGGAAGCTTGGGTTGGGGGGGGTCCAGTAATGGGAGACATCTATTTATACAAGAAAAACGCGGCAAACATTTACAGCGGCCTTGCAGTTTCGTGACGGTCAGTGTGGAGGATTGTGGATAAGTTTTTTTTTTTTTTTTTTTTTCCATCGTACGAGTGTTACCAAGACAACGGTGGATTTTCAAGAGGACACAGGTGGAGGCAGCCTCAGCAGAGGAGTTCTTTCTCCGCCTGACGACTTCTCACACTCGAAACGGGATGACATCAAACTGTAAACGAGACGCGCACAAAACACAAACACACTCTGTTTATACCGTATACATGTCTCTCCGAGCACTCAGCGTGTCTTAGTCCCCTCATTTAAAATGTAAATGCAAGTTGCACTTTTTACTACAGCAACAAGCCCCTGTTGACAAACAGACAAACCGTCACACCCTATCATGACCTGACAGCTGTCAGCACCTGTCTCCCCCAGAACGCAAATAACCCTAAAACAGGGCTGCTGGAAGGGGGTGGGGGGGGGGGGGGGGGGTGCAGTGGGGGTAGATATAAAGTATATATCCAGCTGCATGAAACGGATTATAAAATGGATTATAGGTAAAAATAATATAATTTGTGCCGGTGACTCTTGGTAAGAGCATCTGATGAATGCCTTAAAAATGAATGGAATCAATCTTACTCCCAATCCAATGCCTTGTGCAACTCACAACCCAACATGCATGTGTACGGTCAGTATACTGTATGTAAAACTCAAAGCTCACGCACGCACGCCGTTCCTCTCAGCCCGACGGGTTTATATATACATTCTCTGTGAAGGAACACAAAACCCTGGCGTTGCATTTCTGTATTTCTGTGTGGAAATTCCAGTCGCACATTGTCAGTTATATTTCTGGAGCGGCCGTGCTCACGAGACACGCCAAAATAAGAGCGATGCCAAAAGGCCTTCTCTGAAACCCGCCGCCTCAAATTACACCACCACTTAAGCGTGATAAGAAACCCCATCAAACTCATTTAGATCGAGGGCCCTGTTTCACCCATCCTGGCAGAAGGCAACATATGAAACAGCCCACATAGAAACCTACAGATTGGCACATTTGGACAGCATTAAAAGACAAGTGAACCCAAAAAATTTTAATTTCCTATTTTTGTTCGGAATATGATTCAGCTGTGATTTCAAGATAAACAAATTACCTAGATTTCGCATCAACTAGTTGCCAATTTAAAGAACATTAAGCAACGACTTCAATATTTTTAATTTTTTTACAAAAGACAAACAGTGGTCAACATCAACAGAAAAAGACCATGCTGCCACGAATGGATTATTATGGAGTAAGACTTGGTCAGTTACTGCAACGACTTTCCAAGCTGCCTGACCAACGGCTAAAAGCTTCAATACTGCCATCGACAGCCAAGCAGAATCTGAGACGGCCTGTGGTTCTTCCTCACGTCAAAACCCAACTGAAGAAAGACAGTTTTCATTGGCTTTGGGCGACTAACACGTTGCATTAGTTTATACTTACAAGTCTTAATGTGTTTTGTAATGTTTGCTGACCAGGGCCAGCAGAAGAGCATGTTAGCCTGCCATCTAAGCTATAGTCAGATAGTATGCCATGTTGCCAGACTAATCTCCCAAAATGCACCACGGCAGAAGGTCCACGGTGAGTTGAGTTAAACCGAGCCTCTGTCAGACTCAGCCGTTCCCGTCTGAGCCGTAACCGAAAATAAACAGTATCTCTGTTGCCCCAGGGGTTCGCCCACTCTCAGGCGCCCTTTCCCGCCACTTTGTGCTTCTGCCACGGGAGAAAACGAGTCTCAGAAGCGGTAATACGAGAAACACGATGGCGGGGCTCAAAGACCCCGGGCTACTGAAGCTTCTGAGGTTACCACGGCGACAGGAGCAGTGGGAAAAAAGCATTCAAACAAAGTCAACCTGACACATCAGGTCCCAATAACAGCGCCTGATTGCAAGAGACACCCCAAGCCCCTCTTCACTAGAGGCCTGCAAATGGGGACCAAATGGCGGCGTTCTCCAGGCGTCTAATCTAGGGCGTACAAGGGCAGGAACACGTCGAGCCGTGTCACAGATAGAGATCTCCCAGGTAATCAAAATACGACTCCTGTGCAACATGACCGGCGACGCCCGAGAGGGCAGGTCCCCGCTTTGATGATTACACGTCATGAAAGGCGACCTTATGCGCAATAACGTGCTCGCGACTGATAACATCAGGCTCTGCCACTACGGTGGTTTGTGTAAACGTGCAAATTACGCGGCCTATCAGTGGCGTGCAGACTAAACTAACGAGACACCCCTCAAGGTTTCTGGACCTTCTCAACGATGCTGTGATGTGATAGGTTAAAATAATAAGAATACATAATAATATTGTATAATATATACTAAAATGGGGTACTGTTCCTGTTACTCTTTTTTCTTTTGTTCTCAAATACATACAAGCTCATCATTCCTGCATGAGTACATAGTGGCCCAGGACACTACTGAACACAGAATTCACTAATAATTTGCCTAAGTTTGGTAATCTGTGTTATACAATAAGGGCTTGATTTACTAAGACCTTTAGCATGTGCAAAACCTTTTAGCACACACAAAGCCAATAACATGACCAATGATTGGTCATGGTATTTGTTTTGCACCAATCATTGGTTGTGTTATTGGTTTTGCATGTGCTAAAAGGTTTTACACACACTAAAGGTCTTAGTAAATCGAGCCCTAAATGTCCAATAATTAACTGGATAAAATGATTCTCAGAAGATAAAAGCCACAGGACGTCTTCTCAAAAATGTTTATGTTCGTGCCGTGCCTGGGGGTAGACGACTGAACAGATCTCCGGTTTATTTTACCCATTTTCTGATGTGGGACTGCAGACTTGTGACCCCTGCCTGTAATTGCACTAACACTGCCCCCCCCCCCCACCCACCCCCACCAAACCTGGTTTTCCTGAAACATCTTTATGCAAATCACTCTTCTTTTATCTGCAAGGCATCAAACTCTTCCCGCCATGGAGGAAATGTGTGTCTGGAAAAGGCTCTTGCTGATTTGATTTTTATTACACTAACTGGGGCCTAGAATAGGAAGAGAATAAAGTGATTAAATTATCAGACATACTGAAAAAAAAAAAAGAAAAACTGTCTGCATGCGGAAGTTCTGACTCCAGGGACGCCAATGTCCAACCACAAAGGAAGAGTTGTGAAGATAATCCGTATCTGCAGTTTGCTCCTTGCTTTCATTTTGCCTTCTGATTTTATTCATCCTAATTAATGAATTATCTGTTTCCACATTTCATTGGCTGCCCTCCAGGCCACAGGGCCATGAGAACTAAGTTTAAGGTAATATGTCCTTCTGATCAGGCCCCAAACACATACATGCGCGCGCGCACATACATACAAATTCACGAAAACATATGAACACATACTATATATACACACACATTCATTACATTACAGGCATTTAGCAGACGCTCTTACCCAGAGCGACTTACACAACTTCTTATTACATTTATCCATTTATACAGCTGGATATATACTGAAGCAATTCAGGTTAAGTAACCAGTTCCTTAACCATTATACTACACTGCCGCCCAAGCATAGTATATATATATATATATATATATATATATATATATATATATATATATATATATATATATATGTACGTACACACACACACACACACACACTCAGACAGATAGACAGACAGACAGACAGAGACAGACAGACAGACAGACAGACAGACACAGACAGACAGACACACACACACACACACACACACACACACACACACACAGAAGCCGACACTTCTGACACTTGTATACACACATAAGTACACAAAGATACATGCAAGTTACACACAAACACACAATCCCCGAACCAGACTCCCTTGCATTAGATTTATGGACATCATTAGTCATGCTTGTGTGTGGAGCACAATGATAAAGACGCGAGGAGCGTCTAATTAAGTACTGACGCCGTCCTTTCCTCCTCCAACATTTCCTACTCCGTGTGAGATCCATACATTAACCTGGTATATTTTTACAGTCCCACTATTGCTGTCTGAGAAGAGACTTATTAATCAACAGGTTGTCAAACACTTCAAACAGAAGTCGAGTGCACGAAGAGAGCGTTCATTAACGCGTTTAATTTAAAACAGTTGCCAAGTACTGGCTCCAGGCTTGAGTATTATTAGCCATTCCTAATTCTTCAGCGGCTGTATTTATTTAAAGAGGACGAGTGTTCTTGCTCAGTGTGTACGAAGTGTAGGCAATGTTTCTCTCACAGACTGAAGTGCAGACTTTCCGGTGTCATAGTGAGGAGTAACGGCGACTGGTAACGGGGTCTCGCTCATTCTTGAACTTTGACATGACCTTTGACCCCCCCCCCATGCCTACTGACAGCCAGTCCCCCTCTGGTTTCACCCCCCCACCCCCCACCCCAACATTGCTTTCCAGTGAAATCCAACTGGTGTTTAAGTCAAAGGCAGACAGAGTGGTGCTGTGGTAGCGGCTCAGTATCAGTACGGACACATGCGTCCCCCGTGCGCGGCTCTCCCCAGTCACAGACAGAGTGGTGCTGTGGTAAGCGGCTCAGTATCAGTACGGACACATGCGTCCCCCGTGCGCGGCTCTCCCCAGTCACAGACAGAGTGGTGCTGTGGTAGCGGCTCAGTATCAGTACGGACACGTACGTCCCCCGTGCGCGGCTCTCCCCAGTCACCCTTGAGAGAGGAAAAGGCCCGGGGGTTAGAAACACTCAAACAGCATTAACTAGAAGGCAGACCTGCGGTTGCAGATGTGGAGATCAATGGCTTTGGTCTTCAGTAATGCGAAGAGCGACCAGGAGGAACGGTGAGTTCGACAAGCATGAACGATTCTCTCCTCGTCTCAGCCGGTGAGAGAGAGAGAGAGAGAGAGAGAGAGAGAGAGAGAGAGAGAGAGAAAAACGGCTCATTGTGGACCAGTAAAAAGAGAACAAAGAGGCAAACAAGAAGAGCTGTTGCAGCAGGTGACCAGGTGAGAGGAGCTGTTTCAGCAGGTGACCAGGTGAGAGGAGCTGTTGCAGCAGGTGACCAGGTGAGAGGAGCTGTTTCAGCAGGTGACCAGGTGAACCGCATGGTGATACAGGAGGGAGCTGTGGTCCTCTCCAGAGGTGCCCCTGGGACATAGAGGCCCAGGAGATGGTCGTCTGTCTCTCAATGTCGCTCTCTTGCCTTGAGGGGTTATGGCTGAGGCATATATCCAGGGTTTAGTCTGAGGGATATCACCAGGGTTTAGTCTGGAGGATATCACCGAGGTTTGGTCTGAGGGATATCACCGGGGTTTAGTCTGAAGGATATCACCGAGGTTTGGTCTGAGGGATATCACCGGGGTTTAGTCTGAGGGATATCACCGGGGTTTAGTCTGAGGGATATCACCGGGGTTTAGTCTGAGGGATATCACCGGGGTTTAGTCTGAGGGATATCACGGGGGTTTAGTTTGAGTGATATCACTGGGGTTTAGTCTGAGGGATATCACGGGGGTTTAGTCTGAGGGATATCACGGGGGTTTAGTTTGAGGGATATCACTGGGGTTTAGTCTGAGGGATATCACGGGGGTTTAGTTTGAGGGATATCACTGGGGTTTAGTCTGAGGGATATCACGGGGGTTTAGTTTGAGTGATATCACTGGGGTTTAGTCTGAGGGATATCACCGGGGTTTAGTCTGAGGGATATCACGGGGGTTTAGTCTGAGGGATATCACGGGGGTTTAGTTTGAGGGATATCACTGGGGTTTAGTCTGAGGGATATCACGGGGGTTTAGTTTGAGGGATATCACTGGGGTTTAGTCTGAGGGATATCACCCGGGGTTTAGTCTGAGGGATATCACGGGGGTTTAGTCTGAGGGATATCACGGGGGTTTAGTTTGAGGGATATCACTGGGGTTTAGTTTGAGGGATATCACGGGGGTTTAGTTTGAGGGATATCACTGGGGTTTAGTCTGAGGGATATCACCGGGGTTTAGTCTGAGGGATATCATCGGGGTTTAGTCTGAGGGATATCACGGGGGTTTAGTCTGAGGGATATCACGGGGGTTTAGTTTGAGGGATATCACTGGGGTTTAGTCTGAGGGATATCACCGGGGTTTAGTCTGAGGAATATCACAGGGGTTTAGTTTGAGGGATATCACGGGGGTTTAGTTTGAGGGATATCACTGGGGTTTTAGTTTGAGGGATATCACGGGGGTTTAGTCTGAGGGATATCACGGGGGTTTAGTCTGAGGGATATCACGGGGGTTTAGTTTGAGGGATATCACTGGGGTTTAGTCTGAGGGATATCACCGGGGTTTAGTCTGAGGGATATCACAGGGGTTTAGTTTGAGGGATATCACGGGGGTTTAGTTTGAGGGATATCACTGGGGTTTAGTTTGAGGGATATCACGGGGGTTTAGTCTGAGGGATATCACGGGGGTTTAGTCTGAGGGATATCACAGGGGTTTAGTCTGAGGGATATCACGGGGGTTTAGTTTGAGGGATATCACTGGGGTTTAGTCTGAGGGATATCACCGGGGTTTAGTCTGAGGGATATCACTGGGGTTTAGTCTGAGGGATATCGGATATCACTGGGGTTCTGGTTGAGGGATATCTCCAGGCTTTTGGGACAGAAAGACGCTCACTTGTCAAGATCAGTCTGCAGGCCGGCATTAGCCGCTGAAATCAGGAAGGCTCACGCGCGGGCCTGGTCCTGTGCTCTGGACACCCAGTTGGGTCCTCCACATATTTGTTCCGCGATACTATTAACGGATGAGGCGCTAGGAGACCTCTGCCAAATGTGACCACTGCCAGACTAAAATAAGCAGTCAATCTACTACTGTAAAATATGAGTGGGAAAACATGATTTTTGCTGTGGGGGGTCTGAAGGGGCGATGTGTGAAGGTCATTCATTCTTAAGTCGGCTGGTGTAGGCCGCAGCCATGACAGATGTTATTTCTTGTATGTATTTCTGAAGGTTAGAGGCAGAGGTTAATTTCCATTATTGTAATGATGAGGTCTCTTTTAACTTCTCCGCTGGAATTTGCCTGCGCCCCCCGTGACCCAGCGGAGGGCCCTCCCTGGCCCAGCTGCGGGTCAGACGTTATTACCGCGATGAGAAATGGCATCCATCTGTCCTCGCCGTGCAATAATCCCGTTTCCTCCCCCCGCCCCCGAAAAAACGGCGGGGTGTCACCGATGCGCGGGACCGCCTGGCCGTGGCAGCCAATGGAGAGGCAGAGCGGATGAATCCCCCCCCCACCCCACCCCCCAATCACAAAGGGTGGGGTCAGTACAGAGCATGGAGCAAAGGCTATGGCCTTACACCGCTGTCAATCACAGAGAAGAGGGGGGGGGGGTGCTTTGATCAGAGAGGCTGCCAATCAGAGGTCTGCCACGGGCCTCTGTTTTGGGCGGCCCGGCGTATGGACAGTGCAGGGTAGGGAGGAGCAGGCCATGTAGAGGGGGGTACCCCAAAACCCCAAAACCAGATGCCTAACCCTGAATCTGGTGGGGGTGGGGGTGGGGGCAGGTCAGGGCTACTCGTCCAAACAAAAAAAATAAATAAAAAACCCTCAACCGAAACATGTTCCTGTGCTGATTCCAAATGCAACCCAACCTGAGCAATACATCCCCGCTCAGTAAAGAAAAATAGCCTAATTTGGCTTTGTGAAGACATTATTGGATAAAGTAAAAATGTTTTCATAATTTGCATGTGTGACTGGCTAGGAACTGTAGCTTATGTAAGCAAGTAAATGATTTATAACGAGAACCAGATCATTTAAGATTTTACATCAAAACGGACATGGCTGTAACTGCACACACACGCTCATTTTCGCAAACAATGTCATTTGTTTTTTTATTATTTTTGGCACGTCAAAGAGTTTGTAAAGCTGAACCGCAAAGCTCATAGACTTCCATTCATTTTTGGAAACGAGGCCTTGGAAAGCCTTTTGGACTGACTAATCTAATCAGAAAAGGTACACCGCAAAGAGCTGTCATCGTCGGGTCAAAAGAGATTCCTGGAGGTATAAGAAGATTAATGACTGACATTCATTTTTACGGAGAACTGTCCCTTTAACCTATTTTGGGGGAACTGAGGAATTGGGGGGGCAGGTGGGGTTGGGGGAGGGTCTCCCCAAGACCTGCTTGTTCTCTCGCTCCAGTCATTAGCCAAACGCTGCATTGTGGGTAACAGGGAAAGGAAATGGGGAATTTTGGGCACCTCATCAGGACCCCAATCTCTCAGCCTATTAGTCCAGAGCGATAAAATAACCCAGTGGGGCGCTTGTGCCAACACGAGGACGCCCCCCCCCCCCCGTATACCCCCGCCACCCCAACCCCCCACCGCTCATCGCCCATACTATCCCCCTGCAAGAACATTAGCCCTCTTGTGTTGATTTTTAATATCCGAAACACATGGGTCACTATAATGTAATATGGGAGTTACTACTGACAGGTCATGTGGGGGAAAACGTGTAGATGATGGTAGCGGTTTTCGGGAAACAGTGCGTGTTCCCTCTTCTTGAATATCCTTAGGTCTACACACACACACACACACACACACACACACACACACACACACACACACACACACACACACACACACACACACACACACACACACACACAACACAGCCTTCTTGTTATTCTTGTAGGTAATAATGAGGTTGTGTTAATGGAGGTCTAACAGACATCTTTTGCAGGTATGCATGTGGGTGTGTATGTCTGTGTGTGTGTGTGTGTGTGTGTGCGTGTGCGTGCTTGTGTGCGTGCGTGTGTGTGTGTGCATGAGAGAGAGAGAGAGAGAGAGAGAGCACGCACTTGCGTGCTTGTGGCTCTGCGTGTATTTATTTCACTCTCACCCCATGGGGAACTCCCTGACAACAATCATGTTTAAAAAAAATAACATCCAGGAGTGTTGATGAGGACGAGACACGAGAACCTTGTAAAGTTTCCTTTTACCTTTTTTCAAAACAAGTCCTTCTCCACATTTCCACACTGCTGAGGGAAACTCCAGGCTTGTGCAGCTAACTTTATATACAATACAAATCACAACAAAAGGCTAATACAGCATCGCTAAACGCAAGAAGGCATGATACACGTACGCATAAAAAAAGACGGCTCTTCTTTCACATGGAATCGGAACATTTCCACATCTTGTTGTTTAGTGGAAAGGTCCTGACTGTGAAGGGGATGTGATATAAGAGCACTTTGAAGCACTTCCACACTGCGGAGGTACAATGATTCCCCTTTGGGTTGTTCAGGTTATTCAGGAGCAGGACACATGAAATGATTTCTCATATGCTGACTGTGGGACTGTGGACCAATAAATCAAGCGTTCAAGTGCAAAAGGACAAATTTCAAGCCCAGTTAAGAGAATATTCCCTTTGATCTCCATATGGCCTTCAGGAGGGTTTTTAATGTTGTCGCATCTGGTTCAGTCAGACACGGTAAACAAAAACATATTAAAATCAGTAAATTCGCATGAACGTAATTTCCCCTGGGCTCAAAGAGGTATTTCAGAACGGTCCATGACTGCACTTTCCCAGAAACTTTCTCCTCCTTTATAACAATTAATGCAGTGCATGTGGATAATGCCGGAGGAGGCGCACACACACGCACGCACGCACGGACGCACGCACGAACGCACGTACACACACTCACACATGCACTGACGCAAGCGCGCACACATGGACGCACACACACGCACACACACATGAAGAGCTGATTTCAGATCTTGAAGATAGATTTCAGGGTTCCGGAACTGGAACTAATGATGTCATGAAGAGTTGATTTCAGATCTTGAAGATAGATTTCAGGTTTCCGGAACTGGAACTAATGATGTCATGAAGAGTTGATTTCAGATCTTGAAGATAGATTTCAGGGTTCCGGAACTGGAACTAATGATGTCATAATGACCCGCCGGCCCCCGTGCCATACGACCGGAACAGAACATGGTGGCCTCCCGCGGCAACGTCTTTCTCAAGGGTGTAGCCACGACTGAAGCCTCTGGCCTTCATTGAACACCATACAGCTTTCTAACCGCTGTGAAACCCAGAACAGAATCCCAGAACACACGCGCGCACTGAAAAACAACGTCAATCATCTTTAAGCAGTGTAGTATAACGGTTAGGAAGCTGAAGCTCGTAAGTGGCACTGCTGTTGTACCCTTGAGCGAGGCATTTTAACCTCAATCGCTTCAGTGCACATCCAGCTGCATAAATGGATACTATGTAAAAAATGTAAGCAGCGCAGGTTTCTCTGGATAAGCGCGTCTGCCAAACGTCTAAAAACATAAATACGGATTACTTCCAAAGTTACACGACCGAGCAGCTCAACGGCAACCTTTAATTTGTTTCAGACTCTTAAACACACGTCAGAGATGCCGAACATGAAATTAGCAGTCGCATGTTATCCGCACGAATGTGGCGTGTTTAGAACACAGGGAGGGGTTTTAGAACGGCGCATCGGCCTAAAGCAGTCATTCACGGTGTGATGGAGAGACCTACGCTAGCCGACTGTGACCGCAACAGCTGGACACAACCGGCCTTGTCACATGAGGGATAGTTTGGGTTTAATTCACCCAGGGTTCCTTGGGTCACTGCAGCTAATTACTTCCACATTCACGTCAGGTACCTACAGGTTCCACTGGACACGAGCGAGAGATACACCTCTCCTTTGATCTGCACTGGCCCTCACCTGTAGAAACAGCCTCCGTCCTGCAGGTGACTCATTTTCAGGAGGTCATGTGATCCAGCTACAGCTTCACTCAACAGGCACAAATTATATCTCAAATAAGGGAGAAAAAAAATGAGAAGAAATTGCTTTAAAAAAAATTTATAATTTAAATTCGCTCCCCCCCTTGTCACTGGTAATGTGGGTTTTATAGTATTGGCTATAAAACCAGGGGTTTCAACCTTCTCTGATCCAGGGACCCCCCACCCAGGCTCAAAGGCATCCAGGGGACCCCCATTAAAAATTTAATATTTAAAATTTAAAAAAAAGTTTCATATATTTTGAAATATTTTCCCAAATCTATATTATAGTCATTGCATATCAAGTCTGACCAGGGACCCCCTACAGTATCTTTAGGGCCCCCCATGGGTCTACACTGTTATGAGAGACCAGGAACTATACTTTTCCTGGGACTCAAAGCTGGGGGGGGGGGGAATTAATGTGCCCGCACATCCTGTCTGGCTGCTGTTTGGAACAAAGTCACCCCTGTCCAGCTCCCTAAACCATAATTGGCTAAACGACAGCCACAAAACCAGGCCTCTAAAAAAATTTATTTGCATTAAACGTGGTGGTACAGGCCATTAACACACCACAAACAGCAGGAAACACTTCACGTAAAACACACCTAACAATGTCCGGGTTATTGTTTGTAGTACAAAAAAAAATTATAATGAATTGAAGAGGTATCAGGTTATAAAGTCAATCCCAAACACTTCCTCAAAATAACAAACGGTAAAATTAAATGCAACACTAACATGTTTGAGACATGTCAATGAGTTGTATTTTCGATAGGCTTTTCACTGCTTAAACTTCAACAGACCAATTCTCACATGGTATCCTCATGCAGTCCATCACCGCATTCACGAAGGCCAGGGGCCACATGCAGTCCATCACCGCATTCACAAAGGCCAGGGGCCACATGCAGTGGCGGCTCCTGAGCTGAAAATCGGGGGGGGGCGGAAAACTTCCCTTTAAACTGATTATTGGTCTTAATAATTTTTCAATCAGTTTCTTTGATTAACAATAGGCTACATCAGCGTTTAATTCACCAATTACTCAGTGCCATCAAATGTAGCCTGTTCTCCTCAATTAGGCTATTAGGCAAGTAATAAAATTATTTTAACTTGCGTCGCAAAATTGTGCACATTTTAATCAACATTATAATTGTGGATACATGTGCTCTTCGTTCTCCGCACTCTTAATTACGAAAATATTAATGGAAATTAAACGATCTTAAAGCTCAGCTTTTGTTATTTGTTTATAATTATAATGTTGACAATAATAATAATTATAATAATGTTGCACAATTTTGCGATGCAAGTTAAAATAATTGTATTACTTGCCTAATAGCCTAATTGAGGAGAACTGGCTACATTTGATGGCATTGAGTAATTGGTGAATTAAACGCTGATGTAGCCTATTGTTAATCAAGGAAACTGATTGAAAAATGATTAAGACCAATAATCAGTTTAAAGGGAAGTTTTCCGCCTGTATAAAAACTCTGAGTAAAAGAATGCGTAAAAGAATGCTCAGGGAGAAAGTCAGAAATCTGCTTACGCAAAGTTTTGCATTTTCTCCCTCTGCCTTTCTATCACGGTGTCGCCATATCACACTGACTCCAAACACTGCGTACGTACGGTGTCCAGCGTGTGCAGAGGTATGCAGGTTCTCTTATGTTATACATCTGAATTTCTGCGTGGAAAACTCGCTTACGCAGCTTTCTGAGGGTGTTTTTCTGCTCAGCACTGTTTATACATGTGGCCCCCAGGTTTGCGGTTAAGAGCGGACATGCTGAGCTAACAGCAGCAGGCGTGTCGTGTGCTTGGAGCGGACAACAGTCACCATACTGATTTAGCTCAACTGCCTCTTAGGACAGATTAGAGTCTGGTCATCTTCATCCAAAAATGCATTTTTTAAAATGCATGCTGCCTCTTCCTATTCTTGAAGCACATTTCTAAACCTGTCAGAAAATAAACCCAGATGACTGATTGGTTAAATGAACTGATGAAGCATTTATTGCGATTGAATCTGTTGTTTGTCAGGTGAGCATTAGAGTTATTGATTATGAACAGGACTACGTGCCTTCTTGGTGATACCACGCTGTTGTATTCCTGAGATTAACGCTGACGTTCTCCACAACGGTTCGTCGCTCTGGATAAGAGCGTCTGCCAAGTGATTTTCAATGTGATGTAATGCATTTGAGGTGCATTCTGGGAATGTTTCACCCAGCCTTGCCACGGTCAAAGGATCTGGGAGCAATCCGTCATTAGGCTTTGTCAATCAACAGGAGTAATTAGTGGCCAAGTGTGCTCTAGTTACGGCATATGAGGAGCTGGACCAGCAAGGAATGAGGCCTACGCAGCCGTGGTCTTATTATGGTCAGGAATTACGTGTGGATATAGTTAGCGAACGGAACGCGGGCAGGATGTGGACGCGGTCCATGCGTGTGAACGTGCGTCTGCGGTATGCGGGTGCCCGTGGTCTGAGCGTGGGCAGTTGGGCACGGCCAATGAGAGGCCCCAATTAGCCTACGGGTGCGAGGAGAGCACGCTATTGGTCAGTCTGTGAGCCACGCGAGTCTGGGTTGGTCAGTTCATGGACCTGTAGGCAGAGTCAGGCCTGCTGATCAATCTGGTCCAAGGGAAGAGGAAGAGGAAGAGGAAGAGTTGGGGGGGGTTAGTCTAAGGACACCCGATCCTTCGCCTTGTCTCTGCAGAGGCATGCTGATGACAGCCCCTCCCTCTGTCCGTCCGTCTGTCTGTCTGTCTGTGGCTGTCTGTCGGCAGACTATTCCTGACCCCTGTAACGGGACACTCCTCTTTCCTCTGGAACGAGCCCCCCCCCCCTCCCCCCGTACCCAAACACCCCCTTCCGCACCCCCTCCCACATGGAATTCACCACCCTCCACCCCCCACCATTGTCAGCTGTCCATCTGTAACATCCTGTCACCTCAGGGTCTCCACCCCTCCAAACCCCCCCCCCCACCAGCTCCATCACATCAACACTGAAAACATCAACATGGCGGCCCTGCGCTCCAGCCGCGTGGAGCTTCGAGGGTACGGCCCGCCATCAGCCGTCTCCAGGATGACCACCGCTCCAGATCTCCTGCATCTCGTAAACTCGCCCAACCACAGCTCCACAGTCAGCTGTGCCATCTCTGACCCTCCCTAAAATAAAAACCCCGTCGTCGCTGGAGCGGTTTGCGCAATAATGCGACCGGCCCCAAAAATGCTGGAAAATTCAATAAAATTATGGTAGATTAAGCCACTGAGGTCTTTCCAGAGTGAAATTCAAATGCAGCCCTTTTGGCAAAGCAAATTAATGCACAATTGTCTGGAAAAACAAAACCCTTTAAAAAAAATTAATAAATAAAAAATATGGAATATTCAATACTTTTAAAATTCCAGGGATATAAACCGTTGGTTACACCGCAGCTAAAAGCGGCATTGGTAAGAAATTCACATGCAAACAGCACACGGATACAGTGCGTGTGCGCACGTGCGTGTGTGTGTGTGTGTGCATGTAGCAAAGAGGACTAGGAAGGGACTTGTGAAATAAACAGCTAAATTTATCTGTGCAGGGTCTGTTAACTCCAGAGTTATATCTGATCACAAGCTGACTTTGATATGACGGATGAATGATTCCAGCTCTAAGTGCTAAGACGTCTATTTCACGTGCTGTGTGCATTGTTGGCTTTATTGACTTTTTGGACGTTAGTCTTCGTCTTTGTGTGCTTCATTGTTAACTGGTCATCTCCCAACGGCTCGACACATTCACGGTGCACCAAGTGCTCTCTGGAAAATTATAATATCCTTGTTATTTTCCAATACTAAAGCGTCAAATGACACTAAAACTGATACTGTCTACCAACACCACCAGTAAACTTTACTCTTCTGTAAAAAAAAAAAAAAGATTATGTTGTTACGTTCCCTGGAATCAAACTATGCTTCTGCTACCCCTAATGGAATTTAAAATGAATAAATCATCTCATCAATAAGTCATCTTACTTTGCAATATAAGGAGTAAGATGCAAAAAACTTTTAGAACATGCAAAACTAATAACGTAAGCAACGATTGGTGCAAAACATATACCATGACCAGTCATTGGTCATGTTATTGGTTCTACATGCTAAAAGGTTGGTTTGCACATGCTAAATGTCAAATACCCTATTCTGGATTATCACCCCAGGGGAGCACAGAGCAACTAATGAACATATTTCACCACTATTTGGACTCATATCATGGCCAGGTAACTACACAACCCAAAGTTCTACCAAAGTTCAGTTGTGCTTTAAATAGGCAAAACTTTCTCGAAATGTAGTGTACTTAAAATCCCTGGATGATATACTTATTTCTGGGGTCTTCGCTGATAATAGTATAGACGATATTTTTTGCATACTGCGTGTCACTAAAGTATGCAGTAAGGAGTACACAGGATGCAGTAGATATGGCTCTGATTCAGACACAGCCATTATCTCCGCACAGTGTGCAGGATGCACGGATGAACCCTTGTCGTGCGAGTCCTGACGCCTCAGCGATAAAGACCTAATTTACGGGCAGGGATCACGTTTCGTTCCCAACGGGAACCGGGGAAAATGTCAGGAGGCGGCCAACGATGACCGAGAGAGCAGCCAGACCCCCAAATTCATTTGAAAACGTGTGCCTTCTTACTCAGTCTGGTCTCTTCTGCACCTTTGGGACCAACAGGAGCTGGACTGGGGGGGGGGACAGGGGCCCCATGCAACATGTCGCCCTAGACCTGTCTGACCCCTACCCGCGAGGGGGTATCCCATGGCTTTGAGGGCTGGCCAAAATTTCCTTTTTTTTTCTTCTTTTTTTTAATCTTATTTTGGCTTTGAGAGCTGGCCAAAATGTCCTGATTTTTTCTTTTTTTCTTTTGGCTTTGAGAGCTGGCCAAAATTTCCTGATTTTCTTTTAATGCACACTTGGGTTTCCTTCTGTTTCACCCCCCACACGCACACGCACACGCACACGCACACTCCCCCATTCTGTAATGATGTCACTGTTGAATGTGTAGGTTGAGAGAGGAACCCTGATAAAGCTCTCTCTCTCTCTGTCTATCATTCCTCAATTTCCTATATCTCTGTTTCTGTCCAAGGAGCCCTCATTTTCTCTCCATCACTCTCACATTCTCACCACTTCACTCTCTCTCTCTCTCTTTATTTCATTTACACTATCACCCTTTCCATTCTCCTTCCAGTCCCTTCATTCTCTCTCTCTCTCTCTTTGCTCACTTCTGTGCAAAGTGGGTGGTCCTACAGTAGTGCAGAGGGGGCGTGTCTCTTCCCTGACTCCTCCCACCACACACAGTATTGGTAAAGGTGATGAGGGACTGAAAAAGGAACTGTAGGTTGGAACCTACTGGCTGTAGGTGCTCCTGCCTTCGCCCCCTAACACACGCACACACACACGCACACACACACACAAGAATTAAATGTAAAAACCAGAGTGAGCCGGTGATCCAAAGCCAGACAGAATCAGACCTTCACACAGGACTTTTCTCTGTCTCAGGAGATGGCATTAATACAGTGCGCAGAAACATTTGGGGGGAGGAGCGAGGACAAACTACCCACAGCGTCCGTTCTCACTCTCCACTGTCCTCCCACAATTAACCCTTTAAGGGGGTGAGATCACAGATACGTGATTAGAATGTAACATTCTAATTCTTATGTAACAAGCACTACTGTAACTGTGGCAACTGAACGCTATGGAGTTCTAGAACACTGACTTAGAATTAAGACATTAAAAAAAAAAAAACATTCCAAAAAACCTACTCTTCAAAGGGTTAAATTCCCTGGGGAATGGCAAAAGCAGCGGGGATCCGGGGTGGGTTTGCACTTGTCCAGCACTGTTGTGGTTCTAACCCAAAAAAGGTACTTCACGAACATGGTAAGAGAAGATCGAAATGATGGCAACAAGGTTGACAACAGACCGGTCATTATCCAAGGCCCCCTTGTGAGCAGACGGATGGAGAAAACTCAGACGCTCCGGAGCGAGACCTCGCACTCAAAACTAAAACACAAACCGCATCCATTCTTACCCACAAAAGAGCCTCATTAAACCTCTGTTTAGGAAATGTATCAAATAATTCCTAAATAGTTCCTCTGCACTTAATAATGTAGAAAAAACCAGTAATTAGTCAGAGCAATACAAACTCTGCAGCTATTCACACAGGGAAAGTGTGTGTGGTAATTTGCTCAGAATTAATTGATGTTCCAACTCACTAAAATGGATAATTAGTCCTAAATATCTTGTACAACAGCTCATAAAATCAGCTTAAATCAGAAATAGCAAGCAGCGATGCTAACACATGGTGCTAGCCACTGCCCCGTCGGTAATTTGCTTTAAAAGCCCTCAGTCTTGGGCAGGCCTGCTCTTCCTGACCCCTGTCCATTTTGGGATGGCGTTCACATCCGACGGCTCAAGGTGACCCCCACCCTGCAGTCCTTCCCCAGCCCCCACCCAAAGAGCCCCACGGTCTGACCGCACAGCATTCAGCTGGCGAGTGCCATCCCACCCACACCCAGCTAATGTTTCACACGGGGTCCAGGGATTGCTGAGAATTCTAACAGGGGCAGATTGCCTGGACACAGAGAGGAAAAAAACAACCAAGCTCATCATTCAACCCTCCACAGAGGACTAGCTCTGTTCCACAGAACCCCTCCATTGTCCTGCGGAACCCTCGGCTGTAGAACACGGAACCTCACCTCTACTAGAGCTACTGTCCTATCGAACTCGGCTGTGTCACTACGGAAACTCCTGCATTCTTCAGAACCCTCATCTGTTACCCAGAACCCCCCATGTGTGCTAAAGAACCCTCGTCTCTTCCAGAGGGAACCTAATCACAAAACCATACGTTGCCGTGAGACGAGGCGCTCTGTGATCCGTCCTGGGTCCAGACATAATAATCAAATTAAGGTAAAGACAAACTATGATTATCCACTTAAAGGTGCCAAACTGAAACTAAGTAGCCGTGTTTATTCACATGGCCACTTTACCGCTGGTTTGGCAGGGGCAGACACACTGCAGTGTGCTGACCTCTATTTTAATAACCTCTGGTTCACCAAGCTGGCTGTTTTTTAAACAGTGGACAAGGCCCTTCCTGTTACTAAACTTTTGACTTAACCTTCAAGTCTGAGGGCTTAGACCACCGGTCATGGCTTTACATGGTAATTCACTTAAAAACATCCAAAATATCCTCTCGTTTTTCCATATAGGAACCGATATTGGTTCTACACGATACTTCCCAGGTTTTGCTGGTCAGGAGAACACCCGCTGCTCCACAACCCTATTTTGTACCAAACTTTTGTAGAATTCTACATCCTTGCTCCATCTGTAAAATACACTCTGTTCATTTTTCATTCGCAAAAAATAGGCAATTCCCAATACCCGTTCTAGGTCCAGACGTCTCGTTGTACTGAGTTATGAACGATGCAGCGAAAGGCGTGTGTTCGCTCATGCGTAAAAACCTCGGCACAATTTTGAAATGCATAGCGCTTCACTAATCCTCTCTCACGCCCAACCCTGAACTTTCCCCAGCATGCCTTTCTGTTCCTCCTCCGTAGGGGGTCTCCAGGCCACCGCTAAATCTGAGCTTCCAAATAGAAACTCTCAACACCAGAGGCATTACCTAAATCAGAGGTGTTCCGATCTTATCCGAAAACGGCCGGGCGGGAGTGGGTGCAGGTTTAGTGTGCGGCACTAAGGCCGGCACAAACGCATCTAATTCTACTTATCAAGGAGTTGATTGATGACCATGATTAGTTAATTAGTCGAATCAGGTGTCGTAGTGCTGGGCTAAAACAAAAACCTGCTTCCGGCCCCTTTTCGGATATGGTTTGGGCACCCCTGATCCAAATATTTATAAAAGTGCTTTTTAAGTGCAAATTTGTTTAAGATTTCATCAAATTCAATTTGTCCTGAAAAAATGCAACCACAGTTAAATCGGTATCACTTCACATTACATTACATTATAGGCATTTAGCAGACGCTCTTATCCAGAGCGACTTACACAACTTCTTATTACATTTATCCATTCATACAGCTGGATATACAGTATACTGAAGCAATTCAGGTTAAGTACCTTGCTCAAGGGTACAACGGCAGTGTCCTACCTGGGAATCGAACCTGCTACCTTTCAGTTACAAGTCCAGTTCCTTAACCATTATACCACACTGCCGCCCTATACGCCATTAATCAGACAGAGTTGTGACATTAAACCTGACATAACCAACCATGACAGCTTATTACAGCTTATGACAGATGTCATAACACTGTCATAATGTATGCACCAATCACAGTGTAGAATTTATTTTTACCGTGTGCATTATGACACTGTT
Organism: Synaphobranchus kaupii; assembly: GCA_029718625.1. NCBI lineage: Eukaryota > Metazoa > Chordata > Actinopteri > Anguilliformes > Synaphobranchidae > Synaphobranchus > Synaphobranchus kaupii. Next base: position 2,735,703 of record CM056393.1, read on the forward strand.
ATGGCATTTAAGCTGTAATACACTGTCATAACTGGTTATGCCGTGCAAATCCTTGGGAAAGATGAATAACATCTTTGCGTGCATCTCTTCCGAGCGGAAAAAGTGGCGGCATTTTCCAGTCAGCAGACAGCCCGGGCCGACCCGGAGAACCGCTGCAGCGGGAGCCGGAGTGGGGTGTCAGTGAAGTGCGACGGACGGGAAACCGGACCCTTTGTTTTGACAAGGCTGCTTTAAAGGTGACTGAGTGATCACGTCTGGGCTTTGTCCCGCGGAGGAGGGGGGGGGGGGGGGTGTGGGGGGTGGGGGGGGTGTATCGCATGAGCCAGACAAGCGCCAAACGCTGCAGATGTACTGGCAGCGAGGCTCGTTCGGATGATCCCGTTATTTATTTGCTCGCTCGCTTTGTTGCCGCAGTTGGAAATTAGTCTCGCTTTTGTTTCCAATTTTAGGCAAAACTTCGAATCGAGAAAATTACATCAATTGTCTAAATGGACAACAGGTTTTCCTCCATCGAAAACACGTGCACTTCAGGAAAACGCTTACGCTTATTTGCAGGAAATGACAGACAAATAGCTTTGAAAATAGCCATAATAGCGCACACAACACCGAAGGAATTTACGAGCCATTCCAGACTTTTCCTACCTTATTACTGCGTGTTTAATTAAAGCTATTAGCCCAATGAGTTCCTGTTCTTGGAAAGATAAAAATAAATCAGACTATTTCTTGAACATTGGTAGCTCTGATTCAAGGCCTCAACAGTAATCTAGGATATGGTGGAGTTATCTTGTTCAGCTGTAACTCACAGTCGGCTGTAACCATGGCAGCTATCTTTGGTCTCCCTGACAACATTCCCAGTTTTTCCATGCTGTCACATCTGTGTGAGGATCCATTGTTACCCTTTCACAGCTTTATTCGCTTCCATTCGACATTCCCGGCATTCCGGAGGACGCTGGCCATCCTGGCATTCGTCAACAACAGGAGGCAGAAGGCCACGGGCATCCATCTTCTTTAGGGTCATAATACACACATAAACACACACACACAAACACCAAATCATACTCACAGAGACCACAAGCGCGCTACACAAACAGACACACACACGCACACACACATGCACACACACACACACACACACACACACACACACACACACACACACACACACACACACACACACCACACACACACACACACACACACACACACACACACACACACACACACACACACATATCCCCATCTCCTCCACCTGGGTGTTTCTCTCATCATCACGTCGGGGGGGGGGCCATGCATGTGATGTGCACCATTCGGTGACCTTTCACCTTGCCCCCCCCCCCCATGTGATGTGCACCATTCGGTGACCTTTCACCTTGCCCCCCCCCCCCCCCATCTCAGTCTCTCCAGCAAGTCTGGTTGGACTACAGCGGCGTTGCCATAGTAACGCTGCCCAAGGAGGACAGAAACACGGATCGACCGGTTTGGATGGGTGTGTAGAAGCAGGGGGCGGGTTGGACCGGTCAGACACCTTCGCACGGCTGCTTCGCCGGGCCCCACCATCGCGTTCCCATTACAACCATCACTGAGCCTTTCCAGCGTATTACAGCTACAGTCTGCCTGCCAGGAGAGACTAGAACGGTTCCAGTGAAACTCCCCTCAGCAGCGGCTGAGTGATGTTGTGATTGACAGGTCCTGGCCAACTGGCCTAATGCCTGCCGGCGCTGAACGCACATCAGCTCTGTCATCGGACACCACAATGTTGTTGGACAAATTCCTTAAAATTCCTTGGTTAAATTTTTTTTTAACCCTTTAGTGTGTAAGATCCATAGACCGTTGAAAAATAGATATGACCACAAACACGTGATTAGAATGTTCTTAACTGAACGTTCTAATGTTGATGGAGCAATCACTACTGGTAATTGAAAGCAATGGAGTTCTAGAACACTGACTTAGAATTTAGCGATTTAGAATCCCCCCCCCCCCCCCCCCTCCCATTTTCTCAGCATTTGGAAGCCTGGTTATAGTCGTGTTCTGATACCAGAACTCAGGGGGCCCGTCCACACACTGGAACAGGTGCCTTAATGGGATGTGCCACCCGGCCACATTCTACATTTAACTACCCCAACCCCGACCTCGTAGCTCCCTGCCTGCTTCTGGATCTTCAACATCCCTCTCAAGGCACCCCTAAAACCATCTGTGCACCCAGATAATCCATCCTGCCCAATCCCTTAGCCCAAATGGACTGCTTCTGACTTGTAAATGTGTGAAGCCATGGGCTTGTCTGAGCATGCTCAGTCTGGAGTCTAGACCCAGGAAACGTGAGAGAGAGAGACATTTAGAGGATGGGGGGGAGGGGATTTAGGGGGGTTAATGAAAAAGGCTAAATTTAACCCATAACTCTGGGGTGACTGGACAGGACTTAAACAATGCTGACAATCCACACTCGCTAATACAATAATACCCTCTTTTTCCAGCCCCTGAGGGTAGGAATGTATTTTTTTTGGCTGAGTAAAAGAAGCACTGCCACAGGTCCCCAGGAAAATTAAGAGACTTCTTTTCTGATTTAGTGACAGAACACACGTCCCTAACTACACAGCTGAGGAGCCCTGGGGGCATAATATAATAAATAAATATATATTGGCACGTTGGGACAAAGCAAAGCATGCTCCCAAATTGCTGACCACGCCCTACAGTCGCTGCATCCTTTTATAGAACATCTTTATTTTTTTAATTTTTACTACGCCTCTCTCGATTTTCCCTCACGTTTATCCCGCTCTGTCATCGCCAAGGTGACGGATTAAACATCTGGGCACCAGCATCTGGGAACGGAGTGACCGGGTCCAGCGGCGCTGAGGACAAACCGGGGTGGGAGCAAGTTTAGGGGGGGTGATACGGGGACGGGACTGCTGAGACTTGGGTCTAATGAGAAACACAGGCTTTTGCCGGGACTCCGGGTTCGAGCTTGGGAAAGGAAAAGGAAGGGAAGGACGTAGAGTCTTGCCAACGGGCGCCTGCTGAACGATCACATCAATAAGGAGGAGCGGAAAAGCCCTGGCTCTGCTGCGCTAGGCTAAGCTAACATTGGCGCAGACACTTGGGATAGACAGCGGGCGGCAGGGAGGATTCAAAATCCCGCTACACCCGGGAGCTGGATGTAAGAAAAGTGTCCATCATAGGTTTACGATAAAGGATTAAACTTTCCCCCGCTCACATCTGCAGACCAGCACGACCAGCCCGTCTCCATGTTAGGACGCAGCTAGCGGCTAGCACTGCAAAGGACAGTTGCTAGCTCGCCTTTGCGGTTACTTCTCAGAGAGATATTCTTAAGATATAATACCCTTCCTCAGACCCAGGATTGGCCCGAGATTGAGCCAAATGAACCGCCTGCACATGCCTCTCTGATTGGCTCCCTGTTGTGGCAGAACCGGGTTGCATGCCATCTCATTCATGTGTGCGCGAGCAGGCCCGGAACAGATGTAGTACACTCGGGGTCAGCTTCTCAAAAGATGACGGTTTAACCAAAGGCAGGGTGTTTCGTACACGTTAAAACCATTTAAAAACACTCGCCGCCGCCCCCCCCCCCCCCCCCCCCCCCCCCCCCCTTCCTAAAACCCCAGCTTATCTGCCACACCGCTCTGTGCGTTACATGCTGGATACCAGAGGATTGTGAAACCAACCACACACTGGTTTTAGATCGCAGAGGACCCAATGTTGACGTTTAAAATTGACAAGCTATTGCCGGAGAGGGTGAGCGAGCCTTCTGGAGGACAACAATACCCCCTTTCTCTCCGTCCAGGACGGTCCTGAGATCAGACCAGACCACCATCTGTTTCCCATCGGCTTTATTTTTCACTCTCTTCTTCTGCTTTTAAAAAAAAATTATAATAAAATAAAATACAAAAAATATTTCCAGTGTGATCTACTGTACGTATAATCTTGTTTTCCTGGCAGAAGAAGTTCATTGCGACGACGGCCCCTTTCGGTCGCCGTTTGATCTCTGCTCGCCGATTCGCCGTCTGTGGGGGTCGGGGGGGATGGGGGGGGGGGTCTGCCAGCGCACTCTCGGTTGTTTGTTTTCCCCTCGTCCTAAAACCATAACGCTGCCGGCACAAAGCAAGCTGTTCCCGTCTCCGCCGTCTCCTTTGACTCTTCGCCCCCTTTCGTCCCTCCTGTGTTTGCTTTCGCTCGTTCGCCCTGTTTTTGTCTCCTCGACCATTTCCCGGTGCTTTCTCTCTCTCTTTTTTTTGTCTCATTGATTTATGCACATACTGACCCCCCCCCCTCCCACCCCCACCCCCACGATTCCGCAGGTTTTGTTTGCCTTTGGACCGCGAGCGCCGTATTCCCTTTCTAAATCGCCGAGCCGGCACGCACAGGTCGTTGTGACTCTGTGGCTCCAGGAGATCCGGCAGAGGGCAGAGGCCCGAGGTCAAAGGTCAACCTGTGGTGGAAAAGGGTGGAGGACGGGGTAATGACTGAGAGGGACGTTATGACGGGTGGGGGGGTGAGACAGATACACAAGACAAAATACTAAATACATGGGAGACACCTCTGTAGCGCTGCTCAGAGACCTCTCTCAGTGCGATGTTATACACAGAGGGAGGGAGAACAGAGACTGGACCCCATTAAATAAAACCCCAAATCTGAACAGCAACCACGGCGGGACGGCTAACTACGTGTTAGAACTGAGAAATCTTCCACAAACCAAACAAAAAAAACGCTTGCCCTTGAGCATCAAACGTGTCTCTGGTGTTTCGATTGCGGTCGATGTCGGTGAGGCTATTCGCGAGCGTCGCATTGAATTATCCCGCCAGGGCTGCATTTTCGCCAGAGCTACAAGGACCATGGAAAGTCTTACGGTTTTGGGTTGGAAAACATTTACGAAAAAAAAAAAAATAATAACAATGAAAAAAAAACAGCAAAAAAAAACAAAAAAACATTGAAAACAGATCGAGTTCATGTGGCTGGATGGGAGGAGAGGGACTGAAGGCCTCGCGCTTTTCTCCACGTCTCACCGGGTCACCCTGGCTTACCGTTGGCCTTTCACCGCCGGCCTCCTCGCCTGCCATGGCGCTAAACCCCCCCACCACCCCCACCCCCCACTGAGCTTTCCCACAATGCATCCGTTTACTCTCAAAATAATACTCACTCCGCATCGCTCCTGACAGGAAAGGCAAACATAACCCAGCTATGATCCTGTCATGTTTATACGGCCATGCCTGAAATCCATTATGAGAGAAATGTTTGGACCCACCAGAAGTCTTTCACCAAATTTCTTTTTTTTTTTTTCACAAAAAGTATGCTGAAAAGCATTCCTGTAAAAGCTTTGTATTAATTTCATACCTTTGAGAATTTGGCCTCAATTTCATAAAATATTAAGCAAGTAGTTATAAATTGCAGAAGTACGCATCAAATTAACATATTCAGTCCTCAATTATTTTTGGCTTACGTAAAGAATGGCCACACAGGTATTCCATGAATATTTCAAATGTAACTTGAACTTGATTCTGCATAATCATCGTGATCCTTGGAAGACCAGTATTCAGTGATGAAAATGGTCCAGAAATAGGTAATAAAAAGTCACAAAGACATAGTAAAGACACCATAGAACATAGGGCTCTTTATGACCCTGTATGACCCTAGAATTTTAATTTCTCTCTGGGGATGAGTAATACAGTAACTGCTTCACAGAAAATATCAGTCTCCTATAACAGTCCCATATCATCTATAAGGCTATTTAGGGTCTGAACACAAAAGTCCACAGAGAGAAGGATGATGTTATTTTCATTGTGTGTTGTGAATGTGAACGTGTGTGTGTGTGTGTGTGTGTGTGTGTGTGTGTGTGTGTTTGTTGTGAATGCGCCTGCCATTTCCAAGGCATATTGCTGTTGTGTCTGTTATTGTCTGGCTTTAGAAATACATTCACATAGGCCATGCCAATAGTGCATTTAAAATTGGAATCAGTTGTTTACACTTCTGTTATTTTTGAATTTGTGAACTTGTTTGCTGTGTTTTGGTTACACAGATTTAGTTGTCAAGTCAATAAATCAACATTTAAATTTGAGAGTGAGAAAGTGAGCGAGAGAGGAGGAAAAAGCTAATGTGCGTGTGCGTGTGTGTGTGTGTGCCTGCATGTGAGTGTGCGCGTGTGTGTGCACGTGTAGAATTGGGATAAGGAGAAAACCAAGTGGTTCGGGGAGAAGACAGTGGTGCCGCTGATATGCTTGTCTGTGCAAACAGGGACTCCCTCGATGACTCAAGCTGTGCCTTCCAGGATTTTAATGAATATTTAAAAAACAGATACACAGTGTGAAAGGCTTGCTCCGTCGTCACCGGTGATAACGCTACCGGTACATACAGCACCTTCAGCACACTTTCCTGCTGCGCAGACACTCATATGAGAGGCTGATGTGAAGAGGGAGGAGAAAATAAATCAAAAAATAAAAACTTTGTTCCATACATCTGCCATATGCCCAGTCCACCTACACTTAACGACACTAGACCTACGCTAATCTTGATTGCAAATCTCCCAAATCTCTGTCCCTCTCCATCGCTCTCTCTCTCTCTCTCTCTCTCTCTGTCTGTCCCTCCCCTCTCTCTCTCTCTCTCTCTCTCTCTCTCTCTCCCATCATCGTTAGTGATGAAATGGACAGGATGTGTCCTAGGGGTAACCCTAAAGTGTCTCTTCCTCGTCCCATCCTGATGAGGACGGGATGCAGAGCTCACAGGATGTTGGCGGTTCTGGTAGTTTGGAAGAGGGGGGGGGGGGAGGCGCGGAGATGGTAGACCTGCAGAGTGACTGTTACCAGAGCTTCCGCTAATTATGGACGCTCCGGTAACGAGGTCATCTGATAGGTCGACCCTGTGACAGGGTTTCTTCCTGACGGACAGCGGCCTGAGGAAGTCAGCTAGCGGCGGGAATCTCTGGATATATTCGCAAAACTTTCGCCGTTGCATTTTCTTTGATGCGCGCAGAAATTAATTAATTTTTTTAAATTGAATATTATATTTAATAACGTAAAGACGATGATTTGCGGAGTACTGATGCCAGCGAATGTTACAATGAGGCCTTGCAGCTGGCTACAAAACAACGACATGACCGTCATTGAATGGTAGAATAACGACTTGCTGCATATTAAATCTGTGACTGTTGGAGCCTTCAAATACGACAATTTACCCACAGACTTATGCTCTCTCAGCCGTCTGGGACCGTTGCGGAATACTGGGTGATCCGGCACCTGAAAAACGCCAGATCTTGAGGGTAGACAGAAGCAAAACTGCAGGTAAACACAGTTTTTGTTTAGATTTTGGTTGTAGTTGTAAGACGGGGAAATGAAAGGAGGGGTAGATGTGCGTGTTCCTCGTCAGGCCGTGCAGCTGTGGTTCGTCTCCCGTTTTCCAGACCTGGACGGGCGCCTGGCACACACCACCGTACCACAGCCGGCACCGGGCCGGATACCGCCGTGCGTTCTGTGTGTAACGGGATTCCCACCTTCCCCCCCAGGACTGCCACACCCAGCAACAAGCAGGCAAAGCTGTTAGCCACAGCCCGCTACGACACGATGCTAACCTTGCTCTAATCAGTTCAGTTATGTTGCGGGTGGACTAATTATCATCTTACCCTACGTACTGGAAGGGAGGCGGTTTTAAAAACGCTGATAATAAGGGGTGTGACGGAACACGTTCTTGGTACGGGTCTTTAGGTTTGGTATACACGCTGCCAACTGAACAACTACAGTCTTGCTTTAACGCATGGCTGGGATTACTCGATTCTGATTGACAGGCTGGTCAAGAGTAAGGGCACAGCTACGTGTGCGATTTAAACTCAAAACGCTGAGTCACTCCCGACGTTAATGTGCCTTCAGCAAGAAACTATGGCCAGTTATCCACTGTTTACATTTCATAATAAATGAAATGCATTTTGATATATAGAGATTTATTTTTTTCTGCTGTACCGAAAAACGTACCGAACCGTCAAACGTCAAAACCAAGGTATGTTCCGAACCGAGATTTTTGTGTATTATTACACCCCTACTGACGGCTCAACGGTACATACTGCTATGCAGTTATTCTTTAATTACTGTGTCATACGTGATATTCTTCCCCTACATACAGGCACTGTGGCGGAGAGGCAGTTAATAAACAGACGGTTGAACACATGGCTGCGTTTTCCTTCCCCGCGACAGAAACTCTGCCAAATTGTGCTGTCGTTTCCGCGCACAATAGTTATACATACACACATACACACACACACACACACACACACACACACACACACACACACACACACACACACACACACACACACACACACACACACACACACACACACACACACACACACACACACACACACACACACACACACACACACACACACCTGCGGGTTACAGTAATCACCCAATTAACTGCAGATCACATTCTGCACCTCAGCTCTCTCTCTCCCTCTACCTACATCCCTCTCCCTCCCTCTCTCTCCCTCTACCTACATCCCTCTCTCTCCCTCTCTCTCCCTCTACGTCCCTTTCTCTCTCTCCCTCTCTCTGGTCAGAATCCAGCTCAGATCTTTCTGGAGATGAAAGGATTCAAAACCACCTGCGCTAACAGACTGTATTGGACCGAATGCTCCCCTTGTACCCAGGTGAGAAATCTCATGCAGGTCACCAGCACCGCCCCCCCGGGATTCAAAAATCACACACTCACTTTAATTTAAAGTACAGGAGGGGCGTGTGTGTGTGTATGTGTCTGTGAGAGAGAGTGGCACCACACTCTTTTTAGGAACTTCTAAAGACAGATCTGAAAGACTGCAGACCGTTACATCCCTGTAGCCTAGTGCTGATACTAAGATGTCTCTTTATCAACTCGGGTTTCCCCAAGTCCACGGATCCCAGTCATAATGCAAACTGAAAGACCTCATTAGGGTCCACATTATATATATATTTGTACCATGGCTTGGATTACTCGATTCTCATTGGCAGACGGGCCGGTCTTTACATTTGTATACATGCAGAGTAAGGATATATCCACAGGGCGAAGCGCAGCTAAGTGCCTCATCACTGTTCCAAATTACTCCACGTAAACATCTCAAGCCCCAGTGTTCTAGAGTTCTGTTTTTCATAAACAACAACACAACGTCTGATCGGGAACAAAAGAAGGTGCCTCGGCTTGGGAGACACAGCATCTCCTTCAAAGCAAAACATTTGGTTTTGTACTACAGAGCTGCGGTCAGAAACGTTACCGATAGAACTCACAGCGTGTAAAACTATACCCAATCTGAAACAGACATTGTGCAGCCATCCTTGCTTGGCTAGCTAGCTAGCTAGCCACATCGTATTAAAGGACTGTTATGCAAATGAGTCAATGGGACGAGATTAATTCTTTGGGGGAGCTGGTTTCCTGCTTGGAATTCATAAGCTAGACACAAAACTCAAGGGGCAGCATGCTGGCCACAGACATTAGAAAAGAGCACAGTCTACCTTTGTCTCTCAGTACAGGAGTTTAGCAGTAGGCCAGGCCTATTATCTGGTGTCTTATATCCAGAGACATTTCCTTGGCTGTGTATTGGGCAAAAATCAGCTTTTGCAGAGAGCCAAGTTACATAATCATTGTTGCTCTCCAGCAACAAACAGCAAGACACAACAGGATTTTAAAAACGGTATGTTTTGTCATTTATGATATTAAAGTAATATTAAATTAAAGCTATATTTAGTTAGGTAACTACTACAACAACCTTACAATAAACAAAGTCACAACACTAAGTAAATGGGTTGAATGTTTCCATTAATTCGTAATCACAGGGGATTTTAAAATGATATCTGATCTCCCTCAGTGTGAGCTTTAGGTTTTGAGAGGAGTTCAGCTGTGGCTATTAGGACCGTCCTAAAATACCTTTATGAACAGGGGATTGTGTGTCTGAAAACAGCAGGTGTAAATAGCACAATAACTGGTTAAAGGCATCGAGACAGACGCAGTTTCAGTTGTAAGTCCCTCCATCTGTCTGCTAACCAGTCACTCCAAACTGCCCTGGGGTTTAAAAAAAATAAATAAACAAACAGCTGTCACATATATTTTAAGGATGACCATTCCAACTATGTGTCCAAAAATATGATTCAATTACGACGGCTTTATTGGCACACACAGCGAAGCGGTCATATCTGACGCACGTTAATAAAATGTATCGCCAGAGAAGGCTGGCGGTGTTTTTAACCCGCCGTTATATTTGAGGCCTTTCAGGGAGGGGGCGTGGTTTGGCAGGCGCAAGGCATGGCCGGTCGCAGTCCAGGGGTCACATGTATAAACAGTGCTCAGCAGAAAAATGCCCTCAGAACGCTGCGTAAGCGAGTTTCCACGCAGAAATTCAGATGTATTAAATAAGAGTATCTGGCGTCCCTCTGCACACGTTGGACACCATACGTATGCAGTGTTTTGGAGTCGGTGTGATATGGCGACACCGTGACCGAAAGGCAGAGGGAGAAAATGTAAAACTTTGCGTAAGCAGATTTCAGACTTTCTCCCTGAGCATTCTTTTACTCAGAGTGTTATACATGTGGCCCCAGGAGCGGATGAGGGCACGAAGTTGTGTGTGGTGGGGGGGGGGGGGGGGGGGGCGTATGTGCTGTTTGAAACCTGCAACCTGCCCGCTGACCCCCACCTATAAAATATTAAAAAAATATAAAATGCTTGATGCTCTCAGATATACACCGCACTCTCTCCCTCTTCCTCTTCCCTCCTCAACTCCTCTTCATCTCTCCTTCTCCTACCTTTCTTCTCCAATCTGCTCCTCTTCCTCTCCTGGAATACACTACACAACAACATTCCTACTGTTATAGAGAGAGAAGGCCCTGTGATTGGACACGGTGGTCACATGACCACAAAGCAAGGGGGGTGGAGGGGGAAGGGAAAGAGAGGGGTTCGGGGCAGGGGGAGCTGTGGGGGGGGGGTGCATTTTGGGCAGTGTTGGGGAATTGAAGCAAAGACAAGCTGAGGGAAAAAGGTCATCATCATTATGACCTCGCCAACAATCACTTCCGGGTCACTGTGAACGCCCAATCAGATTGCACTGCGCGGCACCGAGGGTTCCAGACAGCACCCATCCTCCAGAACACAGGGTTGCACAACTGACACAAATTATGACCCCGTAATCAACACAATGTTTACCCACACAAACAGTTCACAGGCACAACACGGCCCTTATCTCCACAAACCATCAATAAACGTGCAGCAATACCCTTATCGACGCAGACGGTCCATAAAAGCAGACCCGCGGTCCTTATCTACGTGAACACAGACCACTGCCTTTCGTTACGCACCGGTCTTTCATTGCGCAGGAATGTTCGAGTCCCAGTTTTACTTTTTTATTTACATACCCCCCCCCCCCCCTGCCCCCTTCCCCACCACTTTTTTTTTTTTTTTTTTCTAAATAAACCTCAAAGTAGCGTAAATAAGTGGATACACATCTGAAGCCTTAGGCTGTCGGTTTCTCTGTTCCACAGAAAGGCCGAAGTCCCCATTAGGAGAGAGCGTGAGAGACCGTCTCTACGCCGCACGGCATGGCCAGGTTAAAAGGCCACAGCAAAGTCGATGTCTGCGTGATGTTGGTGAAAGGCTAGATGGGAATTGTAGTACCATGACAAATTAGAAGACTGTTTTTTGTCAGACAGAATTAGAAAAAGCTTTGATTCAAAAAATTAGCGTCCAAAAACAAGTCAGGCGATATTTTAGTATTGATTACTAACCACAATAAACACAAGTAACGACAAACTCATGTTGTTGAAATAATTGAGGTGAATGTTTCCTTTAATGCACAAGCTTATTAATCATACACTCCCCCCCCCCCCCCCCCCCACCTCCACCTCCACATGTTAACCATGTAGCCAATCAGAGACAAGCTCACCAGTTTGCAGAATGGTAGCAGCCAATGTGGCATCAACATCCACACTGACAGAGAATAACTTCTGCACCAATAAAATCATCTATATTAGGTTATTTCCACATTCAGTCTGGGTCAAATGAGGGTCAAAGGGCATTTTCAGAGGCGGAGATTGACACCGGTGGTGGGGGGGCATTGCTGTTAACTAATCTGTTGAGGAAATTTGCTTGGGGTGGGGGGGGGGGGGGTGTGAGTGTGTACAAAGACACCAGACAAACTGTACAAGCCGAGCATGAAGGCCATTCAGATTGGGAGCAAAGCTCTACAGCGGGATAACTAACTAACCCTCCACAACACCCCAAAACAAGAACGCCAGGCCAGGATTGAGGGGGCTTGGGGGGCATTCCTGGTCTCCCCCAAACCTAGCGGCTGTAAAACACCCCAGCGCAGCGGCGGGAGACACGCGTTTCGGGAACGACACCAGAGAAATAAGCCTGGATGTGGAACCAGTGAGGCGTTGTGGCAGACTGCCATGCACAGAGAGAGAGAGAGAGAGAGAGAGAGAATGTTCGGGCTCAATGAAAATATTTGGGAGATTTGCAATTAAGATTAGGGGGTAACGGTGCTGAAGCAGAGGGGAACAGGTCACTTTTACACGCGAGCTGGCGCCGTGCCCTCACACGCTTACAAAAAGTACGAATTTATGTGGGAGCGACTCAAATCTCCGTCTGCCCATCCTGACAGGGGGGGGAGCGCAGGGGGACATTTTTAAGTGACGGACAATTATCAGACCAACCCATTCACTTTTAATAAGCACAGAGTGTGTGCTTATTAAAAACCAATAAAAACCTAGGGAAAGTGTTTGATTGGACCCAGCAAACACTTAAGTCTCCGATATGCGGTGTGCTTTTTAGGTATAATAGTAATAATTCCTGGGATTCATTTTCGAAATCCTTCCGGGTCATTCCAGACTTTCCAAATTAATGTAAAGATCCAAACTGAAAAACACATCAAAGATACAGATTAAGGTTAGGTAGAATCCGTGTTCAGTGAAATAACATGCATGTAAAATCCGTGTTCAGTGAAATAACATACATGCATCTGTGTTCAGGGGTCTTAAAACCTTTCAATAGAAGTATTGTCTGTTTAATTGCGGGGGTACCCTTGCTTTGATTGTTTATTTTTACTACTTAACATTTTGGATTTTGTTTTGTACGAGCCCCAGAAAGGGGCATTATCTGTGGGGTGTGGTAAAGGCGCAGGAGGAACAGCTGAAGGGCCACACCCCCCCACCCCACTCTGCTGGGACATAAATGACTCCAGAAATACACACAATAATACAGTGGAATGGATGATAGATAATTAAGATACTGTGTGTGTGTTTGTATGTGTGTGTGTGTGTGTACGTGCATGTGTGTGTGGAAATCTCTGGGGTCAGTAGGGGTTCTATGTATGCTTTAGGGAAGTGGACTTTTTAAAAGAGAGAGAGAGAGAGAGAGAGAGAGAGAGAGAGAGACATTTGATTCTTTCCTTCTGTTTGTACAGTTAGGAGAGAAGAAAGAAAGAGGGAGAATAGAGAGAGAGAAAGAGAGAGAGAAAGAGAGAGAGAAACGGTCGAAGGCATTGCTTTAATAGCTCTGGCATAAACAGCTTTGCCACAGGCATTCTTCTACACGCAGGGCAAGAGCAACTGGGCCCGTTACCAAGCCAGCGCTGCGTTTCCTCCTCTTACTTTGAACAGATTTAAAAGGACGTGTAGCGTGGGACAAGCCGAGTGCTGGCTTCAACATCCACCCAGCAGCGCACCTGTACTTAAATCAACTCTGACAGTGCGTTTCATTCCCTCTGGAAGCTCATTTAAACTCGGTTATGTTAAATTAACGCTGAACATTTTTTTACCGCATACAAGCTCAGCACCGAGCCTCGACACAGACACCGAACACAGACCCTCAACACGGTCTCCCAAGTATGACACCTGAACACATAAACACCCTTTTCTTTACTGCACACTGAAAGTCCAATTACATTATATTACATCGCATCCCATGACATTACACTGCATTACATGGGGGCGGTAGCAGAGAGCTAAAGAGGGAGATGGTGGACCTGATATTTAAAAGACACGAGAGACGTTCCACTTCTTCACAAAAGTACAATTGGTGAAAATTCCAGGAGCTGATTCGGTGAAAATGTGTGTGTGGATAAGCGCGCGCGCACGCACGCACGCACAGTCTCATATGGAACAGAGTTCTTTAATTTAGCAGTGGTAACTCACATAACACCACAGTGGTGGCTTGGTCCACCACAGAGCAGTCATTAACACACTTTAACACAGTGTGCGGACGCACGCACACACGCACGCACGCACAGGGGTACACTGAGTCAGGCATCTATAATACAAGCCAGCTCAGCTCATCCCGAAGAAGCCGTTTTAGTGGGAGTGAGGAGCCAAACCACTTGAGTCAGTGTGATGACATGACATGTCATATGACTAATTCATAAGTTCACTTTTGCATTCTACCTAGAGGGAGGGGCACACGAGTAGCTATTTAAGCGAGCGAGTCGCCACCGTCTCCTGTTTGACTCTAAAGAAGACACTGTATGTGTCCAAACGTTAGTCGGCTTGCATTCTATTTACAGTGAAAGCTGAATATTTGTGAGCTCCAGGCTTTTTTTTTTTTTTGGGGGGGTTGAGGTTTACACAGGTTATTCTGAACTGCAAATCTGAACCCCAGAACCCCAAGGGCCAAAGCTTTCCAACCTTGTCGCTTCCACACACACGAAAACCCCTTACCCATAAACCACTGGTTCTGTCCGTCACACGAGGCTCTGAGTTCTCACCACCAGGATCCCGCTACCCCGGGAGGTGGCGTTTACACCGTTTGGGTTTTTGCGTCGGACAGCTGAGGCAGGGGGCGGGGGGGGTGGGGGGGGGGGGGCGGGGGGGGGTGGGGGGGGGGGGCGGGGACACTAGCGAGATTGTGGAGAGTCGTTGGCGATCCTGACAGGTTGCTGAGGGACGGCCACCCCCCCGAACACAGGCTGCACACACCGTCCAAACGGGAGTAGGGGGGTACAGTGTCAAAGCCTCCATTGATGCTGGGTGGGATCTCTTAAGATTTGGGGCCCAGTTTCGCCCCCTAACAAGTCCTTTAAAGGCCGGCGAAGCGCCCGGCCTGATAAGAGCACTGCTGAGGCCTTGTTGAAGATTTTATAAAAACCCCAGACCATCTATAAGGGGGCCCAGCTGTGCTGTTAAACTTCACTACTACTAACACAAACAGACCACCCTAAAAAACATCAGATGTCTGTGGGTTTCTGGCATTCCTGATATTTAAAGTCTGCACATCTAGGACAGAAACAAGAGGGGCACAAACCAGCAATAATATAATATTAAAAAATTATATAAAACAGTCTAATGTTTAATCCCCCCGGGAAGTGGTAGACCAGTCTGCTGGCTGGATGACTCTGCAACATCAATTATGACATCACAATTAAGGGTAACTAATGGAGATGGTGATGACAGGGGTATGCTGAGGCCAGTGTGTGATACAGGGTTTAACCTAATACAGGGAAAACCTATCTCTACTGTTCACAATTCTAAATAGTGTTTTAATAGCAATACCAGTAATACTAATACTTTCTGTATTAGCTATGACACAACAGAACTACTGACATAAGTAGCCTACATTATGGTGTAATGTAGCCTAGGCAAGGTGCTATGTAGTGCTTACGAAGGAGTTATGTAGCGTTTATGAAGGACAAAGAAAGTGTTCTCCATGATTGTAAACACAGGGCCTCTTCTGTCCGCTCAAAATGACTTGCTTATCTGTGGCTTAATTATCTCTATCAGCTCCATTATAGACCCATTTGTGCCGTTATAAATGTTTACACATTTGTTAATGCCAAACTGCAGCTGGAGACCGTTGCACTTTGCAGCCAGAGAGAAAGAAGTTATAATACTGTGAAAATGTGGTAAAGTGGCCATGTTAAGTTATAATTAGTTGAACTTCCCCCGTAATGAGTGGACTGTTACACAAAAACTGCAAGATGAAAGGAATAATTAGACTGAAATTAAACGGTATCTACGCCGTAAAAGTGTTACCGCAGGCTATACTTTTGGCCCGCGCTTGAAAAATATTTTACTGCAACATATGATGGATGCACGTGCGTGAATGTAAAAGCATATGGCTCTTTAGCTAATTGGACCAAATCTCAAGCCATGGAAAATCGCTGGAACTGAAATCAAGCGCATGTGCTGCCCTCCGGGAATTGAGATCGACACCATCTTAAAAAAATTAAATAAAAACCCAACAACGTTTTAATGCGTGGCAGCGCAGCTGAAGAAATGCATCATTAAAACAACAGCCTTAAAAACAATGTGAGATCGTTATTTTCAAAATGTTTTAAAAGGTAGGAAATAAAGCCGAAGCTGAGCATAATGGCGTTTGTGCGAGAGAAACGCAACCCAGCGCACCTGCCTCTCCCTCCCTGCAACGTTACGGTAATTAGGGTCATCACTCGCGATCTGAAAATGAAACACAAACCCGCCGCTATCGTTTCCATACGGCTTTTTTCTTTAAAAAAATAAATAACGGCTCTCGCGAAGATGCAGGTCGAAAACGCACGCCATGAGCTACAGTGTTCCGAAATCCTCAAACCCGGCACCCCGTTTGCGCAGTGCGGGCCGGGCCTAAACGCTCCCCCGAACCTCTGCGTGGGCCCCGACCCGCCCCGCCCCGCGGCCCCACAGCCCCTGCATCCAGGAGCTGTTTATTTTTCAGAGGGAGGAATGCGCCCCGGCTGGCGCTAAAACACGGCGGGTTTCCAAAGCTAACTTTAATAAGGAGCCCGGTGAGAGATGAGAGCAGAGGGGGGGGCGCTCGCCAGCCAGGGTCCAGACAATCAAGGGACCCCCCACCCCCACCTCGCCCACTCTTAGCCCCTTTTCCCCTCAGGATGGGAGAGAGAAAGCCCCCCCCGCCCTGCCACAGCAAACACCAGCAGAGGGCCCAAGAAACAGAACATGGCCGACGACACGAAGGCTCCGCCCACACGTGATATATATACAAAGCTCACCGTAGGGAGGTGCCCTACAGAGGCTTTAGGGAAGAAAGTGCCGAAAAAGGTGAGTTTACTCCGGTGTAGAGGTGCTAAGATACCCAGGTTCAGGCAGAGAAGTGTGGGGGAGGGGGGGGGGGGGGGGTCTGAGCTGGAGAATGGACCCCAAAGTTTGTTCCACTCTGGCCAGCCTCCTTGCCACTGTTTCCCCACATGCTCAGAAATAAAGGTACAGTGGAGGTACATTTTTCTTCTTTAAGGAACAAATTTATTATATTATATATAATTTATATACCCTGAATGTACAATAATGTTCTATTTCAGTTCTAATAGCAAAAAAGGTACAAATTAATTATGTATTTCTGGCTAGGGGTACAATTTTATGTACCTATAGGGTACCACCCCAGGGACAAGCGTTGTACCTTTTTAGGTACTTTTTCAGAGAGTGTAGACTCCAGGCTTGCTTTGTGGGTGGTAATAGGCCAGGATTTTCTGTGAAGTGCATGTGTGTGTATGTTTGTGTGTGTGTGTCTGTCTGTGTAGGCGTGTGTGTGTGTCTGTCTGTGTAGGCGTGTGTGTGTATATGTGTGGGACGCATTTCACAAATAACTCCCTACGGACCCCAGACATCGGTGGACAGCGAGTGCGAAACTTGCAAACGTGGCTCTTGATAAGAGATCAGTGCGGTAAGACCCTGGTGAACAGGCCTGCTCTTGACTCTTTGCCCTGTAGATAGATTAGCACACTTACAAACTACAATACACTGCAATCTCATATTTTGTCTGTGTTGGACAAAACTGGCTTAGAGTGGGTATACAGTGCCCTCCACTATTATTGGCACCCCTGGTAAAGATGAGTAAAAAGGGTTATAAAACATTCACTGTTTGGTGAATTAGCTTAATCTCACACTGAAAAAATGAGAAAAATCCAACCTTCAATTGAAGTAAATTTATGATGAGAAAAAAAAATCAAGAAAGAATTATTTTTAACAAAACCACGTGTGCCACAATTATTGGCACCCCTGCATTATATATAGAATAAAGTATCATTTTTAATATTTGGTTGCATATCCTTTGCATGCCATGACTTCCTGATGTCTGTGACCCAACAACATCAAAAGACTCTTGATATCTTATTTTCTGGTACTCTTACAAGCGATACTATAATGTATCTGCATTTGAATGGATCTCTATGGGAATTGGGGGGGTGGGGACTAGATTTAGTTGTCAATTATGCTGGAACAGTATGGAACACATGGTTGGCTAAATGGCTCTAAGCCATCAAGGGGTCTGACGTATCAAACTAGCCTTAAACCATCACTCTGCTGCCAGAAATACAGTAGATATGGATAGATAACTTGAAGGGTTTCTTCTCCTGACTTATTTTTCCATAGAGTTCAATAGGAAAAATTTGTCAGGAGAAACAAGTGATCCATCCATATCTACTGCATATCTGGCAGCAGAGTGATGGTTTGAGGCTAGTTTGATACCTCAGACCCTTGATGACTTACAGCCATTTTACCAACCATGTATTCCATACTGTTCCAGCATAATTTACAGCTAAATATAGTCCCACCCCCCAATTCCCAAAGAGATCATTCAAATGCAGAGACATTATAGTATCACTTGTAAGAGTACCAGAAAAGAGTCTTTTGATGTTGTTGGGTCACAGACATCAGGAAGTCATGGCATGCAAAGGATATTACGAACAAATATTAAAAATGATTACTTTATTCTATATATAAATGCAGGGGTGCCAATAATTGTGGCACATGTGGTTTTGCTAAAAATAAAAATTTTCCCATAATAAAATTTACTTCAATTAAAGGTTGGATTTTTCAAATTTTTTTTCAGTGTGACATTAAAGGTTGTATCAGCGATTTTGGGTGGAAACATAAATGATCACATTCATCTGATTTTTCCTCACGATCCGCTAGCTGCCCGCCCCATAAGCAGGGCCGTCAAAAAACCGCGTCTCTGTAGCAGCCTATGCTCCGAGATCGTACACAAAAACAAATGGTACTACCAACCACTCAAAACCAAAATAAACAGTATTCCAACCAATCACAATGATCTGCACAAACGCTAATACTCTTATCTCGCTGAAATCTTGACGGATTTACAAACGGTTTGGTTTCTTACAAACGTTATTAACGTGGTTATAATTCTGGATGCTTGAACACTATTTTTTAAAACATAACATAATTATTCATAAGTATGTTTGTTTGGGATTTCGCTTCAGAAGTGACGTCACGTTTGTGCAGATCATTGTGATTGGTTGGAATACTGTTTATTTTGGTTTTGAGTAGTTGGTAGTACCATTGTTTTTGTGTACGATCTCGGAGCATAGGCTGCCTACAGAGACGCGTTTTTTTGACGGCCTGCTTATGGGGCGGGCAGCTAGCGGATCGTGAGGAAAAATCAGATGAATGTGATCATTTATGTTTCCACCCAAAATCGCTGATACAACCTTAAGCCTAATAAACCAAATGGTGAATTTTTTATAACCCTTTTTACTCATCTTTACCAGGGGTGCCAATAATAGTGGAGGGCGCTGTATGAACGTGGTTCATGTATTAATTTTTTTCCTCGATACAATACGTCAATAACTAAAGGAAAACGGTAAACGTCCAATGCGACACAGCACCACTGTGAAGTGGAAGGTGAAGGACGAGGATTGTGCCTGCTGAGAACTCATAAAACCCAAGATTATCTTCACAGGGTGTGTTTATACTTCACTCCTGTAGGCCTGATCCCAAGCTAATGCCCGCATGTCAGCGTGGACTGAAAAGATACAAGCGTATTGTCTTAGTAACCGCAGACTCATCCAGATACACACTTAAGCCACAGGTTAGATAGAAATAATGTCTCCCTGCTCCTCTCTGTCATTCTGTGATTCTGGCCAGCACTCCTCTATTGGGGAAGGCTGTGAGAGAACAGATACCCTGAAGAGCGCTTGCCGTAGAACCCCCCCCCACCCCCCACCCACCCCCATTTCTCACAAACATTATTGCTACTCTAAAGTAAAGTGAGACTGTGAAACCTCAGATGATTTCTAAGTAGAAACCCGTTTGGAAAAAGCTGCCGTCTCTCCCTGTAGTCAAACGTAGTAAAATACCGTTTATTACGCTTTAGCACTTTTACCGTTTTTACCGTGGCGGAAGCGACAGGGGAGGATCTAACTCCTCAGACCCTAACCCTAACCCTTTCCCCAGACCTTCCCTGGTTGGAGTACTACACTCAGTACCAAAGGCCAGTGGGGTATTTATAAGAGACTTTTAGGTGGGGGGGTGGGCGGTAAAAGACCTGACCCCCATCAACTACCCCAGACACACATACCTTAAACACAGCAGTCAATCACCCTATGTGGCCCCCTCTTGTGAAGCAGTCTTACAGACAAAGATAAGATAATCCCGGTACTCTTCTCCCACAGAAATATAATCAGGATCAAGTGAATAGGCAAACAGACAGCTATTCAGCACTCCGGGGTCCAGTCCCGGTCCAATCCAAACTACTTAGGTTTGTAGCCCTGCTGTAACACACTAAAGCTCTGCCATGTTTTCTCTCCGGAGCTCCAGACCGTTTACGGCGCTCTAAAATGTCTAAATTAATTTTTCCTCCTCACGTTATTCACTCTCGCTGAGCTCCTGTAGGCCCGGGGCGGAATTATTAAACATTACTTCCTCCCTACAAGAATTCCCGTTTTGTTTTTTATGCGCCGTTTTTTTGTTGCAAGGAACGGCGCCGCAAGGCAGAACGCGCTTTTCCATTTTTTTTCCTCAACTTGTTTCCACGGCGGCGGCGCTCCGGCTTCAGCGAGATGCGAAGGGGCCCGGGTTTTCTTTCCCGGTTTATCCCGAGGCGTGAGTCAGAGAGCCAGGACCGAAGACAGGAGGCGGGGCGGGGGTGGTGGGGGGGGGGGGGGGGGGGGGGGCTACTACGACCCGGCTCTTCCCAAGGCGGAATACCGAGTTCCGGAGAGGCGCGTTAATGTTCGGCAGGGTTCCGTGAAACCACATGTAATATTTAATATTTCCAGCATCTGCTTGGCGTGAGGAGTTTAATGGGTATTGATGAGGCCCGTCCGTGGGCCGGTCCGGCTCAAACACATGTCACAGAGCTGGACCAATGGGGTTCTTTCCTAGCTGGGGAAATTATTTTTATTTATTTATATTTTTTTGGGGGGGGGGGCGGTTCTTACCAGGAACTCAGCAGATGTAAAAACCCTCACGGAACACAAATCTTCCCTGCGTGTGCGCTTAGTGCCGGCAGGGTGTGGAGCCATTCTCTGGTGTGGAGCGGTTGCTATGGTCAGCCTGTGGCGAAGATTGGTGAACTACGAGGGTACATAACGAATGTAAAAACAGCGGCCGTCAGAGAGAGCAAGGCCCGAGTGCCCTGCCTTGCTTTAAGAGATCAGTAATACTTAACACACGGGCCAAGAGGCAAGGGAAACTCCCTCTAAGGCATCGCAAAGGCTGGGGCCTGCATGCATGCAAAGCGCTTAATGAAAACATGCATTCATATGGTACTAACTGGAGAAACAAGATAACAAACAAACACATGAGGAGAGAGAGAGGGAGAGGGAGAAAGAGAGAAAGAGAGAAAGAGAGAGAGAGAGAGAGAGAGAGAGAGATATGCATGGCACACACTTCAGTTGGTTTATTTATACGACAAAAGAAAAATATTGTTGCAGCGAATTTGTTGTCACGGACTTTCAGGTGGCCCACACACACACTCAGACGCATGCACACAAACAAACATCACACATGCACACACTCACACAAAAACACACGCACGCACACACACACACACACGTGCGCAAACAAGTGTGCACACTCTCTCGCACACACGCACACACGCACACAAACAAATAAGACCCTTAGTTCACATTGCTGACCAGACTTCAGCACTTAAAGCACAAGGGATGTTTACAGCACAGGAACAGGGGGAAAAAAAGACAAAGAAAGAAAAGATTCAAAGAAAAAAGGTCTCCAATCCACTCCAGCCAGGTCATTGAAACACTTTACTTTCTCCATCGGAAATTAAAAACAAAACGGAGACATTTTGGGCCTATTCTTACAGCGGGGGCCGCGGGAGGAAAGCAGAAGAGGCAGGAACGCGAGAGACCACCGGCGCTGCTTTGTGCAGTTTAGCGGCTTTGCGGCACTGTAATTACGCTGCGGTCGACATGCGGTCTGAGACTCTAGAGCAGCTAAAGCCCCTGTATTGAAACCATCTGCCTCCCCGAGTCCGAGCTCCCCACAGGAGCTACGCTAACCGAGTCCGAGCGGCCAATGAGAACGCCCCACAGGAGCTATGCCAACCGAGTCCGAGATCCGCGGGACCAATGAGAACGCTCAGGAGCTACGGTAACCGAGTCCGAGCTCCGCATGGCCAATGAGAATGCCCCACAGGAGCTATGCTAACCGAGTCCGAGCTCCGCGTGGCCAATGAGAACGCCCCACAGGAGCTATGCTAACCGAGTCCGAGCTCCGCGTGGCCAATGAGAACGCCCCACAGGAGCTATGCTAACCGAGTCCGAGCTCCGCATGGCCAATGAGAACGCTCCGCAGGAGCTATGCTAACCGAGTCCGAGCTCCGCGTGGCCAATGAGAACACCCCACAGGAGCTATGCTAACCGAGTCCGAGCGGCCAATGAGAACGCCCCACAGGAGCTATGCTAACCGAGTCTGAGCTCCGCGCGGCCAATGTGAACGCTCCGCAGAAGCTACGCTAACCCGGCTAATGTGGCGAACGCCTTGCTATTTATGTTTGGTGCCGATTCCAAGCACTAATGATGCTCATTAAAAATAAAAATAAAGAACAGAAAGGCGCTGTGTCTGATGGACAATAATCAACACTAACACCCATGTAGCCAGAAACTAACACTGCAGACTATTAAACGCTATTCTTTATATTCAGAGATGAAAAGTTCAGGGTGTGTGTGTGCGTGTGCGTGTTCGTGCATGTATGTATGTGTGTGAGTGTGGGGTGTGCGTGTGAATGTGTGTCCGTGTGTTTGTGTGTATGTGACTGTGCGTGTGCATATATGTGCATATGTGTGCGTGTATATATGTGTGTGCATGTGTGATGTGTATGTGTACATGTGCGTATATGTATGTGCATGCATGTGTGTGCGTACATGTGTGTGTGTGTGTGTGTCTGCGCGTGGGTGTGTGTTTGATGTGTATATGTGTGTGTGTGTGTGTGCGCGTATGCATGCATGTATATGTGTGTGTTTGATGTGTATGTATGTGTGTATGTGTATGTCTGTGCGTGGGTGTGTGTTTGATATGTATGTGTATATGTGTGTGCGTGTGTGTGTTCTGTAGCTCATATGAAATATATAAGGGCTGAGAGGCCTGTGTCATTAGCTTCAGTGTAACAGCACAGGCTAATCAGCTCACAGCCTCCTGTTCTTTCACCTTATTGTGTATGAATGCAGTGTTCTTATGTCCTTACTGAAAGCAGTGTTCTTATGTCCTTACTGAAAGGAACCTCATTCATACAAGCAGGGGGCCAACGCACAAGTGGAGGGGCCCATTTCTGACAGCAGTGTCTTTAAAAGGACCTTTCTATATGGTCCCGACTGGACAAGAGTCTCTGTTCTTCCGTGCGTATGTGGGTTTGTCTCTTAATTAACTGGGTGGCTGGGGAGTGGGGGTGTAACCAGGGGGCGGGGGGGCGGGGGGGTCTATCAACACCCCCCGCCCCCCCATCCCCATTCAGTCAAGTCCGTCCGTCCCCACACACACACAATGCACCACCAATATGAAAAAGGCTGACAAAACCCAGTGAACCCAACCCCCCAAGACTGACTGGACTGTCCTCTGGGTCCAGCCAGGGGATACCATAAATAGGGACAAAACAGTTGTGACATCACAAGAAAACAGAGGAGCTCCACCAATCAGAGAGAATGTAGGTAACAATGGAGACCCAGGAAGTGTGGTTAGAAAGTATCCACCAGCCACAGTTGGCATTGTTCAATTGGTTGTTACCCATATACTCTGCAATTGGTGGAACCCTTCTCTGTTTTGGTGACATCGTGACCATCTTGTCCCTATTTTATTAATCCTAGTCCAACCAGTAGCCAGTAGGGGGTACTGGTGAGCGATTAGAGACTGCAGGGCTGCCAGCCACAGTTGGCACTGGCCCGGTCCGGATTCAATACCAGACCGCGGGGCCCGTCCACACCCTAGAAGAGGGCCTTAACAGGACAAGCCTCCTGGCCCCCCGAACATCCCTTATTTTGTCTGAACAGGCAGTCCCTTCCAAGCTCAATACTGTAGCATTGGGACCTCCTGTGACCTCCTGCCCCTGGACAGGTTTGTTAGTTTACTGGAAGGCTCGCTCCACTGGTTCCCCTCCGGTGGAGCTCCAGCTGTGGTCCATTTCCCCCCGAGGTGCTGGGGCTCCAGATTCCCCAGGCTGATGGAGACCTCTTATCTGATGTAGGCCAGGCCGCTAACCATGAGGGGTCTCAACTCCCGACCACCCACTGCAGTAC
Organism: Synaphobranchus kaupii; assembly: GCA_029718625.1. Classification (NCBI taxonomy): domain Eukaryota; kingdom Metazoa; phylum Chordata; class Actinopteri; order Anguilliformes; family Synaphobranchidae; genus Synaphobranchus; species Synaphobranchus kaupii. Next base: position 2,760,139 of record CM056393.1, read on the forward strand.
ACCGCACGGGCAGGGTGTGTGTGTGTCTGTGTGGATGTGTGTGTGTGCGCGTGTGAGAGTGTGCGTGCATGTGTATGTGTGTGTGTATGTGTGTAAGATGCATTTCACAGGAGGTGGAGATGCTTCACACTGTGATAGCAATTAACACCCCCCCCCCCCACCCAAGTGATTAAAATGTGTTTTTTTTGGGGGGGGGGGGGGGGGCACTCTGCACATACTGAGTCGATCTATCCAACACAGGGAATCGTGGGTACCGGATACCGGACTGGTCCCTGCAGCCCACCATCTACCCAAGCACTGGAACAGACCAGCCCCTCAATGGGGGTCCCAGCCTAAACGGGGGGCCCTTGAGTGATTGTGACCTCCTTCAAAGGACACAAAACAACCCCCCCCCTCCCCCTACAAAGCCGTCTCCTACTTGCCTCTTGTGCACAAGGTCTTTTCCACTCATGTCAAGTGCAGGAAGCTGTTTACTGACAAACACACTCTGTCAATCTAGACATTTCTGTTGCTTTTTGTTTAATTTACCTGCATTCAAGATCCCCACAATCTCTCCCTCTCTCACACATAGAGTGCAGTCCATAAGTATTTGGACAATGACACAATTCTTGTTGTTTTGGCTCTGTACTCCAGCACATTGGATTTGAAATGGAACAGTGAACTATGAGGTTAAAGTGCAGACTTTCAGCTTTAATTTGAGGGTTTTTACATCCATACCGGGTGAACCGTGTAGCAATTGTCACAATTTTTATACATAGTCCCCCCCATTTTAGGCGACCAAAAGTAATTGGACAAATGAACATAAACTTAAATAAAGTCATCATATTTAATATTTGGTTGCATATCCTTTGGCTATGAGTTCCAGATTCCAGATGTCTGTGACCCAAAAACATCCAAAGACTCTTGATACTCTTATAAGGGATACTATAACCTCTCTGCATTTGAATGGATCTCTATGGGAATTGGGGGGGGTAGGACTAGATTTAGCTGTAAATTACGCTGGAACAGTATGGAATACATGGTTGGCTAAATGGCTGTAAGTCAACAAGGGTCTGAGGTATCAAACGAGCCTCAAACCATCACTCTGCTGCCAGATATGCAGTAATATATGGATGAATCACTTTAAGGGTTGTTTCTCCTGACTTGTTTTTCCATAGAGTTCAGTAGGAACATTTTAGGCCGTTTTTAATTGGCTCAGAGTTCCCCACAACCTCAAGCCAATCAGCCAATCAGCACAAAGCCATCAGAGAGATCAGGGCAAGTCCAGACGAGTGCGCCCCTGGCCGCAAAATGAAACTACAGAATTTCCCAGCATCCTCTGGGCCCTGTGCGCCCCCACCCGCCCTGTCATACATCAGTCACCAGTGTATCTGAATTTGAGCAGGCCTTCCAGTCATATTTCTGAGTAACGTGTGTGTGTGTGTGTGTACTCCTCAATCCTCACCGTGTTATAAATAGGCCATCGGCAGGGCTAATGGCGTTTGGCGGTGGTGCTGACTTTTAACACAACGAAGTGAAGAAGACAAAGACCACTGATGTTACGTCCCCCACAGGACTGCCAATCACCTCCCTGGTCCTCACAACGCAGGTGTAATGTCACAGAGACCCAGAGTCCAGTAAACCCATGCCAGCTAGCCTACGAAAATCTCTTTGAAAAATTTTCAGCTTTATCTTCATTGCTTTCTTTTTCTTTGCCTTTGTATTTCACACTACAAAGAGCGGAGAACAGGGGCTCAAACAGAAAAGTAAAAATAAAAAAAAGGAGAAATCCTTATGTTTAAAAGATGTTTACTTTAATAGAATATAATGGCTATAATAACACAGATGTCAATAGGCTGGATAAGCTGGGTATGAATAAGTTTCATCTTTTCATAAATCAATCATTGTTTTTTTTGGTCAGCTTGTAGATTTTACCCTCAGCACATTACAAGAGTCATTATATTCTATTAAAGTTGTTATACTCTATTAAAGTAAAGGGATGCTATATTAAAGCAACGGGTGTTTTACACTCTAGTAAATAACTACACACTTTTCAAGTAAAAACATTTATCCAAACCCAAGATGAGCCCCTGCAAACAGGAACACTGCCCTCTAGGGGGCGCCATTGAGATCCGCTCCGTCTTGATGAGCGCTGTGGCATCTGTTCTTAAAGCAGAAATACCTCTCCGTCTGATCCTGTCTCTGGGTGCCAGCCCCAGCCTCAGGTTACAGGTGGCATCCGCCGCGGCTAAATAGAAAATGTCTCGTCTTACATCCAAGAGCAAGAGAGATGCCATGTTCGGCACCTCAAAGGCCTAGGCTCTCAATAAATATCCTTTTCTCTCTCTCCGCCTCCCTCCCTCCCTCCCTCTCACTCCCTCGCTCTCTCCCCCACCTTCCCTCTTGCGCTCTTCTCCCTCCCTCGCTCCATCGTCCTCTCTCTCCATCTCTCTCTCCCCTCTCTTTCTCCCTCACTCACTCTCCCTCTCCCCTCTCTCTCTTTCTCTCCTTCTCTCCTTCTCTCTCTACCTCTTTCCCTACTTTCCTCGCTCTTGTCTCTCTCTCCATCTTCCTCTCCATCTCTCTCCCTCTCTTTCCCTCCCTCTCTCACCTGCTTTCCCACCCTCCCTCGCTCGCTCGATCCCTCCCTCCCTCTCACACACACAGACAGGCCAGAGCGATCTCACGCTAAGCTACAGTAACAGGGAAGCTATAAAACCTGCTCCACACAAACGGACAAACGGAGCTCTGCTCTGCACTAATAGCCCTGCAGGTGTCCCTGATTAGGCCCGTGGTAGACCCCTTGCATCGGGCCCGATCCAGGAAATACTTTCCAGAACATTCTGATAATAACATAAGGATAGTGAAGGCTCACAAAGCTCCATGAAAGCAAAGCGCTTCCTGTGTTCTCAGATGAAGGAAGAAAAACATTTTAACAGTGGCAATCACAGAGGGCTATAAATTTCACTTTTCCAACGCTATTTTGTTAAGAGTACGAAAAAAAAAACTCCTGCGGTAACAGAACTTCAACGGACCAGAAAACCTCAGCAGCACCCTGGCTTTGCGAGCTCCACATGTGGGTGTTATACCTCGCCTCATCCTGTTGATGGAATTCCCTGTCAATGCTTCTGCTCCGTCCATCACAAGCCTCAAGCCTCGGTCTATTTATCGCAACACTGAGCGTGCAGAACGCCCTCTGGCTCACTTTAAGGTGAAACCACAGAGTCTGTGATATCTTCAGTGTGGAAAACCTTCTTGTTAAAGAAGGGGGGGGGGGGCGGTGTCACTCTGTTCTTATGTTACTGACCTTCACAGATAGACACACACACACAACAGAGATGTCCTGCATTCCTGGGGTACCTTTGTCTCTCCAGAATGGGTAACTGTCCTCTCAAACGAACAGCAGGGGGGGTGGGAGGGCAAACACGCACCAGCTCAGGAACGGGACAGGGGCAAACCACTGTGGCCCCCAAAAAGCGCAGGAGAGGAGTGCCAGGGGCCCCGGAGCGTCTCTATACGAGTGCTTCTAGGATCCCAGCACTTCACAGAACACAAAGGAGAAAGGTTCCATAGCATGAAGAGGCGTGTGTGTGTGTGTGTGTGTGTGTGTTTATGTACAAGTACACGATTGTGTGCATGTGTGTATTTGCGTGCGTTTTGTATGTCTGCATACGCCTGCAGATGGGATGTATGTTTGTCGTTTGATTTTTTGTGAATTCAATGTGAAGAACTCCCCCCTGTCCTAGCCTTCTGTCACACCCCTACCCCTACCCCTCCCCAACCACTTATATCACCTCCTGTTACAGCTCCCTAGAGCCAAGTGAGGGAGGGACAGAGCGCCAGCCCACCCCTCCCCCAGCGCTACCCCCACATACAGCGCATTTCTCCTCACAGCGACAGCCCCCTCACGCCCGGTGGGGGGGCGAGGGGGGGGGTGGGAGTTTGTCCGTCACAGCCCATTTAGGAGCGTTCTCCAATTCTCGGGTTCAGAGCAAACGAAAACACCGTTGCCCTGTGTGAAACGGGTCATAACTACAAGTGAACCGCGTCCACAAAGACTTACGTTCACACTTTGGAGCGAGCGGCACACACCACGACTGTTACACCACCCCCCCCCCCCCCCCCCCCGACCAGGCCCAAAATGCAGTGATATTGGCAGGAGGCGGGGCGGGGCGTTATGGTTCGAGAGAGGAACATCCAAACAAACTGGGAACTCAAAGACAATACTACGGTATATTGACTCTTTGCTGCATGAAATATGCACTGGAGCCAGGAACACTTTAGCAAAGTAATATTATATTTAAAAATTAAATGACTTTCAGATTGTTTCGCTGGTAAGGAGCAGGAGCAGCTCTCCATCAGAGAGCAGGCTCAGGCTGTGACCTCAGTCCCGGATGTCGGAGGCATTCTGCTCTGTGCCCCCCGGGGGGGGTGCGAGGCTAGTGGATCATACGGCCCTGAACAAACACACCCCGTCATCTCCTCTGAAAAAACACGCTCGGCAGCAGGACGCCCCGAGCGCTGAGCGTACGCGGAAGTGGCTGCTTGACCGCTTAAGTCAGCTTCAGCTGACGGTGAACCCGTGAATCACAGCTCGTCACTGGTACTCTAATTATATCCAGCTTTGTCATCATCATCACAATCATCATCATCGTCATCATCAGGACTATCTGCAGTCCAGACACTGAATTTTTTTGCAACTCTAATGTAAAATCATGATAAAAAGGCAAGCAAAACACAGAGCAGACATCATCCCTGCTGTCAATAATTTTATCCCCAGTGCAGGGAAAACCCCAGCATTTATTTCTTCATAGTGTTATAGAATCAAACCCAAGGGGAATTAGACTAAATGTCTACAGGCTACAGCACAAACAATTATACCATGTCTCCTTCAGTAATACAGTCAGGACAACACTTCTGGCCCGTTAAATATGGTACATGAGCCAGCCAGTCTCCCTGTTCAGCGCGTTACACAGCGCAGTTAGTCAGGACAGCAGTGACACTGAGCGGGACGAGAGACACACCTGGGGGACAGGTGCAGTCTGGACCCACGTCCCGCGCCGCACGCACTTTGGGCATCACCTCGCTGAGCCTCTGGGAAGTGCAAGAGGGGACAGGTCAGTCAAAGAGCAGAGCGCTCATGGGTTCAGAACTCACGCATGTCATTCAGCATCCTCTCAAAAGCTATGACATGTTCTGTGGCAACTTAGCTCACTGTGGCTCTCTCACACACACAACAAAGAAATACATTTACACACAAAATGTCTTACATGCAGGAATGCAGATAAACACACATTACATTACAGGTATTTAGCAGACACTCTTATCCAGGGCGACTTACACAACTTTTTATTTTTTACTGAAGCGATTCAGGTTAAGTACCTTGCTCAAGGGCACAACGGCAGTGTCCTACCTGGGAATCGAATCTGCAACCTTTCAGTTAAGTTCCTTAACCATTATACTACACTGCCGCCCTACTACACAGATATACATAATCATTAATGTGTGAACACACATACACAAATGCTGAAACATATAACATACACTCACATACAGATATTTGCATTAACTTGAACATTCTTAATGTGTCAATAGTGTGCAATGCATAATAGTTTTGACAATATAAAAGGCAGGGATAGTAGTAGGTAAATATGTAATTTATATCTGATGAGTGATAAACACAATTTTTTATTGTTATTATTTTTATTTTTTTTTATTTTTTACTTTTCACTTTCCCCATGCATGACCCGTGGACCCGTGAGCTACTCTCTGCTAGAATATAGATTAACAGAAGAGCAACTGAAAACCGGAGAAATTATCGATAATAATCGTGCAACATGGTAAAAATAGCAGGAACATACAATTGATTGTTTGGTTTTCATGTGTATTTTATAAAATATACAGTCAATAATATAATACAGCCGAATAAATAAATAAATCCAACATTTACGAATTCCATAAATTCATGTATAATTTGTCCTAGAAGCTTCAAAAACAGACGCCAAAGTTGTTTGAACGACCGGGTGCAAATCCACTGCGCTTCCACTGTGCATGTGAACATCACCTTAACACGCGGTGTGGTGAAACATTTATAAATAAATGTGTGTTAGACTACTCCGAAGTGTTAGGCTACTGTACAAGCCAACATGTAATCAAAATATTTCAGCCCATATAAAATGATAAACATAATCTATAGCCTATCGAAAAACCATAAGCAGGATCATATCATTATCGGTACCTATCATATATATAAAACTTCAACCGAGCATCTGCCACAAAAGGTAGGCTATTTATTGGAAAAGTCGGTATTTATATAATTTATTTAGCTGTTAACGCTGCATTGTGTTTCTTTGCGTAGTAGTACAAACAAGACAAGAATGGAAATAATCCAATGTATTAATTTAACTGGCATATATTCCTCTTAATTGAGACCAGAGGCGGAGTTCTCGTAATGAAATACGTTCTATTACAGGAACGAGCCTGTCCGACCACATGTGAAGCACGCTCAGTAGGCTAGAGCGCTCACCGCGTGAGCGACGTCCTCTGATTTAAAGCGTGGTCCGTTCTGTTCTGCCAGTACAAACTTTGAAGCAGCGTATCCGCAAGACTAGAATGCCTTAACAGGCTATAAAAAAACACAAGCGCGGTCGACTCCACGAAAACATATTATGCTGCACTCTAAAACTTCTCCTTCACATAAAGTCATTGATTCAGGTACTAAAGCAATCGCCATCAATCTGTGGAGACAATATTTTATGATAAGATGTGAAACCATGAGCATTTGCCCATGTGAAATTATTAGATGTTTCCAGGAATAGCCTTAAGATGGCAATGCCATGCTGAAGTAGGTCTTTCAAGAGATAGAAAATAACATTAATTGTAACGTGAAACAATATTGAATGATAACTTGTTTAATGCCACATACCTTACATTATTTTAACAAGTTCGTCAATGAAACAGATAATGGGTTTGGAAAACAGATTAAGATAAAGTGCCAGTGGTAAAGTGGTTCACCTGCGTAATACACTATGCACACTCGCGCATTTGGTGTCGGATAGTTAACAGTTTTATTCTTGAACAGTGCTCACAAGTTTCAGAAGTTGGATTCTATAGCAAGTTTACTAAGTAACTTCTGACTTACCTCTTGCAGAAGTTTTTCAATCGTGTCCCGAAGCACAGGTGAAACAGTCCCGTCTTCGCCCAGAAAAGAGGCTTCTGGGGGATGAAAAACTGACTTTTTCTCCATCTCCAGCGCGTGCACTCTGTGTTCCAGTTGGGATGTTTTAAAACTCACCAGAAAGCAAACCGCTATGGAGCTCACCGACAGCATGAAACAAACGACTGTCGGAAGGGCCACCAAGCAACGGAAAATCATAGACCTGGGGGAACTTCGGTCAAGCAATGCCTTGTTCTCTCCTTTACGGTTCCTTGTAGGATCCATCATGTAAATACAAGTTTGGAACAGCCCCGCGCGTGGGTTCCCTTTGCTCAGAATATTGGCGTATTATCAGGATACGTTTCTTATTCAATGTTAAAGCGTGTTCGTTTACAAACTTCCAAACTTTGACACGGACAGCGAACGCAGTTCCAGTTAAGACCCCGGCTATTGCACAATGTGAAGTTCAAACGCTCCTGTCGAGCTTGCAAAGAACGCAATATCTATGCAGCCAGACACAGCGCGCGCAGTGCGCTTCTCGAACCAACTCCAAGAAATTGGAATGCCTTTGAGTACAGCTACGTCCGCGCGCTCAGGTTAAAGCTGTGCCGCTAACAGGCAAGTGAATCACACGAGCCAGAAGTCAGTCAATACACCTCGAAAAGTTCCAAGTTCGAGCAGTGATGATGCGCCCGCCCTGGTGACCACGTGGGGAAACGTAACTGAGATGTTCACGTGAGCATTATCACCATATTTGTCTTATCTTCTGGTGTTATAAGCGCATATTTATCGCAAACGAATTCAGATGTTTATCTAAAGGATATTCCGTATTCAAATGATGGATTCAAATATAATTTCACCACTCTTGCAAGTGAAGTTGAAAAAAAATCATTTGGACATAGATACGAGTCTATTTCATAGCGAATGTTCTGATCTTTGTGGATAGCCAACACATAAAGATTGTTTCGATGGAGTAGCGAATGTGTAAAGACTTATTTGGGAAACAATATTTTGTTGGAATAAAAATAATTGCATTTGGATTACATGTGTGGATGATTAATTTGATATAGCCTAATCGGGATAACAATATTTTTAAAATAAACTTAATTTCAGCTTTAGCTAATTCATTTAAATCTCTTTTCCAGTCCCAAAAGGTTTCCCACAAACAAATAAATACATTTTATTTTATTTACATGTCAATAAATGTTATTTTGCAAATAAAAGCAATGTGTGTGACCCTGCTTATAGCTGGTCCATCCACTTGCATTTCCATGATCGATAATGGGAGGACTGTAGAATCAGCCAATAAGTGACTTAAAATATCTATCGCATTTCAATCGGATTTTTTTCAAAAATTAAATGCATTTTTATTTTATTTATTTATTTTCGGTTGTCTGTTTCGGTCATGAGTTATCTGTCCTTGGTGCTGAATCGATTTTATTCTTGAGTATAAGACATTTTAAAAGTCCTTGTTACATCATGAGTCAGTGGAGGGGTTAACGACAGAACGGCGGAATTAGTCACACTGGAAAATTATTCCAAGATTTCAGCCAACTTAATCGAAATTAAAAAGGGCCCAGCCTTCAGAAAAGGTCCAAATTTGGACACATTGAAATTAGTAGGCTACCTAGCAAAATTCCACGTGCGTCTAATTATCTGGGCGTAGTGGACACAATTTGACTACCTGTGATTTTGGTTTAATTGTAAGATTCTGAGCAGTGTCACTGATCCCATATCTCTCCAACAGACAACCACAGATCCTCTGCTCGAGTCCGAGATGTGTCCGTCCCAAAAGCTCACCCCCCCCAACATATACAGTTCTGCCTGTGCATATTACGGCTTCACAAACTTCAAGTGATTTTAAGACATGTTTTTAAACAGAATTTTCTATCGATCCGATTCTTGTTCAACAGATTTTACACAAGTTCCGAATACATTTGCTTTTGTTCATTGTATTTTTAAATTTTAGTTTTATTGTGTTAGCTATCCTAAAGCACTTTGACACCATCTTGAAAATGGTTCTACAAAAATGTTGTTAGAATCATAATTTGCGAGAAGAAACAATGGTTGACTTATTTGTAGACAAATGACGCTCAATAACGGACAGTCCGAAGGAAAAAAAAAAAACGTTTAACCGCTTCAGAAGAATTAAATGCATAGTGAAAGTGGTTTACTTCAACGAGCAACTGAGTAAGGTAACCTCCCAATGCAGCTGCATCAATTATACTGATTCAATTGCCATGCGGGTCGGTGTCAAATCTCCGGAGCGACCTATAAATCCTGGTTTGACTACCATTTTCGTTTTTTCCCCCCCAACAAAAATTTCGCCGCCGTCGTGAGCGAAAACGCGTTAGCAAGTGTCAAGCGCAGCAGAGCGCGCTCACTGGGTAATACAGGAACACGTACAAAGGGAGCCGCTTTTGAAAGTTGTAATCGGCGACTCATTCTCCATCATCGTTGGAGGAACTCCGAAGTGAACTGTTGACATTTTGTCGGCCACAGGGGATTTTCATCAGTACCGGATTGACTCGAGGGGCTTCTCAGTTTCTGGACTGAATATTACCCAGTCATGCTCATTACGTTTAGGATTGAATGGGTCAGTAGTTGAGCCCTAAACCTTGACTTCACATCCTCTTGTGTAGTATACATTACATATTTATCCCTACTCGAGTCATAAAAATGTGTACCTTTAAATTCCACTTGCTCAACATAGATTCAATGAAGCGGTCCTAGGAATAGACCAAACCACGGCTAGCATTTCCACTAGGCGCGCGACGTAGTACTTTACGCAGCTCTCTACTGCCACCTGTTGATTACCTCAAGCTACAACATTTGAGCAAAGCAGTTGCGTATTTAACTGCCTCATTCAACTGATGACAATGGAAGAAAAAAGAAAAAAAAAACATTTTGTTACTACATTATCTTTATTTTACAATTTCTACATCCATATTTCAAAAAGGTAAAAATGCCATACAGCAAAAGGGACAAGGACATTTGAATTTTTATTTTTTTTACAAATCTGACATTTTCCTGAGAGGTAATAAATTAAGACTGAGCAGATAACACGTTTGGCAGGCAGGACTGATGCAGTCTGTAGAAGTCTCTCCTGGAGAGCGATTTGAAGGCAGCAGGTCTGGCGGTTATTCACTTTTTGCTGGTTTTCTTCAGAGGGTCGAAGAAGGGGTGTTTGATGGCCTGCTCAAGGGTGATCCTCTCAGGAGGATTGTACTCCATCATCTTCTGAATCAGGTCAAAGAGCTGCTCATGCTCGCTGCTCTTGGACGACATGTATTGCTGGAGAGAGGAAGTACCCATTAGACAAACTTCCTGTTTGAGACTACAGCAATACTACAGTGGGCTGATTAAATATTCCAATTTTTTCATTTACGTTGCTAGTACTAGTTGAAATAAGCTGTTCATGAAAACAGATCTTTGCCTCAGGAACCCAGAATCTGGATCAGTCGAATCAGGACATCTTGATAGTAACACATACAACCACACACACTGACGTCATATTGACGCAATGTGGCACAAACTGCTGGTCTTTATGGATAACACACCACACACACAATTCTGTCCGTTAACACACACACACACACACACACACACACACAGCTGTCCTTAATGTACACCCCCAGACACACACACACACAGCTGTCCTTAATGTACACCCCCAGACACACACACACACACACACACACACACACACAGCTGTCCTTAATGTACACCCCCAGACAGACAGACAGACAGACACAGACAGACAGACAGACAGACAGACAGACAGACACACACACACACACACACACACACACACACACACACACACACACACCTTCAGAGGTCTGCAGTGTTTCCTGACGTATCTCCCCGAGGAGCTGTGCTCGTCCCAGTCCAGCCTGTCATGGCGGACGTAGCGGCGCTTCCTGTGGCAGTGAGGGAAAGAGGAAGTGGTGAGAGGGGCTCACGATGACATCACCGCGCATCAAGCAGGCTGCTCACTTCAGTGCTCTTTATTACCTTTAGTGCTTTATTAGCTAAGAACATTTCAGTATTCCCTCCTCCTTTACCATTACGTCATGCTCTCTCTTGGTTAACAAAACATAACTTAATGACGAGAACAGGCCATTCAGCCCAGCAATGCTCGTCATCTTCCTACAACTACAGGGTACCTAGTGCTCACCATTTACCTACAAACTAGATAGTATCCAGCACCATATCAAGCCTGGTCTCGAAAACCGCCAGAGTTGCATGACCTGGCGAGCTATTCCACACAACGAGTACTCTGTGTGAAGAAATGCTTCCTGATGTCCGTGCGGAATTTACCTTTTGCTAATTACCATCTATGCCCCCTCGTTCTACTGCTAGAACTCAACCTTAAGAATCTCCTGTTGTTCACTTTATTAATCCCTTTTATGAATTTAAAAGCCTCAATCAAATCACCCCTAAGTCCAGGAACAAAGTTACTTTCCCTTCTCTTAACTTTCGCCAGAGCCTCTATATCTTTTTTGTAATACGGTGCCCAGAACTGTACACAGTACTCTAAGTGTGGTCTGACAAAGGTATTTTACTGATTTACTGATTTATACTCAATGCTATTGGCTATATATGCTGGGCATCCTGTTAGAGGGGCTCAAACTCACTTGGTTTTCTGCAGCATGTGAGCGGGAATGGGCCCAAGTACTCTCTCCATCATTGCCAGATGCTCCTTACTATCGTGAGTCTGAAAGAGACAAGAATGCAGACGGTCAGCTCACACACGCGCACGCACGCACGCACGCACGCACGCACGCAGACACGCACGCACGCACGCGGGCAGGACACGCCCCGCGCCTTATTCACCCCGCCCTTGCTCACCTGAAAGAGCGTTAGTCCCAGGTAATACTCGATCAGTATGCAGCCCAGACTCCACACATCACAGGAATGGTCCCACCCCAGCCCTGCAGAGGGACAAGATGCCTTTAGAACCACAACGGGGCCCGTACCAGAACACATCCACAACAGGGCCCGTACCAGAACACATCCACAACAGGGCCCGTACCAGAACACATCCACAACAGGGCCCGTACCAGAACACATCCACAACAGGGCCCGTACCAGAACACATCCACAACAGGGCCCGTACCAGAACACATCCACAACGGGGCCCGTACCAGAACACATCCACAACGGGGCCCATACCAGAACACATCCACAACGGGGCCCGTACCAGAACACATGCACAACGGGGCCCGTACCAGAACACATCCAGAACGGGGCCCGTACCAGAACACATGCACAACGGGGCCCACAACACACTCACAACAGGGCCCGTACCACAACACATGCACAACGGGGCCCACAACACACTCACAACAGGGCCCGTACCAGAACACATCCACAACAGGGGCCCGTACCAGAACACATCCACAACAGGGGCCCGTACCAGAACACATCCACAACAGGGGCCCGTACCAGAACACATCCACAACAGGGCCCGTACCAGAACACATGCACAACGGGGCCCACAACACACTCACACCCAGGGATGGGGGTGGTGCTCATACACGCTCACGATCTCACACAACGCACACACACACACACGGACACACACACACTCACCGAGGATGACCTCTGGAGCCCGATAGTGGCGTGTGGACACCACAGACGTGTGGTGCTCATGGTCGTAGGTTGCGTTCCCGAAATCCACCACCTTCACCTCCGCGTTCTTCAAGGTCCTCTCGTCCCGTTTCTGGATTTGGGGAGAGACAGTGAGCCCAACCCCATTCACAATCTCAAATAAGAGGGGACAGCTTTCTGTGGGGCTACTTCAGGCCATAGACAGAGTGGTATTAATCATGGGGGGAAAAAAAGACAAATTAAAAGCCCTCACCATTTTTTCATTGTACTCCATGTGGTAGTCCGAGTTGACGAAGAGAATGTTCTCTGGCTTCAGGTCAGTGTGAGTAAGCTTATTCCGATGGAGAACTGGAACACACAGCACCAATAATCAATCAGCAGCCAGGGGGAGACAGCCCCAGCTGGGCGGGACTGGCGTGAGGGCAAAGTTCATTTGGGAAAGAGTCAGGAACCCCAATGATTGGAAGAACATCCAACTTAGCAAATATGGATACAACTGCCTAACTGTAAGCCAATATCCCTGGATGTAAAAAAAAAAAATTACTTCCAGCAGAGGCTAAGGTAGGTGGTCTCTCGCATGCATGCATTCCATACACACACTGGGGTATTCCACGCACGCACGCACGCACGCACGCACGCACGCACGCACGCACGCACTCTCTCTCTCTAGGGTATTCCCAGCCCTGTTCCTGATCGTACTCACAGCGGACGGCTCGGATGGTCTGGTTTGCCATGTGTCTGATCTGGTCCATAGGAAAAGGCTGGAAGCTGTTCTCTTTGAGGAAGTCGTAGGTGCTGAGGCCTAGCAGCTCGAACACGATGCAGATGTGACCGTGGTGATCGAACCAGTCCAGCATGCGCACACAGGCACTGCGGGGAGGCGAAGGGAACAGACGGAGGGGTCAGGTCGCGCTCAAATCGCGCAAAACAAAGACGGCGAGAGGGTCCCGCTACACTTACTGTCGCCTGTCGCAGTCCAGCGAGTTCATCTGGTCCAGCACCTCCACCTCGGACACGGCCGCTTCCCGATAGCGATCGATATTTTTAATTATCTTCACCGCCACGCGAGCACCGTCCCTGCAACGATAACCCCTCACACGCTCAGACACGCAGGAACACGCCTCTATAGTCACACACACACACTCACTCACTCACTCACTCACTCACACACTCACACACTCACACACTCACACACTCACACTCACACACACACACACACACACACACACACACACACACACACACACACACACACACCGCCCCTGCAACGATAACCCCTAACACACAGACACGTAGAAACACGCCTCTATAGTCACAGAAATCACAGGGAGTTCTGGTCTTGGGGGGGCTGCAGTGTACACAGGCATGTGTGCGAGCGATCTGGCGAATCACCCCAGTTAAAGTAAACGGTTTTGTTCGGATCAGCTGAATTTCCTTCCTTGTGTTAAATGACATTACTGGCATTTAGCAGACACTCGTATCCAGAGCAACTTGCATGACTTCGTTCTCTATGTTGAGACTTGCCAGGGGCGAGGTGTGTAACAGAACCCACTTATACAGCTGGACATTTACTGAAGCCTTGAATTCAGGTTAAGGACCTTGCTCAAGGGTACAACGGTGTTATACTACCTGGGAATCAAACCTGCAACCTGTAGGTTACAAGCCCAGTTATACTACACAGCCGTGTCTGTACAATTCTGTGGTTTAAAGAGATGGCAAACCTGGCAGACCCCGCCCCCCAGCCCTGGACCCATCCCCGCACAGCACACTCAGGAAGAGGAGATGTGCGATACTCACTTTGAATGATCGATGCATTCCACCACCTTCCCAAAAGCCCCTTCTCCGAGGGTGCACACAATCTCATCTACAGGAATAAAGACAGCCAGTTATTACCACAGAAGGAGAGCTCAGCCAATCAGGACATGACCAAAAGGAATCAATTACTCTACTACTCAGTGACAAATCAAATGCTACAAATACGCCTTTGGTATTAGGCGACACTTACATAAGGGTCCAATGGAAAACAAGACTTTGCAAAGTGCAATGACTAAACCTTAACTGATTATAAGCTGAAAGTTAATTACTTTAAGGTAGCAAACATTTCTGAAATGCAAACAACTAACAATCCCTTCCCCCCCAAAAACTAGGCTACTTGACTAGCTGTGTATCTGCGGTATAGCAGTATAAAATAAAGATGAAGACAACACAACAGAAAGAGGTACAGAAAAAGGGGTATTCTATACATCTTCCTCTCAGCATGTGTCCACTGTGATAGATCAGATGACCCTCCTCATCATCCTCAAAACTCCTGGATCTTTTCCTGCGTTGACTCCTCTGGGGATCGGGTCACCACCACAAACCAGCGACAATCAGGCCAGAACGCGCCATTCATTCAATCAGCGGAAGGGGGGGGTGTGTATTCAGATACCGCGCCAGGCCGCAGCACCCATTTCAAATTCATCCCCCGAGATTTGCACAGGGACCCCACATAGTTTGTGTTACAGAAGAAAAACAATGGCAACAGATTTTCAGATGAGACTTTCTCAAAGGTCAACTTAAAGGCAGAGTAACAATAGGCATCAAACATTTACTCCCCCCCCCCCCTCTGTTACAGCATTTATGGTTTCTTCTAAAGGGCTGCTTCACCAATGAGGTGTTCAGCTGCCGCCCTTACGTGGCAGCAAGAGCCGATCTTATTGGAGCGCTAGCGTCTTACAGGCTCTGTATGCATGAATCACTTCCTACTCAAGTTTAAGAACATCCTGTCACTTAGGAAGGTATAGATCAGTCTCGGCTACCATCGTCTAGCTGCGTTTCAGAACATGCACTTCTTATTCCAGAATGTTTTCCCATTGAGCATTAAAGGGTCCACTAGGAGGGAACTAGGGGGGTTTGGGTTGGGGGGGGGGGGGGGGGGGGGGCAGTTTAAAAACAGAAGAAACAGACAAGAAGAGAAAGACAAACAGAAAGAGGGGGGTGGGCCGTTTTTTTCCCTCTCTTCTTCTTTGGTAAACAAGTAACGACCGTGCAACGGGATAGGCTGGACCGTTCCGTACCGAGTGGGAGTGGGGGTGGGAGGGGCTCCGCCTGCGCCCGCGGTAACGGCGGCGGCTGCTACGGCGACTGCGGGCGCTGTTCCCGGAGGACTTGCTGTAGTGGTGCCAGTCTCTGTCCCTCTCGGCCTGCTCGCTGTCCTGGCGTCGCGCGGCTCCCCTCTCCTTAGACTCCACCCTCTCGTTCTGAGTCTTCGGCTCCAGGCAATGTCTGCTGCCACAGGGGGGGGGGAATTATAATTAAATAAAATGCTTACACCACCCAAAGCCTGCAGGACCACAGCTGAGCTGGATCAATATTAATGTGAACCTACACAGACCTGCTCCAGGAAGCTTAAGCCCAGTTTGGATAAACAGTGTTAACTTCAGGCTCCCTCTGCACCATACAGACGCCAGCAGGGTTTAACATCTGCTTGTTTTTGCAGCTCAATTAAACACAGATAAGAATGAGCCTCATATTTTGCCACTGAATACCCATTAAAAAAATAAAAAAATGAAGTGGCACTAATTTAGCATTTTCACACGCATTTTTGTGGCAATGTTTCAAGCAAACTAGTTTTTTTTTGGAGACCTATGGCGCCTCCACACTCAGTATGTAGTCCCGTAGATTTTCAGGGATTCAAGAGGCTTGGGCATAGACTGTCGGAGACTGATATTTTTGAGCCCAGTTACTTGATAAACCTTGACTATTACCAAAAAAAAAAGCTGAACTCGACAAGCTGAAAACTAACAAAATCACTTTTATCTGTTCAATCAGATTTCAGCTTGAAAAATGGTTTGGTTTGCCCATTGCCTTATTTCCGTAAATGGTTTGAACATTATGAAAAATCCTTTGTTGGGTCATTTCACTGAATGACAAAGGACCAAAGTGATTACTTCTAGTCTATAGTGGACATTCTCCCATTTATTAAGAGGGGCAATTTTTGTGCATCACAGTAACAGAGAGAACAATGGCTTTGTGAATGCAAACATGCCTCTGCGTTCACTTATAAGGCCTTCTAGAAGCCACCGCTGAAACCATCACATAAAAACATATCCCCAATCACAAGGGGACATTTTTATTTGCATTCTACTACAATTACAAGGGTGCGACCGCACAAACAGAACAGTTGGATGCCTGTATATGTGCATAAAACACACAAATCAAGCAAATGGCACCCATCAGTTGGTCACGAGCGTTCATTTTGCTTTCCGAAAGACAACAGCCCTGAGGGGACAGGATGGTGGAATGCTAACCGCCATTTTGGTATGAGTGGGTGTGGCTTGCAGCAGGAGAACCAAGGACTTGATCAACCTCATCGCTAGCAGTACAAGGCTGCCGGTCTGATGTAGGATTACAGTTAACTGTACATAATGTCCTCCCGCAGGGCGTGGGTTATATTTATAAAGCCCCTTCGCCAGGCTCGATAAATACGATGCCTCCTTTGATAACCCTTTCAAAAGGTAAACTGTTCAGATTACAATTAACAAAGGCCCTGTAAATGTCCGTGACAGGATTTGCGGTTACCCCTCTTACAAGGCTTCAGGTGCCCCATTAAACGGTAACGTTAATATTTATTCACCCTTCGTGTGCTCCGTGGTGGTGGCGTTTCCGCGATTTGTTCTCCCTCTCGCTGCTATGCGAGTCTCTCTTCCGTCGCTTCCGGGTTTCCAGCTTCTCCTCCAAACCGGACTCATTGCTCCAGCTGCCCGGGGAACGCATTC